>CM028361.1:50000529-50436228 GCA_016624345.1 Platycodon grandiflorus | reverse complement strand
TTCTTCCTTTCAAAGAACTCCATTCCGTTGAGGTGTGCCAACCGCAAAGAAGTTGTGACCAATTCCATGGTCATCACAATATTTGGCTACACCATTGTTCTAGAACTCGTCCTATCGTCTCGATCTCACATCGAGATATCATCCACTTCGAGTCTCGTAGCCTTCCTCAAGAGTTCAGCTATGATGTCATATGCTTCATCTTTGGAGGACATCATCTCCACCCAAGTAAATCTTGAGTAATCATCAACTACTACAAGTGTACTTGCGCCACCAAGACTTGTAGTAGAGGACAGTCCAAATAAATCCATGTGCAAGAGTTTGTAGAGGTCTCAGGTTGTTGATAGGCAAGGCTTGCTTTTGAATGAAGATTTGTGTAATTTGCCTAGTTGACATGCTTTGAGACCGTGTGGTTCAATGATATTTTAGGCAAACCAACAACTAGGTTGTCCTTTGATAGCTTCTCCAAATATTTGAAGTTGAGATGGCTAAGCCTGTGCCACAACCACCGTTATCATTTGATGACCTTGCAACCAAGCATATATTTGACTTTCTTCCAACAAAGATTCAGTCAATAGCATATACATTTCCTTTCTCGAAGCCTCGTCAGATTGTTGAATATGTCTCATTGTCTTTTATGAGACAGGTGACTGAAGTGAACCGACATACTAATCCTTTGTCACGCATTGTGATATGCTCAAAATATTATGCTTCACCTTCAACTAAAGAAACTTTCCGATGGAGAGGTTCCCTCCGTTTATGCTTCCATAGCCAATAGTTTTCCTTTTGAGTTGCTCCAAAAATTGACCGAGGACCTTTAGCTTCAACAATATTTGAGAGAAGATTTGGATCACCACTATGTGCTTTGAGCACCACTGTCTAGATACCAAAGGTCTTTCTCTTCTTCATTACAACCATGAAGCATTCCCGAAATATAGATATTTAAGAATATGGTCCCTTTTACTTTTGGGTCCTCAAGGTTAGCAACCTTTTGGGATCCATACATGTTTAACCTTTGGAGGAGTGAATCCTCTAGATTTGGGTATGAATCTTAGAAGGCATTCATGAATTTCATGACCATGGCCTTGCGTAAAGAGCATTTATGAAAACCTTGAACATGAGTAATGATTTCTTTGAGGGCTTCTTATTATCAGCATTTGAGATGACCGTGCCGATAACAGCTTATAGGACTTAGGCCGATAATGCCATTTCTTAGTAATATTAGGTTTACCATGGGTAGACCTTTTATCAAAAGATTTCACATTTGAACAACCTTTAAGCTTTTTATCTGTTATCTCCTTTGACCTTTTTGTCGGCATGTTAGGATCAGCAGCCTTGCCTTTGACAAATTTAATAGGTTTGAGTTGAGAATTTTAGACTTGCTATCAGTCATCCCTATTTTCTTAGGGTGATTGATGGCAAGTTTCGTTGCTCGACCCTATTAGCAGAGTCATTGAGTGCATTTGCTTGCCCTTGACTTGTCTTTTGTATTCTTGGGATAAACAAAAGGAACTTTGTTAAAACCAAGTCCTTGCCTTTGGGGAGATTGCTGATCATAGGAAGCTTCTTCACCAATTCTTCAAAGAATTATTTCGTGAGATGTCTCATTTTCTTGAGAACCAGATGAACTACCTACATTGAACTCACTTTGGAAACCTATGCCAGTTTTATCATCAAGAGTTTTCTGGTTTGAAAGAATGGTATCGAAGTTTCCTTTAGAGTTATTCCAAGTGTTGACAACCTTTTGAAGGTCATCTTTCTCAGAATTGATTTTCTTGATGTGTTCAAGTAGGAAATCCATTTTTTCAGTCAAAGCTTTGTTCTCTTTTTGAATTTTGATACTTTCAGCTTGTTGTCTATTGAGATCTTTGATTTCAGACAACAAGGTAGATTTCTCGTAGACACTCAGTTCATGCTTCTTGGCTAGTTTCACATAGGCAGCCTTTGAATTTTGAAAACTCTTCCAAAGATGTCTTGTTTGCTTTAATGAGCTCTCCCCGAGGGTTCATTAAGCTCATCATCATCACTATCATCTTGTTGGAATGGTAGTGACCTTACCGGTCATGGGTGACTCCTGGCCATAAGGCATATATTTTCTTCTTCAAAGAAAGTCACAGAGTCATCCTCATCGTTGTCACACCAAGTAGACATATTGCTTTCATCTATATCCTCACCACCATCCCTTTTGTTTTTGAAATTTGGACTCGGACGTTTGTTATAAAATTCATATTTTGGCTTGACACTTTGAAGCAAAATGACCTGGTTTCTACAATTAAAAAAGACAAGCTCATTATCCTTTTGATAGTCTGCATTTATGAGGAGCGAACTTTTAGGGTGGTACTTGTCTTTAAGGAACGGAAGTTTTGTGAGAAGACCGCCTATGAGATGATTTGTTAAACCTTTTGAAACGCCGATACTTCTTAACAAACATTGCAAATGTTTCGTCTGAAAGAATATCATCACCATCACTGGATGATGTAGATGGGGTTTCATCAGGTGTGGAACATGAAGGTTCAGCAGACATGGCTGGTAAGGATAAATTTTTGAAACTCTTTTCTATTTCTTGAGCTTGTTGGATTTCAAGCTCATATACTGAAAGACTAGCATAAAGATTTCTAAGAGTCAATTTGTTCAAATCTTTCGACTCTTTCATGGCAGTGATCTTAACATGCCATAAACTGCCTAGTGCATTAAGAAATCTCATGTTTATTTCTTTCTTTTCATACTTCTTTCCTAAGGAGTAGCAAGAGTTGACTACCTCATAGAATCTGTCATAGGCGCTTCGTAGAGACTCTTTGGGATCTTTCTTGAAGGAGTCAAACTTCTGAATGCAGGTATATAACTTGGTGTTCTTTGTTTCACCATCACCTTCAAGATATTCCAGAATTGCTTCCCACATCTCCTTAGCTGTGTCCGTTGATAATCCGATATGTGCTTATATCAACACAAATTGGGTAATGATGTTAATGGCTTTTCCATCCGAGCATCATTCTTTCGTCTTCATCATCCCATTCTTCCGGCTTTGGGACTTCTGGTCCGCCGTTGGATCCAATGTAGCAAGAGTATTAGGCTTCATGGGAATTCTGGGTCCATCTGTGCACATTTCCACAAACGTTTATCAATAGAGTTCATGTGTCTTTTAACCTTATCTTTCCAAATACCAAAGTGAACTTCATCCAATACAGGACAATGGTTCACGTTTGAAGTTTCCAACATTTGATGAGCAGCCATGATCTTTAATCTCTCAAGAGGTTAATCTTGGAAAAACTAGTTTTCAAAGAGTTAAGCTCGATACCAATTGTTAGGTCCAAGGGTGCTCAATATAGGCTAGAAGGGGGGTTGAATAGCCTATGTCCAATTTTGAAATTGATTCAAAAATCTTACTTCACTTAAGTTAAAAAGTTTTGTGGTGGAAGACTTGTGAAGTATAGGTGTTGGTTCGCAAACGAATATGCAAATACTACAGCAAGAATACCCGATCAACAACAAGTAGTAAAGTGCGTAAGCACGAGTCGAACCCACAAGGACAATTATGACATTTATTTTCGTGAATACTAAAATTTAGGATTTTTAACTTTATCCAAACGATCGAAATTTAGTTGAGATATTATAACTAAATTAAAGCAAGTAAAACGAGCAATGGGGGGAACGCAAATCACACAAACACTGGTGAACGATGATTATCAAAGTTAAAACACTAGGATTATGATTTCACTCCAAATTATCCACATGACCAATTAGTCCACTCTCCATAACTTTTCTACAATTTACTATGGTATCCGAGAACACAAAAATAGTCACTACGAGCTCTCACTCCGATAGCACCCTAATCTCCCCACCTAACTACGGCTCGCAACGTATAGCTAGGTGCGAAAATAGCATGAAAATCAAGTTCTCAAAAACGGATATTGAGTTTTGTGCTATATCTCTATGCTACAAAACATCAACTACTAAATTGCTTGATCCAAATTGTGATGGTAGCTCTCACTCACACAAAACAATTTTAAAATCATTTAATTAGTGATCAAGTAATTAAAAGCATTAAGAACAACAAAATAATAACCATAGCATAAAAATGTAGTTAAGTTAGGAGAGTGAAAAATACTAGATCATGCTTCAAATATGGAGATTCATCACAATCCTAGTTATAGAAAATTAGCTCATAATGCAAGAAAAATTACACACAAATATTCCAAGAAAATATTGCATAATGATATTAAAGATAAAGAGTATAAAATACAATACTTCAATGGAGATTTTTGTGGAAATCCTTTAGCATTCCTTGACAAAAGCTAATTGAAAGATGATGAAATCTCCCAAAATAAGTTTGCTACTTTTCTCCTCTCCCGTGTTCCGTGCGTGTGTTTTCCCAATTTTTTCAATTTGATCTCCTCCCTTTCTAGAAAAATGATTTCTTAACAATTTAGAGTACTCTCTAAGCTAAGGAAGGGCAAATTGGGCAATAAAAGGCTTGTTGATCCATGCAAGGAAACAGGCAGGACTGGGCCGGAGGAACTGGATCAACCACGGGGTCGTGACGCCGAACGGGCCGATTGAGAGAGGGAACGGCCGGGAAAAGCGAGGGAGCGGACTAGGAGGTCCGGATCGGGGCTCGGATAAAACTCGCGGTCAGCCTTGTGGAGGGCCGAGACACGTGGCGCGGAGAGCATGACAAGACGAGAGGATTCTTTCGCGCTTATGGGCCGCGCTTGGACTTCGATGTTGCTCCCCGATTTCTTCTAAAAGCGAGGCGCAGCCCCTATCCTCCCAAGCTTCGCAATTTAGTCCCAAGTCAGCTCCGTTAGACTCCGTTAGCCTCTTTTCTATTTGAAACACTTAACGGGCTCGACGGAAGTTGATCGAATGGCTTTTATCAATGCAATTCTTCAACATGCTGCCTTGAATCTCCCATAATGCTATGAATTAACACTTTATAGCTTGAATTCATGCCCATAGACCAAACACAATAAAATCACAATAAATGCAATTCCTAGTGCAATATCAATATGCAATTCATATAAAATGGGGACAAAATATGGGAAAATATATGCAATTACGAGCTTATCAACACCCCAAACTTAGACTTTGGTCGTCCTCGAGCAAAGAGTAGATATAACAAGAAACATAAGCTCGAGAAAGAAAGCTTGTTTAAAACATCATGCTCACTACAATATAGAACTCCTCTTGGGGTTGAAAACATGATAGCAAGAACCCACCAAGATTCTCAAGCTAATAAATCCATCCCATTCACAACCCAAGAATGAATGCAAAGCTAACAAATCGCCAAGTACTTAATCTAGCCGAGATTATGCAATCAAGGCAGGGCAATAAATATATATAGGAATCTCACACAAAAATTTTAAACCATGCTTTCAAAAGGAATTTGCTAACACAACCATAAGTAGCAACAAGATCATTAGGACTTTTTCAAGCTTGTAATGTTGGGCCAAAGTTGGGGCTAACAAAGAAGAGATAGGATATAACAAAGCAAGAGAGCATAAAATAGGAGTCTTCAAACCAAAACTTGCTTAAAAAAATAAGCTCATTCTTCTTAGAACCACACAACTTACTTCAACAACAAAAATTTTCAATAAAAGTTGAAGAAGCATCTCAACTACCCAAAAAATTAGAAACTTCCTTTGATTTACTCCAATTTGAGAATGATGAAGAACAAATGGCCTTCTTGACCTTTTTCAAATAGCCCCTCTTTTCTTTTTTTTTTTTTTTCAAGAGGGCTTTTCATTTCAAGACTTTTCAATCACCACCTCAACAACAATTTCCTCACACTTTGGCATCGAGAAGATTAATAACAAGCTCTTCCATGAACAAAACACACCCTCCAAGATATAATGTGACAATTCATTCCAATTCATGCTCTCTCAAAGGGTTGGATAAAAGTGTTTAGGTTCACGGGATAGGTCGATGCGGTGATAGAAATGAAGTCGAATGGGGGTCGATGTGTGCTCTAGGCACACGCCATTCTTTGATAAGGCTCAAATGGGACACTAGGGATCATGATAAATGGGTAGGAGAGAAAGGCTCAATCGATCCAAAGATGGCCTAAATCACATCAAAATTGCTACAATGATCATGCTTCGCTTTGAAGATAGTCAAACATGGCATTCAAATAATCCTTCACTCAATGCTCACTCTACCAAGCTCTTTATGAATAGCATAAGCCTTCGCTAGATAGCACTCAAAGAAAATCAAGACTTATATGCACCATGAACTTAAGAAGCATGCTTGAGATAAATTAACATGAGAATCCCAACAATATTCTAGGCTATCATATAATCAACCCTAGAATTGCAACTACGATGCAACAAGCATGGACCAAAAAGTCTAAGTTTTGCAAAAATATTCAAGGCAAAAGAGTTTCTCAAAACTCAACCCCACCCCCAAACTTAAAGATAAACATTGTCCCCAATGCTTATAATCATAAAATTGCAAATAAAGGAGGAAGAGAAAACTCCCGCAATGCCGATTCTCATAAAGTCCAAGCCATGAGGAATGCACTTCATAGATCGCCCGAGCCACCCCCAAACTTAGAGATTTACTCCCGCACCAAAATTTGAGCTCTTGGGAGGGAAAACAATCATTTCACAAAATCACCATTAGAAGTATTGGCAAAAGTATATAAAATTAAATGCAAACCCTCATCAAAGCAAAAGGCAAAAATATCTGTGAGGGGACTCTATGTACACCTCCCTAGAAATTTACAAATTCGAGAGGGCTTAAAAGCGACACAACATAAAATAAAATGAGTAGGGAAGAGAAAATAAAACTTTTTTTTTTTTAAGTTACCGTCGTTAGCTTGACCTTGGGCCTCCCTTAAACGTAGGGAGGTTCATCGAGAAGGACAAAACTTCCTTGCGGGATATAGGACCGCCAAAATAATGCTTAAGCCGCTGCCCATTAACTTTGAAAGTGGTGTGGTCTTCCATGTTTTCAATTTCTACCGCACCATGAGGATAAACTTTAACCACGTAAAAAGGGCCCGACCATCTCGATTTTAATTTTCCCGGAAGAGTCTCAAACGAGTTGTAAAGGAGAACTTGTTGACCGGCTCAAAAGTCCGAACCTTGATTTTCTTGTCATGCCATCTCTTTGTCTTCTCCTTGTATATTCTCGAGTTCTCATAAGCATTCAAACGAAATTCATCCAACTCTTCCAATTGAAGCAACCTCTTTCACCGCGGCTTGCATATCAAAATTGAGCTTTTGGATAGCCCAATATGCTTTGTGTTCCACCTCCACCGAAGATGACAAGCTTTTCCAAACACTAGTTGATATGGAGACATTCCAAGAGGTGTTTTAAACGCCGTCCTATAAGCCCATAACGCATCATCTAGCTTTTGCGACCAATCCTTCCGTGAGGGATTTACTACCTTCTCTAGAATTTGCTTGACTTGCCGGTTTGAGACTTCCACTTGCCCACTTGTTTGAGGATGATATGGCGTCGCAACTTTATGCTTCACACCATACTTTGCCAAAACCCCTTCAAGCAATTTGTTACAAAAATGAGATCCGCCATCACTAATGAGAACTCTAGGTACACCAAAACGAGTGAATATGTTTCTTTGAAGGAACTTGGTGACGACCCGAGCATCATTGGTAGGAAGTGCAACGGCTTCAACCCATTTTGACACATAGTCCACCGCAAGAAGAATATAAAGATTACCACAAGAAGATACAAAGGGACCCATGAAGTCAATCCCCCATACATCAAAGATCTCTACCTCTAGAATACCATGAAGAGGCATCTCATGAAGTTTTGAAATATTTCCCGTTCTTTGACAACGGTCACAACGAAGTACAAACTCATGAGTATCCTTGAAGAGTGAAGGCCAAAAGAAACCACTTTGAAGTACCTTAATTGCGGTTTTGAAGCCTCCCAAATGCCCTCCATAAGAAGAAGAATGACAATGGGATAAGATTTGTTCTTGCTCCTCCTTAGGCACACATCTTCTCAAGACTCGATCCTTCCCTTGCTTGAATAAGAAAGGTTCATCCCAATAATAATACTTGACATCATGAAGGAATTTCTTCCTTTGGGAATATGACAAGTCTGATGGCAATACATTACTCACAATGTAGTTGACAAAGTCGGCATACCATGGCACTTCCTTGAGAGAAATAGAAAAAAGATGTTCATCCGGGAAAGATTCTTTGATAACACTATCATCCTTTGTAACCTCATCTTGCTCCAACCTCGATAAGTGATCGGCCACTTGATTTTCTGCCCCTTTTCTATCCCTTATCTCGACATCAAATTCTTGAAGAAGAAGAACCCATCTAATCAACCGTGGCTTTGCATCCTTCTTGTTGAAAATGAACTTGATGGCACTATGATCGGTGTAGACAACCGTTTTGGTACCAAGAAGATAAGAACGAAATTTGTCGAAGGCAAACACTATAGCAAGAAATTCTTTTTCGGTTGTAGCATAATTGACTTGAGCTTCATTCAAGGTCTTACTTGCATAATAGATTGCATGAAAGATCTTGTTCCTCTTTTGGCCAAGCACGGCCCCAACAGATAATCACTAGCATCACACATGAGCTCAAAGGGCTTTTCCCAATCCGGAGTGACAATAATTGGAGCACTAACGAGAGCCTTTTTCAATTTCTCAAAAGCCAATAAGCAATCTTGATCAAAGGTGAAAGGAGCATCCTTTTCCAAAAGACTACATAGAGGCTTAGTAATCTTGGAAAAGTCTTTGATGAAACGCCGATAGAAACCCGCATGGCCTAGAAAGCTTCGCACACCCTTGACATTCGTTGGTGGGGGAACTTCTCAATTACTTCAACCTTCGCTCGATCAACCTCAATTCCTATTGAAGAGATTTTGTGGCCTAGAACCACTCCTTCGGTTACCATGAAATGACATTTTTCCCAATTTAACACAAGAATAGTTTCCTTGCATCTTTGAAGAACCCGGGAAAGATTGTGCAAGCATATATCAAAGCTATCGCCAAACACCGAGAAATCATCCATAAACACCTCAATTTGCTTTTCAACCATATCCGAAAAGATAGACATCATACACCTTTGAAAAGTAGCTGGTGCATTGCACAATCCAAAAGGCATCCGTCTAAAGGCAAAGGTACCATATGGACATGTGAAAGTAGTCTTCTCTTGATCATCCGGTGCTATTTCAATTTGAAGATACCCAGAAAACCCATCAAGAAAACAATAAAATTCATGACCCGCCAACCGATCAATCATTTGATCAATGAATGGAAGAGGAAAATGATCCTTGCGAGTGGCCTTGTTTAGTTTTCGGTAGTCAATGCAAACACGCCAACCCACCACAATTCTTGTCGGAATAAGCTCATTATCATCATTAGCAACCACCGTTATGCCTCCCTTCTTCGGAACACATTGAATCGGGCTCACCCATTTGCTATCCGAGATTGGATAAATAATGTCCGCATCGAGCCATTTGATAATCTCTTTCTTGACAACTTCTTTCATTGGTGGGTGAAGTCTCCTTTGTGCTTCCACGGAGGGCTTATATTCCTCCTCAAGATAAATCTTATGAGTGCATAAAGAGGGACTAATGCCCTTGATATCGGCCAGAGTCCAACCTATAGCTTCCTTGTGCTCCTTAAGAACCCGCAATAATTTTTCTTCCTGCACATCATTAAGAGAAGAAGAGATAATAACAGGTAAAGTGTTAGAATCTCCCAAAAATACATACTTGAGATGTTTAGGAAGTGGCTTGAGTTCTAAAGTTGGTGGCTCGACACATGATGGCTTCATAGACTTTGAAGGATCCCTTGTTAACTCTAGTGGTTCCCATTTCGATCTCGGAATCACTTCACCCCATTGACAATCAAACTGAGCTTTTGCTTCCATTACCTCCTCGATTTTGCCATAATTTTCATTCACAAGAATTTGCTCAACCGGATCCTTTGGATAGCTTGCACGGAATACCTCTTCCACACAATCATGGATGACCTCAATCCTTGAACATTCCCCTTCATCGGATGGATATTTCATTGCATCATTCATGTTGAAGGTGATGGTTTGATCATGCACTTTCATTGTCAATTCACCCTTTGCAACATCAATATTAGTTTGCCCGGTGGCAAGGAATGGTCGCCCAAGAATGATTGGTACTTCGTCCTCCTCCATATCTAGCACAATAAAATCCGGGGAGAATGAACTTATCAACTTTCACCAACACATTTTCCACCACTCCCCTTGGTCGAACCATAGAGCGATCCGCTAGTTGGAGAATCACCGATGTAGGCCTAGGCTCACCAAGTCCCAATTTCTGAAAAATAGACCGCGGCATGAGATTGATGCTAGAACCAAGATCACATAGAGCCTTCCCTACATGAAGCTCACCAATAGTGCAAGGAATAGTGAATTTCCCGGATCTTTTAACTTTGGAGGCAACTTGTGATGAGCATAGAACTACACTCTTCCGTCAAAGCAATAGTTTCATGATCTTCCAACCTTCTCTTCTTTGTAACAAGATCCTTCAAAAACTTAGCATACTTTGGCATCTCTTGCAATGCATCAAGAAGAGGAAGATTGATCCGTTGTGACTTGAATACTTCAAGAAACTTTGCAAAATGATAATCATCCGTCTTCTTTTGAAGTCTTTGAGGGAAGGGCGGTGGTGGAAAAATATTTTGAGCATCGGAGGGAATTGGTGTGGCTTGATGTTCATGTGAAGAAGGTGGATTTTCGGTCTTGTCTTCATCATCATTTTTCCGATTCTCGGCCTCGAAATTTCTTGCTCAACCCGGTGCTTTTCCCACTTCTAGTTGTGATGCTAAGCAACGTTCTTTATCTTTAGGATTCGGCCCGTATCACTAGGTAGAGTCCCTTGAGGACGAGAAGAAAGAGCTGAAAGGATGTGAGTGGCAATGCTCTTGCCCACTTGCTCGGCATTCTTTGCCATCAATGCTTCCATATGTGCTTGTTGTTGTTTAAGAAAAAACATGATATCCTCGGATGGCTTGTTGACTTGGGCTTGAGAATTTTGAAAGCCCGGTGGTGGTGCATTCATCCTGATCTGATTCGGGAAACTTTGTGGTTGAGAAGGGCCTGCATTGTTAGTCCACGAAAAATTGGGGTGGTTTCTCCAACCAGGGTTATAAGTATTCGAGTACGGATTATTATTCTTATTGAAATTTGAAATAAATTGCACAGATTCAGAATTTAAATTGCAATTATCCGTAACATGATTACCTTGGCAAAGTTCACACATTTGAATGGGTTGGATGGCGGATGCCTGAAGTGCCTTTGTCAAAACGGCAACTTGAGCTTCTAGACTTTGAATTCTTTCCGCTTCTCCCGATTCTGATGCTTTCTTTGGTGTGTGTCTTTCACCTCCCCATTGATAATTATTGCTTGCCATTTCTTCCAAAAGTTCATAAGCCGCATCAACCGGCTTTCCCATTAAAGCTCCTCCCGCTGCGGCATCAATTGTGCAACGGATGATAGGATCAACCCCATTGTAGAATGTTTGCACGATCATCCATTTAGGAAGCCCATGGTGCGGACACTGTCGAAGCATATTCTTGTAACGCATCCATGCTTCGTAGAGAGATTCTCCACTCCATTGTGTGAAACTTGTGATGTCATTTCTCATCTTATTTGTTTTCCCGGGTGGAAAGAACTTTTCTAGAAACTTTTGGGCCATGATATCCCATGTAGTGATAGACCCCGCCGGCAACGACATCAACCAATCATTAGCATTCTCTCCCAAGCTAAATGGAAATAATCGGAGACGGATTGCGTCCGACGATACCCCATTAAATTTGAATGTGTCACATATTTGAAGGAAATTCTTGAGATGAGAATTTGGGTTCTCATTTGGTAAACCCACAAATTGTTTCGCCATGACCATTTGGATAATTGCGGGCTTGAGCTCAAAGTTGTTTGCTTCAACTGCCGGTCTTCTTATACTTTCTTGAAAACCCTCTATTGTTGGTGCTGAAATTTCCCTTAATGTTCTTTGGGCGGCACCCTCATTTTCTTGGTTTGCCATGGCTTGTCTTCTTCGGATTCGAAAAGTGCGCTCAATTTCGGGATCCAAATTGAGTAGACCGAGACCTTGACTTCGGGTCCTTCGCATAAACCTATAGAAACAAGTTGCAAGACAAACACCAACCAAGAGTAATGACAATACCAATAATTAAAAGTGTTCGAATTAAAGTCAAAATCTGTAGTATTAATATCACAAAAATAAACTAAATTGTCCCCGGCAACGGCGCCAAAAACTTGTTGGTTCGCAAACGAATATGCAAATACTACGGGCAAGAGTACCCGATCGACAACAAGTAGTAAAGTGCGTAAGCACGAGTCGAACCCACAAGGACAATTATGACATTTATTTTCGTGAATACTAAAATTTAGGATTTTTAACTTTATCCAAACGATCGAAATTTAGTTGAGATATCTATATATATATAAAACCTAATAAGTCTAAAAAAGGTAAAATCCCGCCAAAAATGACTTGCCAAAAATAGAAAGTCATCTTTATAACATTTAATATTGTCCTCGAAAATACAAAACTGTATTTATATAAAACAATAATATAATCTTTAAATAAAAGACAAATCAATTTGGTCAAATCTCCTAGGAAATTGCACCATGCACTTTTCTATCTCCTTTTACTCTCACTCTCACCCGTAAATGTGATACTACTTTCTTCATGTTAACATATGTGTTTTTTATTCTATTTTGGAACATCTTAAATAAGTATATTGAAGGAAAGATAAGTCAAAAATATTTATTAAAACTCGTATAAATTTAATAAAAAAAATTTTAATTTGAGATGGACAGGGTACAAATCTATAACATATTAATGGAGTATTTAAGTATTACTCTTAAATCCTCCCTCGCCTTGAAAAATAATCTTTTTCTCTTGGTATGTCCCAAAAATAGACTTATTTCTAAAAGAAAATTATATTTATAGTGCAATTAAAAGGAGATACAAATTACAAACAAAAGCTACAATCTTAAAAGTTTGACTTGTCAAATGTAATTATTTTCTGAAGAAGGAAAGAGTATTGTATAACATACTATTAATATTTTAAATTAATATACTATAATATATTAAACCCATTTTTAAGTACAATAATATACTTACTCGCAACTAAAGTTCTTTTTGAAAAATCAAACTATATGGAGAAAAAAATTAAAAAAGAGACTACGTTCTCTTAAGTTTGTCTTGAAAAAGAGTCAACCTTTTCAAATTTAAGCTACAAATTTTATTACTTTTTAATTTCTTTCAATCTTTTAAAAAATATGAAACGTTTTCTATGTCTAATACCGAAAAATATATAACTTTAGTGTGATTTAAGGAATATATTTATAAATAAGAATATCTTTTTTAAAGTTTAACTTTTTTAATATGATTTATCAGAACAAAGGAAACAATATATAAATGTGATGTAGGAACATACTAAAATCTTTGTCTTAATAAATAATATACTTATTTAAAGATCAGAGGGGGTGTAAAATTTGCAATACAAGTTACAACTATGAAATTGTAGTATTGATTTTGGTAACCAAAATAAATAATATTTTAGCTAACATGTATCTAAAGGGAATTAGACCGGTTTAAACCATATATTAATAGAGATTTTATTCTAAGATTCGTCCTAGCGTAAAACTATTTATTTAGAAATTCAGTTTCACCAAAAACTATTTATTTATAAATTCAGTTTCACCATAAGCTTTGGATCGGAGAGTATGAATTGGGGTAAAGCAAAAGAGTAGGTCTCCTGTGAGACCGTCTTGCAGATCCTAATTTGGTCAACCCTATTAATACACGGTGGGTTGGTTCAGGAACTTCCTTCTTACAGAAAATACCGTAAACAATCTTTTCTAAATTTTGCCAAAGAAAAACTTGAAGACATAGCCTTATTTAAAACTGGTCAAAGTAACAAAGATAAGAAAAATGAATAATGCTTGCAAAGTAAGTAACGTCTTTGGACCTTATCTATATACATAAAGCCTACTAAGTCCAAAAATAGTAAAATTTCGCAAAAAATATCTTACCAAAATAGAAAGTCATCTTTATGACATTTAATATTATCCTCGAAAATACAAAATCATATTTATACAAAACAATAATATAATCTTTACAATAATAATATTTTAAAGTATGATATTATACCATTTTAAAGTAAAATTTTTAATTTCTATATATTTACAATAATAAATATTTTTTCACTAATACGCGGGTATGGAATACATGAAATAGCAATTTCTATCTATTTTCATCGTTTCTTGTTTTAAATATCTCGCCAATTGTTGATTTAACAAATCATGAAAATTGTTCAAATCCTTTTATTACTCCTACTCCGAATAAGAAAATGCACTTAGACAAATCCCCATCTCTTACTCAATGTAAAGTTTTGTTTTGTTTGTTACATTTTTAAATTTTTATTATTATGTTGTATACATGTTATTCATGCTTTGTCTTCTTTTTTATTTATGGCATTATTTATTTAGTAATACCATGAATAAGTATATTTTAATAGATTGCAACTTATGAAGAATATGTTATACAAAAATTATTACTCATTTCTTTCTTAATAAAATTTCATGTTTATATAACACCCTGGTTAAAAAGGAATATTTGAATTTATTATAAAAATTAGTATAACATGTATTTTTAAGGATACTCATATCGAGTCGGACTCATTAATTAAAGTGAGACTTAAATCAAGGGTAAAATGTTAAAATAAATTTTCAAGAACACAAATATTAGATTGTAGACATTTTTCTAAGGATACCAATGGAAGAGTGAGACTTATCATGTGTTTGTTATATTTTCAAATTGTATTACTAATGTCTATACTTTTTATTCATGCTTTGTTTTTTGTTTTTATGGGGGTGAAAATAATGGTGTTACATCAATAAAAGTTTTAAATAATATTTTTGGTGAATGCATCACATATCCAAATCAATAGTTGAAAGTATATATGCATCATTTTTAGAATTTTTTGATAACATGTCATACTTGCCCTGCTTGATGTTGTGGACACCATAAATGAGTACATGGTTTCTAAAAATCACTCGAAGGAAGGAAGAACTTATTTGAGTTCGATTCTATCTACAATGCGAAAATAACTTAAGTTTGTTTGAAAACATTCGTTCTACGGAGTTTTTGAGTAGTATAAAGTGATTAGGATTGCATAGCCATGAACTAACAATTAAGATTGGTGTTCCGCTGATGCTATTGAGAAACATTAACCTTGTGCAGGGTTGTGCAATATTAGAACTAGACTAATCATTACAAAGCTTGCATCACATTATAGAATCTAAAATTTTAAATGGAAGCAATGTTTGAGACAAAGTGTTTATCCCAAGAATGTCATTGTCTCCATCACATGTGAAATTGTCTTTCAAGTTTCAGAGAAGACAATTTTCATTGGTAGTATCGTATGCAACGACAATTAACAAAAGTCAAGGTCAATTACTGTGGCATGTAGGACTCTTGAATAATTCAATATTGGACAGATGTATGTCGCAGTTTCTAGGGTAACAAACCGCTCTGGTCTGTGTGAATATATTGATATGCGATGAAGAGGAAAAACCAACGAATAAAAGTACAAATGTTGTGTATAAGGAATTTTTTTAGAATTCATAATATTAGCGACACAATGATGTATTTCTATTTAAATAGTTGTCTCCAACATTACTTTTCCTTAATTTATTATTTTAATTTTATTTTTCCTCTTTATTTTACTTAAGTATAATTTAATTAAAAAAGATATATGTCCGTGCGTTTAACGCACGGGTGTAAAACTAGTTATAACTAAATTAAAGCAAGTAAAACGAGCAATGGGGGGAACGCAAATCACACAAACACTGGTGAACGATGATTATCAAAGTTAAAACACTAGGATTATGATTTCACTCCAAATTATCCACATGACCAATTAGTCCACTCTCCATAACTTTTCTACAATTTACTATGGTATCCGAGAACACAAAAATAGTCACTACGAGCTCTCACTCCGATAGCAACCCTAATCTCCCCACCTAACTACGGGCTCTCGCAACGTATAGCTAGGTGCGAAAATAGCATGAAATCAAGTTCTCAAAAACGGATATTGAGTTTTGTGCTATATCTCTATGCTACAAAACATCAACTACTAAATTGCTTGATCCAAATTGTGATGGTAGCTCTCACTCACACAAAACAATTTTAAAATCATTTAATTAGTGATCAAGTAATTAAAAGCATTAAGAACAACAAAATAATAACCATAGCATAAAAATGTAGTTAAGTTAGGAGAGTGAAAAATACTAGATCATGCTTCAAATATGGAGATTCATCACAATCCTAGTTATAGAAAATTAGCTCATAATGCAAGAAAAATTACACACAAATATTCCAAGAAAATATTGCATAATGATATTAAAGATAAAGAGTATAAAATACAATACTTCAATGGAGATTTTTGTGGAAATCCTTTAGCATTCCTTGACAAAAGCTAATTGAAAGATGATGAAATCTCCCAAAATAAGCTGCTACTTTTTCTCCTCTCCTCAGTGTGTTTTCGTGTTTTTCCCAATTTTTTCAATTTGATCTCCTCCCTATCTAGAAAAATGATTTCTTAACAATTTAGAGTACTCTCTAAGCTAAGGAAGGGCAAATTGGGCAATAAAAGGCTGTTGATCCATGCAAGGAAACAGGCGGGACTGGGCCGGAGGAACTGGATCAACCACGGGTCGGGGGCCGAAACGGGCAGATTGAGAGAGGGAACGGGAAAAGCGGAGCGGAGCGGTGGAGCAGTCCGGATCTGGGCTCCGGATAAAACTCGCGGTCGCCTTGTGTGGAGGGCCGGGACACGTGGCGCGCAGAGAGCATGACAGCGCACGAGAGGGTTCTTTCAGCGCTTTACGCGCTGCCCTTGGACTTCGATAATTGCTCCGGTGCCCCGATTTCTTATAAAAGCGGCGCATCCCTATCCTCCCAGCTTCGCAATTTAGTCCCAAGTCGCTCCGTTAGACTCCGTTAGCCTCTTTTCTCTTTGAAACACTTAACGGGCTCGACGGAAGTTGATGAATAGCTTTATCAATGCAATTCTTCAACATGCTGCCTTGAATCTCCCATAATGCTATGAATTAACACTTTATAGCTAGAATTCATGCCCATAGACCTGAAACACAATAAAATCACAATAAATGCAATTCCTAGGGCAATATCAATATGCAATTCATATAAAATGGGGACAAAATATGGGGAAAAATATATGCAATTACGAGCTTATCAATAGGACAAGTTGGGAATGGCTGATCTTCACAGGACAAGACCAGCAGTTCTCAACAGTATGGAAATCTGGAAATTTAAACAACACAAGCAAATCACAATCACACAGAAATAGACAAGGTGTTTAATATGGTTCACACTTATAAATAAGTGCTACGTCCACAACCAAAGTGGTCAACTTTGGATTTGAAAATCGTGTACTAAGTTTTTCCACTAGAAGTTTTACAGACTAAATCTCTAATGGATTGTGTACAAAAATTTTGTTGACCAGTGTTTGTGGGAGAATTGATATCTATAGGATATGAATTCTCGTGAGCTATGAAAGCTAGGTGTTGCAATCAATGAAGAGCTTTAATGGACTAATCGTCTAAGTGTAAAGCTCTTCAATGAAGAATGTACAGATAGGACGTTTAAGCTTTAAAGCACTTGATGAAGATGAAGATTCAGAGTTGTGGTTGTTGAAGAGTGTTGAATGCAGCAATGAAGGCTTTTTTTATATGCAGGAGGAACCTTGGAGCCGTTGGAGATCCTCACAATTTGAATTTAAGAGCATTCAATGCTCTAATCTGGTTGTTGATCTCTGATAGGCTGTCCTGCAACTTCCAGTCTGTCTCCTGACATTTTGCCAAAAATAGGTAGACTGTGTTTGCAGGCAGAATGTCCTTTTCTGAGTGTATGCCAAGAATGGAAAGCTTCATTGAATGTAATTTGCAGGTTAACGTTGTATCGAAGTCAATGACAGCTTCAAATTAGGACATGTCTTCGGCAGTTCTCCATCGGACGTTCTTGGGGTCTTCAACATTGCTGATGAAGCTTGGCTGATACGAGCTTGTCCGATATCTCAAGGAAGACTGCTGATGCATAATTAGGCTGATGTGCAGAGGACGTCCGATGTCCTATAGGCTATCTTCTTCAAGATATTTACAATAAGCAAACCTAGGCTATTCAAGCTATGTCTAAGTACAAGTTGCCACTCTAACAGACACGCAGGCCCATTAGTCACCTTGACTTAGACTTAGGTTATGGATTCAAGCAAATCTATACTAATTACAACAATGTGAATGTCCCCGATTTAGATATCTTTGTCCTTTTAGAAGAATGTTCACTTGATTTCTCACCTTTCCACTTTAGTTCATCTTTCACCATTGTCCACATATGTTTGTATTTGAAATGTTTTTTACGTATCGAGTGATAAAGACCACATGCAGCTTCCTTCACTTGGTCATTGGAACACCCGCTACGATGTTGATCTCTAATTTGGATGAATAATTGGTTAAATTCATTAACCAATGGAGCAATCGTGTACCAATGCGACTTCAAGACACTCAACTTTCTTCGAATTCTCATCTTTTGGTGGTTGTTGTAGTGTTTGGTGATTCGTTTCCAAAACTCCATATCATGTTGAGAGTTTCCTTTCACGCTATCTGTTGAAATAACGAGCTAAGCACTTGCATGCATTTTATCCTCTTCAATGCTCCACTTTGTTTTATGTATGTCTTTTGCTTAATTGTCCACTTCATCATCAAGAATAATGTTTTCCAACCCTTGTTAGGTGGAAAATGGTGGAGTTTCAGACTCAGCGATACTATCCTTTCTTGTATCAATCGGTGTTGTTGGATGTCCACTACCCATAGTTGGGTTATAAGAACCGGGTGTATATTGATTTGCCATAGCCGGGTTAAAATATCTATAATTCAAATATATGTAAAATTGAGAATACGAAGGATAAGAAAAATTTGGAACATTTGAAGTACCTTAAATATTTGGAGGAACTTGTAAATGTAGAAGGCTTTGAAAATTTGGTGGAGCTTGAAAATTTGGCGGACCTTGAAAATTTGGCTGAGTTGGAAAATTTGGAGGACCTTGAAAATTTGGAGGAGTTCGAGCATTGGCAGAATCTTCGACATTTGAAGAGTTCAATAAATTCGTAAAGTAATTACTATTCATAACAAAAGAAGTGAAACAAATAATTTATGTAGTTTAATGAGAAGGTATAGAAAGAATGAACATGTTTGAGAGAATGTAATGGAAAAAAATAATTTAGAATCCTATTTATAGAAAAAAATACATTTAAAATAATACCTTTTTTTTTCAATTAGCCGTTTTGCAACAGCTATATTGAAACGTTCATTTTTTTTTCCTGGTAGAAGGAGCCGTTGTGCATCGGAAACAATTGTTTGAATTGTTGAAGTAGCCACAGTGGAAAGAGGAAATAATTGAATAGTAAAACAATATATATATATATATATATATATATGAATTAGCCTGACACCCCAAGCTTTAAACCGGTTGATATTTATGAAGTCTTTCAATCATAGTCAGTAACAAGCTCTTCATTTCAATCGTATAAACCCGTTGATAAAGCTTTATTTTTATAAACCTCTTGCGAGAGGTGCTCTTATTGAGTTATGATTTTTTTTTAAAAAAAAGCTTATTTTCATTTATAGCGGTAAAGGGTACTTTGGGCATTTTAAAAAATAATTGACAGAGATTCTAACGATAACGGTAAAAGGGAGGAATCTAACCAAGAAATGAAAGATATAGGACTCAATAAACATATTTTCAAGAGGTAGGACCAAACAAAAAATTTGGTCAAAGTCAAGGGACCAAAAAATATTTTAAATCAAAAAGTACTACTAATTAGGTATTGCTAATAACACAATCTATTAATAATAACTAAAACAAAAGCCACTTTTTCCTCACGTGACTGCTTCACGTAAAAAAAAAAAAATTTTTTTTTTTCTTGCCCGAATGCTAATATTAACTTTGTAGCTTTTCTAATTGACTTTAACATTATCCTAAATTTGTAAAATCTATTTTTACCAGTAATTTTTTTCTAATTACTGTATTGACTTTAATCGTATCTAAAACTTTTTTTTATTTGTAACTTTTTTTTTTTTTGTAATTACAACGGTTAGATTTACCTGTGTAACTTCTCTAATTAACTTTAACCTTATCATAAATCTATAAAATCTTTTTTTTAACTGTAATTTTTTAATTACTATTTTGACTTTAGCCGCAGCCTAAATCTGTGAAACCTTTTTTTTATTTGTAACCTTTTTTAGTAATTATTATTTTGACTTTAACCGTATCCTAAATCTGTAAAATTATTTTTTATTTATATATATTTTAATTATTATTTTGGTTAGTTAAGATCATTGTATTTAAAGTGATCGGCAAAGATTTCTAAAAAAAAGTTATAATTTAAATATACGGTATGTATTAGCTTAAAATATATTATATGTATTTTTTAAAACAAACAATATGTACAATGGA
This sequence comes from Platycodon grandiflorus, assembly GCA_016624345.1. Taxonomy (NCBI): domain Eukaryota; kingdom Viridiplantae; phylum Streptophyta; class Magnoliopsida; order Asterales; family Campanulaceae; genus Platycodon; species Platycodon grandiflorus. The sequence continues at coordinate 50,415,705 of CM028361.1, read as the reverse complement.
TTAGTTATCTCCCAATCTAAAATAAATACGCATTAATTTAATTTTTTTCACATTTTTTGGTATATATGAATCTATGTAATTATTCTCAAATATGAAATACATTATATTTTATTTTTCCGTCCATAGACGAGTATTAACTAGTTTTTATGATACTAATAACCGAATTTTTATGAGATCTCACTCGAAATTACGCATGCAAGCAAAGCGAGCTAATCACGAGTTTTACAGAACCGATATACGAGCTCAACCTCAAAATTATTTTTTATGAATTATAGGTAGGTTCATTTTTGAACAATTTGAATTCGCTACAGTACCCTATGTTTTTTAAACAAAAAAATGTATTTTTGGGGCGAAAAGACGATTATGCCATTAATAAAATAAAAACACGCGCACATCCCGTTGCCCAAATTAAGGCATCCCGATACTCAATTTAAGGATGCCCAATAAGGCATCACAATGCCCAATTTAAGGATGCCCAATTTAAGGCATCCCGATACCCAAAATTATGTATCCCGATGCCTAAAATTCTCGCTCTTAAATACTCAGGCATCCCGATGCCCAAAATTCAGCATCCAGGCATCCCGATGCCCATTTACTAAATAATTATAACTCGAAATACTAACATGAACCCGAAAATTTTGACAAGATCAAAATCAATCAAAATGATTGTTTTTGGTTGGGAAATTTACATATAGACATGATATTGACTTCCTATAACAGTATGGTATTGATATTATACAAAATCCAAACTCAAATCATTGATTTAAGTCCCAAAATCAGTCCAAAAATATCTTCCTCTGTTTTCGGATAGCACACTGCCAAGCTCGATTTGTAGCTCGAAAATAGTGTTTTTTGGTAGAAAATTTGTGCACAAATGTAGTACTAAGTTAGGATAACAATATGAGATTGATTTTAAACAATTCCGAAGTTTAAAACATAGATGAAAGTGGTTAAAACAACCCAAGAACAAGGAAAAATGGGATGAACTCGGAAAATTTGAATTTGATCAAATTGTGATTAAATTCGTGTGCTCCATGAATTGATCCCCAAATATGAGGGAAGACTATATTAACAACATGAAATCATTTATACATCAATTCGAACCTCAAATCTGAAGCAAGGATGTTGCTGTGGGCATTTTAGGAAGAAAACTATCAAAGTGTACTTTAGCGGTTTACAAAAAAAAATTAATAATAATAAAGGTGGTCTTTAGAGAAAAAACAATTATGAAAGTGAACTTGGGCACAATTTTCTATTTTTTTTATCGAACATAACAGTCTTCATTGAGCCGAGCCTGAAGCCCAATCCGCGAGCATAGCTCACGTAATGGCCCACTAAGCACCTAGGTCAATTGACCTATTACAAGCCACCCAAAAATTAAAAATTATGGATAGGTTGATGTACAGTAGTAGTGGGTGACCATTTATAAAGCACACACAAATCAGCGTCTACTCGACGTGGGATATCACAGTTTTGATCATTGGAATTTCGATTAATCATTGCAATAAAGAATTATTTAATCCTGAACTTTTTATAGTTTATGAATTCTTGCTAGCTAATTAACGGCCCCAATTGTTACTCTTTTGGAAGGAAAAAGAAAAGCATATATAATAGGGAATGCTAACTGATTTGAGCTGGTTTAATTGAAGTTTATTTTAATTGTTTATAATCCATAATACTTGCAATGTATGCGGAAGCAACGTATGAATGATGATTTTCGCTGTCGGTTGTCGATTAATCCCACACTTGTCTAGCTCTAAATTGCTGTAATACGCATGATTATTTTGGTCCGAATCTGAAGTTTATTAATTTATACAATTTTTTTGCTGTCTTCTCATGGTAATTTATTCGATTGGTTGGTGATATAGTACTGATATAGTGTTTTTGCAAGTTTAATGATACGTTTGGTTCATGGAATTTATGTTTTTAATCGATTGTTTGTTATGAAAAAAGAGGTTAGAAGGAGGAGAAAGTGAAATTAGTGTTATACAACGGCTTCAAATCTTCTATCACATCCCCTATCACAGTCTGTATTCCATTAAATCTCAACTCTACATGTTTTCTTATAAAAATTGTAAAAAAAAAAAATGACAAACTAAAATAACAAGTACACGTGTAAGGCTAGGATTAAGTGGAACATGTGATAGAGAGTGGGATAGAAGATTTAAAGCTGCTATACAACATTGTTTTTGTTTTCTTTGACGATGTAAGAACCTCGATCCATGAAATTTATATCTCAATTCACGTTTCTCTCGTGATATTCGCGAACCAAAGTGGCTTTGATATTTGTCGGCTAAATTACAATTTTCCCCCCAAAGTATACACCAAATTTCAGTTTGTCACCCATATTCCGTTTTGTCCCATTACGGTACCCAATGTTACAATTTGTCCCATTTTCACCCCTGGGACGGACGGACGTTAAATTTTTTAACGGAAGTTAACATGTGCATAACATGTGAGGGTTACTTTGGTCATTTTAATCGGGAAATGGGATTTAGTGCAGTTTTCTTAAATTGGTTTAGTAATAAAATTAAAACTAAACTCTAAATCAATAAATATATATTATTAGTATTTAAACTAAGTGTTTAATAGAAAAATACGTCATTAATTAATTATTAGCATTTGTAGGTTGGATATTATTTTATCATTTAGTTAATCATTTGACATTTAAGATATTTTGAATTATAAATTTTTCAAGAGAATTAAAAGAAAAGAAAATAAAAATTGGTAACCACTAATATTTAAGACATTTTTAAATTATAAATTTTCTTAAAGAAATTAAAATAAAAATTGGTACCCATTTGATATTTAAGATAGTTTTAAGTTATAATTGTTTTTAAAAAATTTAAAACACATTTGACATTTAAGATATTTTGAATTATAAATTTTTCAAGAGAATTAAAACAAAAGAAAATAAAAATTGGTAACCACTAATATTTAAGACATTTTTAAATTATAAATTTTCTTAAAGAAATTAAAATAAAAATTGGTACCCATTTGATATTTAAGATAGTTTTAAGTTATAATTATTTTTAAAAAATTTAAAACAAATTTTAAAAAAAAAAGTTCATTCATGCATTTTGTCAAACACTTGTGATGCATCTTTTTTAAACCCACTTTCAATATACATTTTTTTTATTCAAGCAACCCAACAATTGATTTTAAGCAAATAAACAATCAACTCACAGAACCCTAAAATTTCCCCAAATTAGACCTACACATACTACCAGCAAAAGGACCTTCATTGTTTCAATGGATTTCTCATCTCTACCAGAAGCCCAGCAACAAAGCAACTCCAAACCCGGTACCAAGAACACCAAGCTCAAGAACACCGAAGCAAGAAGACGAAGCTGCGCCGCCGCCGCCAAACAAGCCCAGCAAGATCAAGATTACGTTTCACAACAACAACCCTACGACCCGTCCCAGGTTCAATCCTACGATCCATCCCAGCTCAATCATACGATCAATCGAATTACTCGTATTACCGCACCAAGATCCCCAACACGCGCAAAGACGCCCAATACGCGCGGCATTCGCAACAAGATCAACAACAACAACCGGCGATGATGGGTAACAAGCTCTCTCTAGTCCTCCACATGTATACTTACTCTCAACCTCTCGCCGTCGTCATTACCGCCATCGTCATCGTGTTCTTCCCAATCGACGAGTCACCGCACGAACTCAAATCGTCGTCTACATTTTCTCTCTCTCTTTCCGGTCACCAGAAACATCCTATCACCGCCGCGACCGATCATCATCGCCGGTGAAATTCCACATCCGAGTTCAAATCCACCTCCATTATCCGTAACAGTAGTCGACATTTTGCTTTCGCCTGATCTAGAATTTTGCTTTGGAAGAACTGAAATTTTGATTTTTTTTATTTAAAATTTTCAATTTAAATTTTGTTTTTTTTTAATTTAAAAAGAAAGAAAGAAATCTTTAATTAAGAAATAATAATTTTTTTTAACCAAATACAACTATTGGGGGCAATATAGTAACTTTTCGATTTTACTTATCATGTGACATGCACATGACCAACTTCCGTTAAAAAATTTAACGTCCGTCCGTCCCAGGTGGCAATATGGGACAAATTGTAACATTGGGTACCGTAATAGGACAAAACGGAATATGGGTGGCAAACTGGAATTTGGTGTATACTTTGGGGGGAAAATTGTAATTTGGCCATATTTGTCAAATGCAAATTTCATGTCTTAGATCTGTCGTTTTTCTTTTGAGTAATGATACACATAGTGAAAATTTGATCATAAATTTTAAAGCCTACACATGTAGCACAAAGAGATCCAAGTGTTTTGGTTAAAGAGAGAGAGAGAGAGAGAGGAGAGTGGATCTCCTTATGTCACATGTATAGATTTTAAAATTCATGATCAATTTTTCACTATGTGTATTATTACCCTTTTCTTTTTTCTTATCTCATTAAGTTTCCATTTTCGTTCTCAATTTATTATCGTTCGTGTGTCGATACGTTATAAAGAGTAATGGAAATCTGAGTCATGAAATTTTAGATGTAAATGCTTAATATTAGGCAGCTTCGCAGTACAAATTCATCTTCTATAGCTAAACGACGTTATTCATGTCGCTTTTCCTACCTATTACGTTGCCGCTCATTTTCTCTCTTTCTTGATCTCCATATTTATTCACGTCAGTACTCAAACCCTGTGGAATGAGGTTGAGCTTAATTGTCAAGGGTTGTTTCCACCTTTACCGCCGGATTTCCCTTTCCCTGGTTCATGCGCTGGATTGGGTCCTCCTTCGTAGTAGTCCAGCATTGCATTCACTCCTATAAGCTTTCTCGCCTTCATTCGGATGATCGCTTCGTTCAAAATTAGATTAGACTGTTTTCGAGTAGATCAGGAAAATAGAGTTAGAATTGGCTTTTTTCTTTCCCCCCAAATAGATAGCAGGCGTGATTCTCATTAGGTTGTACAACTCAAATGTTTCATTAAAATTATTGCTGCTCAGCAATTTCAGTTTCAGTTTTGAATCCCTGTTTTCTATCTCCTTTTCAAGCTCGGCTTTTTAAATTTTAACGAGCTCCAGCTATACTCAAGCCAAGGAACCTATGTTCTAGGCTCCGACCACAGTACTCATTTACTGCATGAGCAATATAAACAAGCCAAAAGCTCAAGCTTTACTCGAGCCTAGTCAAACACATACTATAAATCATACAAAATCAAAGAAATTTTACATATAATTGTGATTAGCAAGTTTATTTCAGTCAAGCCAAGCTGAGCTAGCTCAGTTATACCTCAAGCCTAAACTTGTGTTTGAGCTTGATTTGAACCAAACACGAGTGGAGCCAAGTGGAGTTTAAGATGACCCAAGCTTGACCCGGCTCACTTTATGAAACAACCCTATGTTTTTGCGTGTGTGTGTGTACATGTGTGTTTCATGTTCCTACAACTCTAACTATGCTCTATCCAGCCACAGCCACAGCCACAGCCACAGCCATTGGCTATGTCTTGTGTCTTTTCGAAAATGAGTGCAATTAATTAATAAACAACGTTAAGAATTAAGGGCTAGCCGAAGGGCCGAAATACCTGATCTTGATGTAGCTTACTGAGCTTTACAACATCATGAACGCCATCTCCGTTGCCTAAAGTAGAGGGAAATTAACGTGGTGTTTAACGTAAGTAGAAAGCATTATGAATTCTCGAAAGTACGTAGGCTTACACAGTTACATACATAGAGGACCTCTTAACACACCTGCAGATGAGTAAATAAAGAGTAGGAGGAGGAGGAGGACGATAACAAAGGTCTTCTCTTTAGCGGCCATATTTCTTTGTCTTGTGTGTTACAACATGATATCTTTATTTGATGGTTGAGGCCTTGCGGGGGGACTGCTTTTATCCCTAAAGGAGCCTACAGAGTGTCGGTCATTCTCCAAAGTCACTCAATTGCTATGTTGAATGGTTTCTGAAAGGCAATGAATGCCCCATTATCCACTAGCTCGAAGACAACAACAACTACTCCATGTTTTGTTGCGGTAAGCATATTCTTTCCTCTGGGGATCCCTTTTTCTGACTCAGTATAATCTACGACCTTGCCTTGGATCCAGATCACCATGTAGAAGATTTTCCGTTTAATCATACAAGCTAGCTAGGCAATTAAGAAACTGATCATTCACTATAGGAAAATATGTAGAGCGCGGAATAGTTGATAAGGAATTACATGGATATATATATATATATATATATATATATATATATGATATGATATTACGTACATAGGTTTCGGATCGATCCGCCATGATGTGCTTTCTTGGGTGTCATCTAAAAAACACTATGGTCTCTTTGACTAGTTTTATTTTCCTGTAGTTTTTCATCTTTTGATATCGATATCCCTAATACTCAAATCAACTCCGCCTTTGTCCCACTTTATATTGATTTTCCTCTTCAGTACGTTGTCCCCATTAATAAAAAAATACTGTAGTTGGTAACTGCTACAGCTACATACAGATAGAAGCGTATTGTAGACCTTAACAGTGTATTAATAGTTGTGCAGTTGTACTGTACAACATTTTACTGTTTTTGTTTTCTCCGATTCTCTGTAAGTGTAGCATTGCTTAAAAATAAAAACGAGAAACTCCCGCCGTCCCTAAATTATTGTCTTTTTTTTTAAATAATTATCTTATTTGAAAGAAAAAAAAATTTTAAGACATTATTTTTACCATTTTACCCTTATTTTTTCTCCTAATTTAATTATGTACCACATACACATGGACATTAACAAAAATTACATATTATATCAATATTAATAATCAAGTCAATTATTTTTTTTAATCCGTGTATCGAATCAAACAAGACAACAATTAAAGGACGAAGAGAGTATTTTTTTTCTGCAGCAAGTAGCATTAATCTTGCTAGGGCACTTTTTTTTTTTTTAGGTAATAGGCCATCTATATAAACTTCTTTGAAGTGGTAAATCTAGTCATCTTTGGAGCACTTGTTAAGTCAGTGATAGTGAATATAGAAAGAGTAATGTTACGGTACCTAAAGAGTACCAAATTTTTTATACCAAATAATATATCAGTTGATGTGGTACAAAAAATAAAATTTAAAATTATAATTAATACATCACATCAACTGACACGTTATTTTATAAAAAATAAAAAAAATTATAGAAAACATTGCTTTGTTAACTCCATCAACCTTTGATGTATTATGGGTTGGTAGACATCAATAACAACCTATCAAGTGAGTTTAAAGAATGAATATCCTAATTAAATAGTATGCCTACATTAAATTGTGTTGTCGGCAAGAAGAAGATTTAAGTACCATTTCAAATCATTATGGTTTGAAATAAATCTCTTTTTTCTCACTTCATTTCCTCTTTAATCCGATGAAAAGCACCATTGGGTGTGTTGACGTTTGGATATGCGTTTCCTGTATTGGGTTCGAATCGAGCTCGAACATGGTTGTAACGTTAGTGTATCAATGGACCTACCTCACCCTGACTTGGATAAACTCGGTAATCACAAAATATTCAGCTCGGCTTGGATGAACTCCATAATAACAAAATAGTCAACTTACCTCGAATAAACTCGATAATCACAAAACATATACTTCCTTTGTCTCAAAATTTCTCTCTCGCTTCTCTCTAGAAAACCCGTTCGTCTACTCGAATAAATTAGATCACACTCATTTTGAGACGGACACGGAAGGAGTAGAATCTGTGTATTTGTTAGGTCACTTGCACTTAAAATCAGTCAACTAAAATGTCACTCCTATGAAATGTTGGGGTGGAAGTGATGGCTTAGTGCATAGGTTAAAAATGCAATTAGGGCTATAATTTATACTCCCTCCGTTGCTAAATTATTGTTCTGATTGACTTTTTTTGGTCAAACAAGATATTTTTCAAACGCAAATTTGACGTTTTTCCAAAATCACAAAACACATAGTTCGTAATACTTTTAAAATACTTTCAATTACGTGTTTTAAGATTTTGAAAAAAATATACGTCAACTTTGAGAAAAACATCCTATTTGACAAAAAAAAGTCAAAATGGAAGATAATTTAAGAACAGAGGGAGTACGATTTATATATATTTTTTACTTAAGATTGTGTAAAGCTCAGATATGGCTCATTTCTAGCTCGTTTAATGGAGTAATCCAGTCAAGCTTGAAGAGGTTTACTCGAGCTTGATTGAAGGAGCTGAGTAATAAAAATGCCGAGTACAAACACTCAAAGCTCAGCTTAGCTCAACTCTGTTTACATCCCTAATTGCGGGAATTATCCCTAGTGGCACTCCCAAGGTACTACTACACACCCCCTTTCATATTCAAATGTCATCTATATAATGCCAATATGGTGCACACTATTCATTATAATGCTTGTCCCCCAAATCTCTCTTTTATATTTCATACTTCTGTCATATCCCTTGGTCACACCATGATTTTCTTTCTCAAGTTGCTATGATTTTTGGGCAAAAAAGTCACTTTACATGGAGACTCAAAAGCATGCAAATGTAATTCATACAACTATGGTTTTTAAAAGGCAAAACACACAATCGGGCCACTGTACTTTGGGAAAATTTGTAATTCGACCACTGATTGTTTGAAAATGTTATTTGGGCCACTGTATTTCAGTTATCTTGCAATCAAGCCCATTTTTTGGACGGACGTTAACTGAGCCGTTAAAATAACGTAAAATACCGATTTTACCCCGGCCCTCACCCTTTCTTTTCCTCAAATCTAATCTTTTAAGATTCATTGCAATTCAAACAGAGTTCATCATCAACATCAACCCTTTTACTTTACTTAACACCCCCAAATCCTAGAAAAATCTACCCATTTTCCCTCTCAGGTATATTGAAATCTCTTTCCCCATTCTCATTTCTTCTTTCAGCTTCGTTGGTTCCAGTATTACCCCCTTCAAAGTCATCAGAAAGGTACAAATATTCACTGTCGCCTTGGACGGTGGTACAATTTACTGAAGCAGCAGCTCGGTATGACGGGGATGCGCTCGTGGCGGCGTGCGCGCGAGCGGGTGGCTGAGTGGATATTGTGGTCGCAGGTTACACAGAGAGCAGCGGCATCGGCTCTGCATGTGGCGCTCGCCGGTGACTGCTTGCACACCTCACATATCCATACCCACGCTCGCCGGTGACTGCTTGCACATCATCTAATCTGGACAAAGGGATCGACTTTTGAGAATGAGAATCTATCATCATTGAAGATAAGAGAAGAAGATTGACAGCCCGATACCAAAGAAGAGAAGTTGCAACAACTCAGATTCAAAACCACAGAGCTTCTTCTCCTTGAAGAAGAATGGAAGGACTCCATAGAAGCTTATTCCCAATTCATTTCTCTTTCCCAACACCAAATCTCAAATCCCCAAACCCACGCCTTCTCCAACCGCGCAGAAGCCAAATCCAAACTTCGCGATTTTGCCCAAGCCCTCAAAGATTGTGATAAGGCATTGCGAATTGAAAGTACCCATTTCAAGACTCTGCTCTGTAAAGGTAAGATATTGCTCAATCTTAACCGATGATATAGTATGGCTTGAATTGTTTCAAAACTGCAATTCTTGATCCCCAGGCCAATTCGAACTCTAAATCCCTAAATGGGTATTTGGAAAAATGCAAGAAACTTGAGTCTTTGTCAAAATTTGGAGTGTTTGATTTCTCTAATTGGATTTTAAATGGGTTTAAGGGGATTTTGAAGATGAAGACATGGATAAAATCGGTATTTTACGTTATTTTAACGGCTCAATTAATGTCCATTCAAAAAATGGACTTGATTGCAAGATAACTGAAGTACAGTGGCCCAAATAATATTTTCAAACAATCAGTAACCGAATTACAAATTTTCCCAAAGTACATGACCGATTACGTGTTTTCTCTTTCTAAATCTAATAAGGACCACTGTAAGTGGTGGCAGTGACATCACAAATGGGATACCACTTCTTTCACAAGTTGACTTTCCTATTAAAGAAAAATATTTATTGCATTACATCACAACTTATCTTTTACTGCCCATCTTTTTCAACAAACACCTAGTCACCTGCTATTTTTTTCATAATGCCACCCTACCATGTTGGTGATAAGTTTGAGACTTCTTAAAATACGACACCTCAAATTCGATCATTATTTATGTTTGGCTCAAAAGAGCCAAAATGAAAAAATAGTGGTCCATTTTTTCAATTGGTCAAAAGGTTTCAATTGTACATGTTTCCACGAGATTAGGGTGAGCTTATCCATTTGGCCGGTCTCCGAAATCCTTTCCATGACCAATTCCACCTTGTATGGTAACCCTAGGAGGAACTGTTCATGAAAATAGGACAGACATAAATCAAAAGGGTCATGTTATTTTTACCATCCTACCATTATTACTAGTATATGCGTCTTGATGAATCTTTTTCATGGCTCCGTGGATACTTTTATAAGCCAATAATTTTATTTTATTTTTTTCGTGTTTCCACAGCAAAGATTATCAACATGCTAACTTATCAATTACGATAAATTGTATCAGATTTTGCAATTCTTTTGTGCCATGATGTAGTAGGGCCGGCCCTGGAACTAGGCTACCAAGGCAGCTACCTTGGACCCCCAGTTTTTTCAATAAAAAAAAGGCCTCCTTAAGTCACTCATTAAAGTTATATATAAAAAAAAAGGAAAAGGAAATTGCATAACGGCTGCGTTAGCGTTCTCTCTCAATTGCGTGCAGCTCCTCCAAGCTCCAACAATGAGCAATTGACTTTCACCTTCCAAATAAATAATTGATCCAATAATCTTCCTTCCAGGCTTTGACCTTTTTGATTTGAATGCTTCATCTTATCAACTAACTAAGGAATCTAGGTAATTTTTATTTCTTAATTACTCTTTGGTATTTACTAATTAGGTTTTATCTTTTAAGTGACACATTTTTTGTTTCCGCACTATCTCTTTTGATTATTATAGGTTTATAAACAATATTCAATGAATTTGATAATTTTTAAGTCGTTAATTTTCTTTTTACATTAATTTAATGCGATATGAAAATAATCAATTTTTTATAGGTTCAAAATTTTTTTTATTTTTAACATGTATATGATTGAGGCCCCACATTTTAAGTTTGCCTAGGACCTCCATAATCTCAGGGCCGACAGCGGTAACACGCGTGGGAAAGGGGTTTACAAATCAGTTTTAGGAAGTTTTATCATCTTGATTTTTCCTTTTCAAATTGAATCCTAGGAGTTGTTCCACCTATCTTCTTGCGATGGTCTGAAAGATGAAGAAGAGGCTCTACACCGTGTACAAGGGTCCCGCTTCCCGCTTCAAGAAAGTTCATTTTGATTGGCCACCCAGATGTAAATTCGTTAAGAACGACTTTACTGTTCCAAATAGTCGCTACACGTGTCGGTCGATTTTGGTTACTGTTCCAAATAGTCGCTAAACTAAACGTGTTGATTTTGGTGACTTTTTTGTTTACTGTGTTTTTCAGATAGGCTTATTATTCTGCAATATGTAGATATGTCATTTCAGTCTCTCGTGCTTCTGACTATACATGAAGAATGCTGAATATTGAGTATCCTTTCGATCACGCTAATGAGTTTGTGCCATCCAATCCATCTTCATTGGTTGCGTTTTTCTCGTTCTGTAGATAGAATCACGTGAAATGTTTACGTGTTCTTTCTTTTTCTCCCGATCTTCAACAAACTTAATTTCAATTCAACAAATTATAGCACTAGTATGCTATACAATTTAGTCAAATGTGTAATTGAAATATTTATTTATAGAGACTTGTGTTTATTCATGCAGTCTTTAACACTATTGCTGATGGCTTTGATCCTAGCTATCAGCCCAGGAAGGGAATAACTGTACAGTACTCTCTCCGTTTCACCCAAAGAGTTTATATTTGAAAAGTCAAATAATTAATTGATATAAAAATAGTATTGAAGTGAATAATAATTACAAAAATATTTGATTATAGTCAACATGTTTAAAGTATATATTGTGAGTAAAGTTGAAAAGTTTATAAAAATTGTAGACATAATTTATTTTGTTAAAACGGACTATTTTAAGTGGAACATTATAAAATAAAATATTGATTTTTTTATCTAGAAGACTAAAACGGAGGGACTACTATATATATATAAACTCACTTTGTTCTTACATTGTAAGGTAATGCTAATGCTTTATAGCACGTCACTTTTCAACAAAGACGCTCAGCATATCAATACAATGAATCATTAGGTACCACAATAAGGTATAACAAATGAAAAATGCTAAGTTTATAATTTTTTCTACAACTATTAATACAACTACGCATTGATGAAAGACAAAGGTGTTTTGAGAAAAGAGAAAGGTGTTTTGGGGAAAGACAATTTTGTCATTGATTGGCTCCGTTTGTTTTAAGGAAAATAACTTCCGGAAAATGATTTCTGGAAAATGGTTTCCGGAAAATGAAAATGTTCTATTTTCAGGCGTTTGGTAAATCTTTTGAAAATATGTCGGAAAACATTTTCCGGTGTTTGGCAAACTCATGAAATTTTTACGGAAAACATATGTGCAAAGGTGATATTAGGAGAATATTGGAATGAACAAGTTTTGGAAAATGACTTACGGAAAATGAATCCGTAAGTCATTTTCCGGAAAAGAAAGCTTCATTTTCCGTTGACTTGGAAAACATCTTACATTGACTACATTTTCCAAATGTTACCAAACACCGGAAAATAAGGAAAACGTTTTCCGGAAATCATTTTCCGTGAAACAAACGGAGCCTTAGTTGCAGCAATAATTATAAAAAAAATTGTAAACCTAACAAAGTTGATAAAAAATTCATTCTAAAGACAGAATTCGTAACCTCTGCAGATTTTGTGGTTAGCTTTAAGAAAAAAAAATTTTTTTTTCCAGTAAATATGTTACATCTCTTCGCTAGTAAGTTGAACCATTTAGTGAATAAGTTATGTAAATATTTAAATTTAAACAATTTTTATCTATTGGATTGTGTATGTATGCCTTGACTCCATTATAACTGTTAATTTCATCTTTTACTAAAGGATTCAACTTATTTACTGGAGTATAAGCTACAGCGTATTCACTAAAAGGTTTTTTTTTTTTTCAACATGATACGTAGAGGATCCCACTCGCAGAGGTTTCGGATCCGAGGATCCATCTATTCTAGGTATATCCAAAACTTTTGTAGTATTCGTTCAAATACCATCTATTCTGATCCGAGGATCCATCAAGCCATGTGATTGAATGAATTGATAAATAGTCAGAATCGATAAAATAAAATAAAAAGTGTTTTCGGCACTCAAAAATGATGTTGATTTGTTGCATAACATTCTTAAAACATATAAGCGTTAAATCAACTCTTTTAATAATGTGAAATAATGGAGGAAGATTGAATGAGCCATTGACAACTTGCAATGGCCTAACCTAGGCTTTGGTAGAATGATGATGAAAGGCTGCAATGACCACTGGCAAACACTAATAATGTCAACTGCACTAACTTGAAAGCCATTCAGCACCTAATTAAGATTTATCTAAACTCAACCAAAAGCTAAAATTCTTGAATTTTAAGTATGAACCATATGCCTGAATATGGTTGCCATTAAATCTAATAAAGAATGGACATTCAGGGTAAAAACTATGTATATCCGAGTTATAATATTCCACATATAAATTTCAAATTATAATTACATGTAAGCTGAGTTAATTGTTTTAAATCCGACATGGCCTTGTTGATTGTTCAAATAATTTTTACTATTTTACGTTTCAAGCCTAACTTTGTGTTATAATTTCTAGGTGTGACCTATCATAAGTATAGTGTGACCTGTCGTAAGTATGAGATTAGGAGCCCGTTTGGTACAGCGTTTACAAAACGCAGTATTTTAAAAACGCAGCGTTTTAAAAAATGCTGTGTTTTAAAAACGGGGGTCTTTCCTTATAAATACGTTTGGGATATCACTTCAATACGCAGCTTTTTTTCTTTAGGAGCGTTTTAAAACCTGCGTTTTGGAAAAAAACTGGGAATTTCAGCGTTTTAAAACGCAGCTGCGTTTTGAAAACGCTGTGTTTTCTGCCGCAGTATTGAAACACATTTTTTTGCAAATAAGCTGCGTTTTATCCCTGCGTTTTGACCAAAACACTCTACCAAACGAGCTCTAGGTGTGATCTGCTTAAGGTATGAGATTCAAGTTTAACAAAAGTGATTTAATGCATTTGATTACGTGAGTTTTGACATATTAGTCAAAGATCTTAAAAGCAACCACCATGTCACGAGTTTGAGTCACGAAAAGGGCTACCTAGAGGAGGGTTAGGAGCAAAGTGTAAGCCATCCAAAAAGGAAAAAGGTCAACCTCCAACTAGAGTGAAAGATGCCTAGAGTGAACCGTCAAGACGACTAATGTGAAACGTGTATAAGATTAGGTGTGGTCTACTTGAGGTATGACACTCAAGTTTATGAAAGTTGATTAGAAGCATGACTATAAGTAACGTAACTTTTGGCGTATTAGTCGAGGATCTTAATACTTCATTTCATGTTTCCTCCTATTTTCTTCATCTACTCGATTTTAGCTTGCGTTTCAAGTCTCCCAACTTCGTTTTTCAATATTCCTCCTAAACCCCTCCATTTACTTCACCCACATCATATTCATCCATTAAACCATTTCTTTTCAAAATTTCCTCCGTGATTGACATTCCCAACATCATTTTTTTTTTCCTGTTATCATTGTAACCCAAGACATCGGTTGATTGATTTCCCTTCATTAAGATTTTCACCATTTCCCCACACATCTTCATCTCTGTCCTCATCCACTCCCATTTGCTAGCCACGCGCCGTCACCAACAATGCTTTGTCGCCTATCATCTTCTTCTTTATCGTGGCATTTACTCCTCAAATTGATGTTTTCCAATCATCGTCGGAAAATTCTCTACTTTGATTCCCTACATGCCCCCGTTTTGAAGTAAAGCTTTAATACTCATGTACTACTTCTTGAACCACCACCTCCACTTTACTTTTTGATCTTCATACATCAATTTCTCCCTAGTGTATTCAATCTGGTTTGTAGATAAAAAACAATATACGTGCTGACCTAAAAAGTTTTAAATTGCAAGTATCTTCATCAATCTTAATTAAATCTCCATAAATTGTATTCTCTCTCTCTCCCTCTCCCTCTCTCTCTCTCTCTCTCTAATCGAAAATATCTACTATCTTTTATCTATGCCTCTTTGCATACAATTTTACGTTTCAAGTCCTTAACTTTGTTTCTCAATATTCCTCCTCCTTTCTTCGTCTACTTACTTTTTATCTATGCCTCTCTGCATGCAGTGTCTAAAATAATCATCTAGTTAAGAGAAAATATTCAATGGTTCCAAAACAACACCTGGCATGCCTACGTGGTGCACGACGACCACACTATAGTGCCAAAATGGCTAAATAAGTAAGACCCACTTTGAGTCTACTATGTACCACTTGGCACCTTGGTATAGCGTGTCACTATTGATGATCGTAGTACACCACGTAAGCATGCCACATGGTGCTCCATGATCATTGAATGTTTTCTCGTCTAGTTACCGTCAATTGATCTTGATCTCGGGACATCCATTTTGCTAAAACCAGAATCAAAAGCCAACCTACCAATCAAAGTTAGCAAGACTGCCCAAATGATCTTAAACTAAATCTTGATTGAAAGAAAATTACGCAGCTGAAATTTGGCAGCCATCTCCAACACACACACACACACACACACACACACACACACACACACACACACACACACTAGCAGCTACACAGCCACCAACATTCAGTGATACATCCATGTTACAGCTAAAAACTGACAACAAAAATAGATAGCAATAGATTAAACAACATTGTATCAAATATACACATCTAAGGGTAATAAGGAAAAGACAAAAAATTAGCAGTTTATCGTGGTGATGAGATGAAGCTTCTTTCTAATATGCAAGAACTGCTCCAACTTTGGTGGCAACAGAAGACAGGCATACGTCGCCTCTCCCGAACTCTAATTTGGCACGAAAAATATGGCCATCTGACAATTGTCTCACAAAACGAGTAAAACTGACCCAATTACGATACTCGAACAAGTTCTTATCCATTCGATTTAAGTTGAACGAGAAGGATGCTAAATCTAGACCGTCCAAATAAAATTTTGACATCTTTAATACCTGTTGAAAAGAATCATCATCCAAACTAGTAGCTGAATTCTCACCTTCGAGGGGTACTCTACAACTTCTTGCAGCCATTAGAAGCTGTCTAAGGAAACCTTCTGGACTGCTGTTTGGATTCATCTGTTTCTCTTCTGAATCTTGCATTTCGAAACACGAACAACATATTGTGAATCCAAACCTACCAAACATGCGAGCAATTGGTAAGTATCCATCTCTGATTGAAGTGTTGTAATATCCAGCTGTTAGTTCGGACGGGTGGGATTGTGTGGCATAATGCCAGTGGAGCCCACCCACTTTTCCTGATGTGTTGACTTCAGACCCACGGAAAATGGTCTCGGCTTCTCTGCATATTCTTTCCCCATGCAGGAGAAGCATTCCGGAGTACCATTCAAGAAAGAAGTCCCCATATGGTGTATTCCATGAACCATCGCTTCTAAAAAAGTCTGTGTTTTCAAGATTCTGCATCAAGTTACCAGCACCAATGGGCCCACCATTTTCCCACTCACGCATTCCTTTCTCCCGAGCACAAGCATTCAACGATGCAAGCATGTACTGTCAAGTATAAGAATGAAATGACCCAACCAATTTAGGTATACACATGTAGATCCATCTCAAAAGCATGTGGAAGACCCCCAAAGGGTGGCCCAACGGTAGACCTCAGGCTTCACAAAGCGTGAGGTCTCAAGTATAATCCCTTTCCATACTCCCTTAGAGAGAGAGAGAGAGAGAGTCTTGTGTAAAGATGATAATTAAAAAACACGTGAAATGATCACTATCACTTCGACAAATAGAAGGGATACTGCTACCTACCTTATCATAGCATTGAAACTCTCCAAGTTCTCGAGAGCGCCAAGCCCATGTCAACTTTTGAGATGGACATGCAGGATACCTTAACTCGCCAGCTGGACCCATTCCAACCTGAATTCCCTAATAACCAAAAATAGGAATACAAAAAAACCATGATTAAATATGATTTCAGTACTAATAAACCTACAGATGGCAAATATTATATCAATTATCTTACAGTTATGATGCCGCCTAAAAATGGTTTAAAGGTGTCCCTGAAATTCCTCATGTAGTCTGCATAAGCTTGGATGGGTGATCGTCCATGGAGAACCGGAAGAATATCACATCCAAGGGAAATGTATTCCCTGTTCCTTCTTCCAAACCTGTCAGAATATGCTATATTTGGATCCTTGTCCATTTCTTCAAGCACCCATTGAGGGAGAGGAATCCTTGATCACATAAGTTGCAAATTTCAGAGAGAGTAAAAAGTAAACATAAAGGTTTGAAAAGCGACCAAATGCTAGAAAAAGTTAAGACTTAGAGTTGAAGCAGATAATTTAGATCCCAAACAGAAGTCAGAATCTAACAGCACTTCATAGGTGTCGTTCTGATGCACTTACTGCACCTCATTCCATGTAATGAAATCAATTAATATTCCACCCATATACAACACAAACTTCACCAATCCCAATGTACCTTGGCGACTTGTTCAAGTGTCACGTTATCATTGCTTTAACTTCCAACTGACCTATATAAACATAGTAGGTACTTGCAAACAGCCGTACAGAAAACATGTAACTGTAAATTGATGTTAATACATCGGATTACAATTCACAAATACTACCAAATCACTGATCAGTTAAAATTATCTTCAGCTGTAAACAAGAAAGACTTGACCTAGTTTTCATGGTTCTTATGTTGCAAATCATGGTAAACTAAAGATAGGTAGGTGTTTTAAGGTACATCTACTTTCACCAAAAAAAGATTATGTACTCGCCTAATCTACATGAAAATTAGCTCCAAATATTCGTCATTATTCACAACAATTTATTCTTTATATCAGAATTATCCACAATAGATCAATGTACCAGATAGCTTCAGAAAATATCTTATGACGGAGATGTATCTTTCCCTTGTACTCACCTCATCCCAAAACATAGTCTCATTTTAACTTTTCAAATTCAATTTGACCACTGTCCATATAAATGTTTGACATAAATTAATTTTGTTATAAAGAATAAAGTTGTAAACTTCATAAACTACATAGAATGTTCTATGAACAAACAACGTCAGGGAGAAAGAAACTACCACTGAAAACTCTCTCTAAACATTTTCTCTCTCACAAAATTCTTCCAGTGATCTCGTGATCAGTCGGCAGCCAAAGCTGCCGATCGTGGTAAATACGATTTAGTCTTTTTGGCTCAAATAATACAATCAAATCTAGATCTTACCCTTTACGGCCCGTTTCTCCATTAATAACAACTCTCTCCAGCCAGTGGTTCTCATCGCCGCCACCAACAACACCTTCTATTTCTTCTCAGAAATACTTCAGATGGATCTAGCTAGCCAATCTATTGAAGTTTGGTCATCTAACCCATTTATTATATTTGCCGGAGTTCTATCCCGACGAGTGGACTTCTATGTTCCGATGAGTGAACCGAAATTCTCTGGTGCGTGAGATCATTTTTTTGCTCTTTTCCAGCGTTGGGCTATGGATAGCAAGGTTTTGGATCTTTCTCGGTAGTTCTGCGTCTTCATTCCATGTTCTGAAACAAGATTCCACAAATTTGTTCCAAGCTTTATTTATTTTTTCGGTTTTTCCTAGCCCCCCCCCCCCCCGAGTAATTAGATCTTTTGCTAAAGCACTCCCACTTGCTCATTTATCTCTTTGCTCCATATTTGATATATGGTTTAGTGTCCTCCGTTGTTTATTTTGCTTAGGTTTTTGGATTTCCTCTCTTCTCTCAGCTGCGACCTATAATCATTTGTTTGGGTCCTCCAAGAATGGCTTTCTTCAACCTTCCTACAGCTAGTTATTACTTTGTCCCTCAAATCGTGTCCCATCTTGGTTTTCCAATCCCTCCTTGTCTTTCACATCCAAAGGTCCTCCCCTCCCACTACCACAGTTACTTTGTTTCTGTGGTCCTCCCTCTCTCCTTCGCGGTGTACTTGATGTGTGGGTTCCCCTCGCCCCACTTTGGGCTATTTTGGTGTTAGTTAATATTGGTGTGTAGCGAGGTTGGTTAGGTGATGCCTCTTTCAGATTGGGGAGGTGCCGCTTAGCTAAGGTAGTCTCCAAGATCTCACTTTGCTTCATTATGTGGCTCATATATCAGACTAGTTCATTTTGGCTTTGTGATTTAATCTTGTTTCCGTCCCGTTTGTTTTGGATTTGGTGGTTTGGTCAGGATAGATCTTCTCCTTGTGCTGGGCTGGTGTTTTGCAGCTACACTTTAGGTCCTTTTTCAGTCAGGAAGGGTATTTTATTTAATTTTTTTTTAAAGGTTGAAGGTGACGTAGACTTTACTTCAACCCTTATTATTATTATTTTATTTAATGCCTTGAGATGCTACAATTAAGACTATGTGGTGCCTTTGTGTGGCTAGAACAAATGGTGCCTGTGGTGAGGCTTTGAACACCTGACCTAGCAGTACTAAATGGTGCATTTGGTGAGGCTTGAACAACAATGGTGCCTCTGGTGAGGTTTGAACACCCAAGGTTTCTATGAGAATAGTTCAGATCTTATACATCTCAGTTTTTTGATTTATTATAATGTATTTTGGTCAATTTGAAGGTTGTAAGGTTGGGTCAAGTAACTAGGGATCGGCCTTATATTTTGTGCACTTAATGAGAAAATTAGAGAGTTATTACAAGTAGTCAATAGAGTCCGATCCGGCTTTTGGAGAAAGCGGGTTTTACCCTTAGCAGTCTCCACCGTTATTAACCAATTGATCAGCCTTTCTCGGCAATCTTTAAGTGGAGTGGAAAGAACCCAACCCCCGCCATTAACGGGTTACCCCCTCCCCCCAAATTTCCTCCTTTATGAAATTCTCAAAATTCTTACATTTTTTGAAAAAGCAAGTAAATCCATATAAAAAATTCAATTAAAAACTGATCAAATTGACTTTCAAAAGTCAAAATGATACTTTTTCAAAGAGAGAGATAGAGTAACACAAAAGGCTATAATAGAAAATTAGTTCAAGTATTATAATCAATAAAGGTAAGTAAGAAAATAAAAATTACAATTACTAAGCACGGAAAACATCAAGTTGTATGATATTAGCTATCACAAGGCTGATAGTATCGCAAATTATACACCATTGGCAAGTGGGAGTAACACACTAGTTGGTTGAACTAAACCTGAAAAATTGCCTCGTTGGTTTTTTTGGGAACAGTTTTTAGGTTTTGGGAGTACTAATTTTATTATTGTACCCTTTGATTTAACTCAATTAAAGGGTCCCAGAGAGCATCTTTCTTTTCAAACTTTTGAGGGTAAAATTCGAATGTAAACAATTATTTAATTGAGTCAATTGATTTTTCTTAATCTTTGTGCTCAAATGGGATTCCTTTATTAAAAACGAAGGGAGTATTATGTTTATCCACTACACTATTAATGATCAGATCAATTTAACTTTTCAATGCAAAATTGTCCTTGATGCTTGCCTTCTTCAACGCAATAAGTTAACATAATATTAGCCTTAATGGTATCAGCCTTGATGTAGCCAAGGGAGGTTGCATCTTCGTGGCTTGACTAAAGATGCATTAGGAAGGGAAAAGTATTATACAAACAAATGTTAGACAAATGCCAACTGTGGTTTGAATCCAATTGATAATGTTACCCCCACAAATCATCTTGTCAAATATGCATTTTTTAGGCTTTATGCACCTTTGTTTTTCCAACTTCGTGCTTGCTAGTTTGAGAATGCCAGATCTTTCGTCCCTAAGGTCCAACGTATTTTCAAGTTTGAAGCTCAGGCTCTCTTAAATAAATTTTTATATCACTGCAGTATCGAAATCATTTTAATCTAGGATGAAAGTTTAATCTTTGATATTCGAAATGAGTGGGGCTATTAACACTTCTAAAAACACCTATTTTTTAGACATCACACACCACACTCATTTATATCTTTTTTTATTACAGATATCCGTGTTAGTTTTAGTCTTCCCTTTCTCTTATAGTCGTGATGTTGATACACTCGCACTTCCTAACGAATGCACTAATTGGTCTACGTTGTCTATGTCCATACCATATGAGGCAATTTTCTCACTTTATCTCCTATTGGGGCGACTTTTATTGTCTCGTGAATTTGTTCATTTTGAATTATATCTTTCCTAGTTCTACCACATATCTACATTAACATTCGCATTTCAGCTACACTCATCTTGTTCACATGCTCTTTCTTAGGTGCCCAATATTTGATTCCATAAAGTAGTGCGGGTCTAATAATTGCATAGTTATTAAAGGCGGAAGGCGAGAGGCGGGCGAGAGGTACTTTTTTGAGGCGAAAGGCGAGGCGAGAGGCGGGCGACTAAAAGGCGAGCAAGGCGATAAATTAGGAAAAATAATTTTAAAATATTATATATTATAAAATATTTCATAAACTAGTTATAAATAAAATTAACTCTAGTAACTAAGCTCACAAATAATAATAATAACACTTTTAAGTTTAGTATTTATACCAAAAACTACATTTTTTTCTTTAAAAATAATAGGAAACCATCTCGTACTCTTCAAACCAGCCAACCATTCTCAGATCTCACCTGAGTAGGAGCCGGCGACCTAGTCTGCGCAATTCCGGCGAAGTTTCTCCGGCGCCGGCGACTTTTTCCGGCACCGGCGAATTTTTCCGGCGAGATCCGGCAGTGAAAATGGCACAGATCTGTTCGTCTCCTCAAGGCGAAGACTACTGTGGCCTTGGATTGGTCAAACATTGAGTTGTTTTGTTCAGATCTAAAAAGAAAATATTCAAACTGCTAGGGTTTTAGGCCATGTCACAAAGGCGTCGCCTTTGCGCGCCTCTCGCCTTGCTCCCAGTCGAGAGAGGCGAACGCCTCGACCCCGCCTTTCATAAAACGCCTCGCCTGACCAAAACTGAGGCGCCAATGCCTCGCCTCCCGCCTCGCCTCGCCTCGGGCAACCAAGGCGAGCGCCTTTCATAACTATGAATAATTGTCCGATAAAACTTTCCTTTCGGCTTAACCGATATACGTCAATCACATAACATTCCGGATGCACTTCTTCACTTCACCCAGCCTAATTTTATCCTATAACTAACATCGTCTCTTACCTCCTCTTCTTGCTTAATTGATCCTAATTATCGGATCTTTCTATGGTATTTCTTGACAATATAATCTAACTTTGCCCCGCTATTACTTTTTTTACCGCTAAAGTTACATTCTATGAATTCCATTTTATTCCTACTTATTTTAAAGCCTTTAACTTCTAAAGTTTCTCTCAAGTTTTCTAGTTTATCATTGACCCTATTCTTCGTCTCATTAATTAAAACAATGTCATCAACAAATAACATGCATCCTAGTATATCTTCTTGTATATGTTCGATTAATCCATCTATCACCAAGGCAAAAAGATAGGGACTTATGGACCGATTCTTGGTGTAATCCTATGGTAATTGGAAACTCACAAAATAAGTGAAACAGTAACTTTTACAACTTAAGCACCATTGAGTAATGGTGTAATTTGCTAGAAAGAGAAACCCATAGAAACATACGGTAATTGAAAACTCACAAGTCTTTACTAGTACATCATTCTATTATATCAAGTTTTTTCAACCAAAATATTTCCTAATGAAACACTTGTTCATCCACCCTTGAAAATAAAAACAAAGAAACAAAAAACAACCACCTTAGTAAACATTCTAATGAATACCCGTGCAGGGTTGCAAGTATTTATATCTTTGGAAGTGCAAATAAGTGAAACGGTAACTTTTACAACTTAAGCACCATTGAGTAATGGTGTAATTTGCTAGAAAGAGAAACCCATAGAAACCATCATCATAGTTTCGAAAAAGCCATATCTATTGTGAAAGTACCTACACTCGCTACAGACTACTTTGGAATCAACATTCCTACAACTTTGGCTAAGGTAACCAAAATCAAATTCTGCTAACACTCGCACAAGACTTTGCCTCCCTAGACATTAATAATCAGGGTTTCATAACTTTTTGCTTTTCAAAGGGAAATTTTGGGTTCTCTATTCCTAAATGTGTTTAACACTCGCACCGTAGCACAAGCAAAACCAGACCCCCAAGGAATGATGAATCAACTTTGGAATAACTTGCACAACTCTAAACACTATGTGCATCTTGCAGACAAGGGCAAAAAAATTCCACATGCATCCGTAAAAGTAAGCTCCTATTATATTAAGGCCCATCTACAACAGCATTGGCATCCATAGTTTCCTTTCATTTCCAGTCCTTGACGTCCATTGTCTTTTCTAGCGTTAATTTTCTAAATAAAATATATATGAAGGTAAAGAAATGGTTAGGAGCATAAATGAACCAAGCCAAAATAACACTTGTATTCAGCTGATTTCCTTGCAGAGTAGGTCTCGAGTGCGTCTCTAATTAATCTAATCTGGGTAATTTGATAAGTTAACACATTAATCCTATCGAGCGAGCATGAACAGAGATCAATAAAACAGTCTAGATTAAAACTGAACTCGAGTATGGTTTGTTTAGCTTAGGAATTGTATTTGAGACCCGAGTAGCTTAACTCAGCTTTCCAGCCCTAGTCAAATGCTTAATCAAAGAAAATTCTTCTACATGTTCCAGAAATAATACAGAATAAATTTCAAATTGCTATCCAGATAGAGCATAAGGCATGAAAATTAGTGGACAGTTAAAATTTTAATAAACACTTAAAACGAACCAGAAATGATCGTCAGGCCCTGTACCGCACTGATGAAACGCCATTACCGCTTGAACCTTCAATCCGCACCGCCTTGCTAGCAGTACGATCTCCAAGTAGCCTTGCCAATTATAAACCCTAGGCGCGTCCCTCTCGACGATTCCCCACCACACCTCCATCACCACGCCTTCAACGCCAGCAGCTGCGAGCGCTTTAAACGACTGCGCCATCGCCTTTCTCCTCCGCAATTGACCGGAAGCACTAACTGCGTCAATCGGCAGCGTTACGAATACCGGCGAGCCCTTCCGACGGTGGCGAGGGGAGACTCCGTGTTGGAGCTCGTAATGTATGTTTTCATTTTCCGGTGAGACAAAACCGTTTGAAGGAGTTGAGGAGTTGAGAGATGAGGTGAGAAAAAGGCGGCGTGGGGAAGGGCGACGGCGGTGGGAGTTAGTTGGTGAGAACCGGAGGAAACGAGTTGACTCGGAACGAGTGGAGCAGAAGGAAGCCGTGAAGCTCGGCGCAGATGGCGAGGCAATCGCCATTGCCAGTGATTGAATTTGTGAATGTGTGTGTGAGTGAGAGAGAGAGAGAGAGAAAGAGAGAGAGACTGAGGAATGGGGAAGGACTGAAGGAGGGAAGTAAATAAAATAACGGATTTGAAGATTTTCTACCGATTAAACCTTATTCCTCCGTCCCCAAATTGGTCATTAACATTTAATTAAGAGTCTCTTTGGTTGAATTTACTATGCCCTAACTTCAATCTTCTACAAACCAAGTTTTCACTCACAAGTCTTCAATGGAGGCTTGAGCTTTCTCGATGTTTGGATGAAGGTGAAGGGAAATTGAATATGATGGGTTTGGAGACTTCTCATCGGCCAAACCCACGTCTTTAGTCACTCTAGTGAAGTTGGAGTGGCAAGAGGAGAGTCTCCCACTTATTTCACGGCGAAATGTGATGGATGGGTCTAAATAAGTGTTTAGATTTAATTAACAGAATTGTTATTTACACTTGTAAAATTATTGAGTACATTTAATTATTAAGTACACCCTTATTTAATATTTTTAATTCATCAAAAAACTAAGTACACCCTTTCCTAATTTCTTATTATACTCTTAAAAATATTTTTCTCAAAATACTAAGTACACTCTACCTCAAACACACATCATTATCCTCCTCCTTTCTAGTACACCTCACCCCCTTCCTCCTCCTTCCCCACCCCCTAACACAGCCACCTCCTTCCTCCTCCCTTTCCCCCGCCCCCACCCACGCACCTCCTTCACCCCCCAACCTACCGCCCCACGCACCCAACCTCCCCTTTACTTTGATTTTTTTTTTTTTTGAACACCACATTTCCTCCTCCTTCCCCCAACCCCACCCCACCTCCTTTCCCGCCACCCCACACACCGCCCTTCTTTTTTTTAAAAAGTTTGTTTTCTTGTGTTACCAAACACATAGTGATGTTCGGCACCTACTAACATCACTATGGGTACCCTACCGAACATCACTATATGTACCTTACCGAACACTATTATTGGTGTTCGGTAGGAGTGCCGAACAGCCTAAAAAATAAAAATAATAATAATAAGGGTATTTAGGTCTAAATGTATAATAACATTTTTGTAATTTTTATTAGGGAGTGTACTCAGCAATTTATGGGTGTAAATAGCAATTCTCTTTAATTAATCACTAATTAGGCCTAATTAATTATATTTAATATTTACTAAATGTATTTAGACTTAATCATACATAATTACACCTAATTGTGAATCATTAACAAGTTTGGGTTTAACCAATTCGAGTTCAGAAAGTTTCAAAATGTAATTTTTAAAACTTTTTTGCGTTAGGGCGCGTCGCTAAGGTGCGCAACTCCCAGTACTTTTGAGGTCTGAAGGCTGAAAATTCAGAACGAGGCGCGCTAGGGCCCAGCGCCAAGGCTTGGCCCTCCCTATTTTCTCCCAGTTTGATTTCTTTCCTAGTTTTAAGCTACCAAATCACCACCAAATGTCACAAAACTTTAAAACAAACATCATCACCATGTCTAACACATACTAAGGAAGAAATACCATGTATTCAAACCTCAAAAAGGTATCAAATAACTATAGCAAACGAAGGTTGATTTAAGAGTACTACAACTAGACCGTTCGACCTTTAAACGTGTTTCCAAGTCTTGAACCACACATGTATGAATGCACAACACCACAACTAGAAATTAAGTTACTAATATACCAATTAGCAAGTAACATGATGCATAATCCTAGATAAAGATGAATATAACCAAGTTAACACTAATGTAAATTTTTCGGGCGTTATAGGAAACATTGTTGTCCCTTGACGTAGAATTTGGCAATAGTCCTTCTTATCGAATCATCCTTCTTACAATGATCGCGGACGACATCATCAGCAATTATGCTCATTATAAGGTATCAAAAAAGTATTTTCTTTAATGTTGTTTTATACTCATCCCTGAATTTGATATTCTTAATCTGACATATGAGGGACTGCATACTTGATCTATATACAATCCTGGCAGAATTTTTAGTCATAGCAACTGCATAATATTTATATTGTGGTTGCAGTTACATAATCGAAGAATTAAAAATAAAAAAAAGAGTAAAACAAATTGCAACAATTGTGCATCGCGATGCACAAAATCATGCATTTTCAATAGATTCATTTATGCATTGTGATGCACAAAATTTTAAACCCTAGAAACAATGTTTTCATTTTTCAGTGAACGCGATGTAACATTTTTTTGCCAATGACACAATGTTTTATTCAAACAATGCATCGCGATGCATCAAAAACAGAATTTTTATACAAATGAATACAAATTTCACTCTATTCAAGAAGTTGTAAACAAAAAGTAGATCTATAAAATGTATTACGTACCTGAAATTTCTTCAACTTTGTGTTTTTGTGTTTTCCTTGTTCTAGTGCTATGTTCTGGTTTCGAATACATGTTTGCTTGCCTTTTCAAATCGTCCAATGTTTATTGATGTTGCTTTGAATCGTATGATGTTTTAAGTTTTTTGGAAGTTTATAGGGTTTTTGTGCGATGCATCTTTTTTTGTTTTGGAAACTGATGCATCGAACGTGTTAGAAAGTTGTGCATTGCAAATGGAAAAAAGTATTTTGTGCATCGTCTTGTGTTGCGATACATCGTTTTTCTGTTTTGCGATGCACAATTTATCGTTCCATGTTTTTATGTGCATCGTGTTGTGTTGCGATGCGATGTATCGTTTTTCGCTTTTGCGATACACAAAGTGCACAGTTCCGTGTTTTTTAAGGACATACATGACATTTCGCAATAAAAGTGTTATTTTTCGGTTGAAAACAATTATCGTGTCCTTAAGCGGTTGAAAATTTTCTAAAGGGGATTGACCCGAATTTTGTCCAAAAAATCAGGGTCCCTAGGTGGCTGCCTAATGGGCCTATGCCAGGGCCGTCCCTGAAATAGAGGAAGAACCACCCTCTCACACATGTGCATGTGCGATTAAATCCTAACCATAGAAATTTAGTAGACGATGAAATTATATAGTTAGTCTTAGTCAATTGTATACGTGGGAAGTGAGCTCTATTGTAACATATATATACTAGATTTTGTGTCCATGCCTATGGCACGGTGACAGTAGAGATTAGATTATTATACACTTGAGATTAACGCATGCTTCAAGTTTTGTAAGTGGTGAGTAAAACTAAATGACACAAAAATAATGAAATAATAATAAAGTATAATTTATTTATTTCGTAACAAAATCAATAATGAAATATTGTAATAAAAAAATAAAAGCAACAGTACATTATTTTATTGTTTTCTCAATAACAACAACTTAATCTTCTTCCGGAGGCTCTTGTTTTACAACAATGTCTGCTTTAGAAACACGAGATGCAATACATTTTTCCATTACTTCCACCTACACGCGAGCCAAAGAAGATGTCAGACACATGCATCGAACAATACTTTAGGCATAAGAGTTAATTAATTTAAATATCAAAAAAACTTACCGCTTCTTCTATAAAACCCGAATCCTCTCAAATATCATCATCTAATATAATAGGCATATTAGAAATAATGGCATAGTAATCTTCACAAAATGTGTGTATATGGTTAAAACACTTTGGTCACAACAAAACAGAACATAATCAAATGTAATCAATTGAAACATGTAGCAGACCAAAACATGTTATTTGATATATATATATATATATATATATATATTTGAATTTTTAGAGCATTCTTACTATTACATAAAAGCATAGCTAGACCCTTAATAATTTACATTGCCAAGAAGACAGAAATACGTCTATAAATATAACATACTGCAAATGGGAAGAATGACAAAGCAGGTAAAATTTCTATTTTTAGTGTTATCTTGAAATTCCATACCTCTTGTACACATGGTAGTGCTTGTTCTTTTCCTTTTCTTGAAGGTGAAGGTTGATTCATTTAATGAAACTTGTTGCTGCATAGATAACGAAGAAGAAGTAAAAAAATGAATAAAGAAGAAGAAGATTGAAATCTCAAAACTTCTATCATTAATTTGAAAAATGTGCTGAATGAAACACCCTATATTTAAACTTCACATATTTGAAAAGGAAAAAGGCTTCAAATTTTCATCTTTCTTTCGACAATATAATATTCCTCTTTCACGTTATACCAAAAAGGATATAATTTTAGTGTAATTAAAAAGGAAAATATATAAATAAAAGTACAATATTAAAATTGTTGACTTTATATTCAAACATGGATGTTTTTTAAGAACCCCTTTTACATTTTTAAAATATGCACTAAAAAGTCATGTGTAAAAGCACAACTAAAATTTTCATGATTTTCATATAACAAAGAAGAAGAAGAAATAACTACTGCTCTAACAACCTAGTAATTATTCTGAGGATTTAATCTCCTCCTTCCTTCTTGCCTGTAATACAGAGTTTCATCTATTGTCCTCCTCACATGGTCTAGTGTTAATTAAACCCTTTTGTGTCTACTTCAGTTCAAACATAGCATAGCAGTTCAAACATAATAAGTGGTTCTCCAGGCCTACTTACACAATACACATTTATCTTTTTAGCATGTTATTTAGGCACATGTTACCTTAGTCAAAGCCTTATTTAATCAACCTTTCAGTGTAGACTCCTTAGATTATATGATTGATTATACAAGTCCCGGGCCTACTTACACAATACACATTAAGTATGCTAAAATACCAAATTCAGTGTGTGCACAAATAAGGAGTCTAGACTTTAGCATGCTATTAGAAAGATTTGGGAAACACACCCTAAAAGCGTATTTAAAGGTTCCCAAAACCTAAAAACGAAAATAAACAAAAATGACAAAAAAAACCCAAATCCAACTTAAAAAATTCGGAAGCTCAAAACAGTATCTAAATGACGTTTTAAATGCAAATGATTTGAAAGATAGCTTTACATCTAGGATTCCCAATTCTAAGTTGTCAGCTTGTGGCCATCTCTATTTAAGTGTCATATATAAGTCACAGAAGAAAGCTTGACAGGGTAGCAGCAAAGCATCATCTGCAAGTTTTTTGGGATTCACCCTTCCCGACTGGAACTATGTTGGCTTAGTTGTGGGAGTATATATTTCATCCCCATCTTTCTCAATTGGAGGTGGATAAGATTGAGAGGTTCATGCGTGTGGGAAAGGGAGGGTGAGGAGAAGAAGAACCACCTAGTGGGTTGAGTTGATGACGCAGCGGAACTAACAACTAAGAAGCTCTTACCACGAGAAACTTCAAGAACAAGCCTAAAGTCGGCTTAGGGTTTTCACAAAGAAGAAAACGTTTATAATATATCAAAACTGCTCATAACAATGTTTAATAAGGTATTTATACCCAAAACAAACCAAACCCTAAAAGGAAAAGGACAAAAATAAATAAGGAAAACTTCCGAGGCCCAAAACAATACTTAAAATGCGTTTTTCGGGCCAAAAACGAAACGCATCACTGGTGAAACCTATGAATCTTGTAGATCTCGTCGAGAGCTTCGATTTGATATGCGGTGGGTCCCGTGGTTCATCCGGAATCAAAAGTTACGCCCAAATTATTCCCTACCGACAAAAGACTCCTCCAATTCATGATTTCTACTGGTACTAGTTCTGCCTATTGCCACTTTGCCCCCCTAACTTTCCAATCTTCTTTCCAGAACTCTTTTTGCCTTCCATCTTTTGCAAATATAAGTCAGCTACGTGTTCTACATCAGTTGATGTGTGTAAGCCCAAGGAAAAACGAGGTGTATTAGGAACCTTCTCCTCATGAATGTTTACCTTTTTGGCTAAATTGTTATGAATGCGAGTAGGTTTCTTTAGCTACTTCTTTCAAATTCATTCGCAGGGTTTTAGTATTTTCTATTCCTCGTACTCATTTCCTATGGGGAAATTGTGACTTTTGTTTTTCTTTTCAAAATCTTAGAAATAGAGAGTTATTGGGACCAACACAAACTTAGCCCATACCAAAAAGGTTTAGCCTTCGCTTCCATAAAATAAAACACCAAGAAACCATAGACATCCAAACTTGAAACAACAACAACATAAGTATCAGCTCATTTGGCTTCCATAAAAACCAACAGACTACAAACAACTTTTTTTCTCGGTACCAAAACAACCTATCCGCCAACAACCATAAAAATCACCAAATACCAATTCTTAAAAACCAAAACCATACCTCCGAACACTAAAAATCCCACAAAGGTTTAACAATTTAGAACCAATTTTATACTAAATTCTTTCCATTTTTTTAGTGATTGAAGTCACCCAAACCCAATTCAAATATATCAAACTAAATTAACCTCCAAAATGAAAACCGGCAAACAAACCAAAGATACCCAAAAATTCTATAAATTGCAAACCAATATGCAGAGAGAGATACTTACAATTGAGATTGTGCGAGAGGGACAAAATTGGAAGCCGAGAGATGGAGAGGCGAAGATTGAGACAGAGAGATAGCCGTGGCTGAGGGAGCTTGAGATAGCTTGAGGGATTCTGCGATTGAGGGAGGTGAGGGTTTTGTACACCAAAAATCTATCCTCTTCCAATTTGGAGAAGGATTCGCAAATCGAGTTGGAGAAGAGTTTCGGTGAAGAAGTGGCACAAACGAAGAAAATGCCTGAGGAATTTTGAGTTGGAGAAGAGTTTCGGTTAGAGAGAAAAGGAAGGAGTGGCAGAAAAGAAGAAAACGCCAGAGGAAATAACTAACGCTCGCACGTGCGAACATTGGATTTAATTACAGCCCTTGGATTTTAGTAACTTGATAAATCTGGGTCAGTAGTTGTCTCAACTCAATGCACACGTATGGACCCCTCGTATTGTAATATATATATATATATATATATATATATAATTAACAATGTTATTATATGTGTGTGTGTGTGTAATACTTTGCTTCCATTACTTGTTTTTTCTTTGGGGCGATTTCACTTTTGTTTTTTTTTTGTTGGGTTTGGGGGAATGTGCAATATTGGGTCTTGGTTTTATACAAACATTTAAAGCTAGATTTCAAAATATTAAATAAAATTAAAATTCAAACCAGAAAAGTAAAATAAAACTGAGAATCTCATGGTTGGTATCTTTATGTCTAAGCAACAACTACCCAAAAATATTTCAAATAAAAGAGTAACCTAGTTTTAATAAAAAATGGACTCTATAAACAGAGTATTGATTTGAATTGGCACTCTCTGCAACCGAAGAGTCCTTCCTAGCCTTGGAGATTGCTATCATTTTGTTAGAGATTCATTCGTACTTCTATATCCTATAATCATTATAAGGGAATATCATCATCAAATCAATAACATAGCCTTCAAACAACCGTGTTAACGACAAATGCAGACAGTAGACGTAAACCACCACCCCAATATAAAAAACCCTCTCTTGTATCACGTTATCATCTCAGTTTAATACTTAACTCATGTGAGAAACTCTCTCTTCTCTTCTCTTCAAACAAAAATATTTCTTAAGTACATTCAAATCGTATATACGTTTAGAGAGAGAGAGAGAGAGAGAGAGAAATTTGTTGTAAGTAGTAGCCATGGGAGTCTCCTGGAGAAGAAGCAGCTCTATGATCGTTCTAGCGATCGTCTTTTTCGGTAAATGCTTACACTGTTTTAATATTATGCACTCTGGATTAGGTTTAATTTGTATTTGCCTAATGATAATCCCTGTCATAGGTTGTCTGTTTACAATTTCTATTGCAAAAGAGGTGAACAGAAAATTGGGAACAGTTATTGGAATAGATCTTGGGACTACATATTCTTGTGTTGGTGTTTACAAAAACGGTCATGTTGAAATTATAGCCAACGACCACGGAAATCGTATCACCCCATCATGGGTTGCATTCACTGACGACGTCGGTGAGAGGCTGATTGGTGAGGCTGCAAAGAATCAGACAGCTGTAAATCCCGAGCGGACCATCTTTGACGTCAAGAGATTTATAGGAAGAAAGTAATGAACTTTCCTTGGATCTGTTCGTTGCTAGATAATTGGTTATGTGGGGGAAGTAGTACTTACTGAAGTTTTTACTCATTGTTTTCATGACAGTTTTGAGGACAAGGAAGTCCAGAGGGATATGAATCTTGTACCTTACAAGATTGTGAACAAGGATGGAAAGCCTTGCATCCAAGTCCAAATTAAGGATGGTGAGACGAAGTTTTTCAGTCCCGAAGAGATTAGTGCCATGATTCTAACCAAGATGAAGGAGACAGCGGAAGCGTTCCTGGGGAAGAAAATTAAGGATGCAGTTATTAACTTATTACAGTTCCTGGTTAGGGAATCCTAAAATCACAACTTCAATATTGTTCCAAACTTAATTATAATAGCCAAGTACTTAATGGTTCTTTCTGTTCGATCCAATTTTGCAGCATACTTCAATGCTGCCCAAAGGCAGGCTACCAAGGATGCTGGTGTTATTGCTGGATTGAATGTTGCAAGGATCATTAATGAGCCGACTGCCGCTGCCATGGCTTATGGCTTGGACAAGAAGACTGGTGAGAAGAACGTTCTTGTCTTTCACCTTGGTGGTGGGACGTTCGATGTTAGTATCTTGACTATTGACTATGGCGTTTTTGAGGTTCTTGCCACTAATGGAGACACCCATCTTGGAGGTGAAGATCTAGCTAGTTAACTTTTACTTTGTCCAATTTTTAAATTGTCTCTCCGTTGGCTATTTTGCGTGTCTATGTGTTAGACTGTGAGTGCATTCAGGTGTGTTTTTTTCAATTTCCCTGTGTTAAAATTCTTTTTATTTATTCCCTTGCAGGTGAGGATTTTGACCAGAGGATCATGGAGTACTTCATCAAGTTGATCAAGAAGAAACACGGAAAGGACATCAGCAAGGACAACAAAGCTCTTGAAAAGCTAAGAAGAGAAGCTGAGCGTGCCAAGAGAGCATTGAGTAGCCAGCACCAAGTCCGCGTTGAGATCGAGTCGCTTTTTGATGGGACAGATTTCTCTGAGCCATTGACCCGAGCTAGGTTCGAGGAGTTGAACAATGATCTGTTCAGAAAGACTATGGATCCCGTGAAGGCCATGGAGGATGCTGGTTTGGAGAAGCGCCAGATTGATGAGATTGTTCTTGTTGGTGGAAGTTCCAGAATTCCAAAAGTTCAACAGCTCCTCAAGGACTACTTTGATGGAAAAGAGCCAAACAAAGGTGTGAACCCTGATGAGGCAGTTGCCTATGGTGCCACAGTACAAGGAAGCATTTTGAGTGGAGAGGGTGGTGATGAAACCAAAGGTAAGACTATGTTACCATATGTCATTTTATATCTTGGGCTGTTATTATGTCATATCTCAATAGCTGATGCTTAATAATCCCCACTCCTAAACTATCGTTTTGTTTGACTTGTTTGGTATATTATTTTATTTTTTTAAAATTATAAAATAATTAACGGGGGAGTATATAATTTTCAATGCAGATTTCCATTTCCATTTTTATGAAGTTTGCCCTTTTACCCTTGGAATTGAAACCGTTGGTGGGGTGATGACAAAGTTGATCCCTAGAAACAGTCTCATTCCAACCAAGAAATCCCAAGTTTTCACCATGAAACGACAAGCTCGAGTCTGACGAGAAGAAAATATCGAGACCACAACCAAGGAGGTCCTCTATAAGATTTGGAAGATCGAAGAAGGAAGATATAGACTCAAGGAAACAACAGAGAAGAGAAAGACACTGAAATATTAAAAAGAATCCCACTTACGGGTTCTATACAATTGTATGTCAATATATACAATGTAGCCTTTGACTTACAAGAGATACCCATAGCTGAAAGATCTTCCTAATCAATCTATAAATCATCCTAGCGTAATTACAAAGATTTACATACTTAATTACAGTGATTACATACTTAATTACAGTGATTGACAGATTTTGAAAACAAGATTGACGGACTTTTTAAGACAAAATCCAGCACTATTTTGACACGGTTGGATTGGCCAAACTTGGTTTATTACTCGAGTGGCTGGACGACAACCAGAACGCTGAGAAAGAGGATTAGGATGAGAAGCTCAAGGATGTGGAAGCTGTTTGTAATCCAATCATCACAGCCGTTTGAGATATAGGTAAAATGGTTAGAGTTTTTATTTGACAACCGGAGACAAAGTTGAGTGGGGGTGGGAGGAGTGAGGATTGTTTGGAATAAAAGTGGATTTTTCCATCGGGCATATTGATTCTAAGCATCTACTTATTCTGGTTAACCATGAAGGAGCATGAAGGAGACTATCAACGATTATGGATGAAAGATCAATGGTTCCTTGGAAGCTTTCCTATGAAAGATCAATGGTTCCTTGGAAGCTTTCCTATGCGGGTATTCAAGTGAACTCTGGACTTCAAGCCTGATGTAGAGAGTCCAATTGTTCCAGTTTGGTTTATCTATTTATTCCACAAGCATACTCCCTTTTCAATTGCAAACTTGATAGGTAATCCACTTATGATCGATAATCCTAAGGTTGCTCTTTCAAGGCCAAGTGTTGCTAGGGTGTGCATAGAGATCGATCTCACAAAACCTCTACCAAATCGAGTTTGGATTGACTGTGGTACCTGTAGAAATTGAAGAAAGAGGAGAGAAGAATACTGCCCAAGATGATCTGTTTATTATTAAAACAGATATATATACTAGTTACATGAAGTACTCCAGTCCAATGTATGAGAAGACATATATAGAGTCTTGGCTTTGACCGATGAGGGCTAGGTACAGAGAATAATGGCAATTTGGATTGTTTGATAATCTGCTAGGAGTCTAATTGGAACGTCCTATTATGTTGGCTTTCACCCTCCCCCCCTCAAGCGAAACGGAATGAAGTGGAGCTTGAGCTTGAATTTGTTGGAGCGCCCTCTCATTTGTAACATCAGTGAGACGATAATGCCATGAGCAATGCAAAAGAGGCACATCAAATCATTAAGATTGAAAAATAACTTCAAATTGTTATAGTAGCAAGCGAGCCATGACCTATTGTTGACTATAATTTGTAGTTCTATAAGAGAGAACCAATCATCAAGTGACCAATGCAAATTTCGGGTACAAAGATATTGGGATGGGGTATATAGATTACCCATCATAAGAAGATAAGAAAGATCAAAATCAAGATCATGAGAGCATAGTTGAGGGTAGTGAGAATTTTTTTCATAAAGCATGCCAGAAAGAGAAATTGAAGATCTTGAGTTAACCAAGTAAGAGTTGGCAAAAACATCCGAATATGAGTGTGAAATTCCTTGTAGGTAAGAAAAAGAGTAATCAAGAATTTCTGACTTTGTGAGAAAGGATGGTATATCAAGATTCACGGGAATTGCTAGACAACAACTATCAGGTAAACGAGGAGAGGGAAAGTTGCTAGACAGAGTAGAAGTAGAGGTGTATTGAAATGGAGAGATATCAAGTTTGGTAGAGAGAAACAAGATATTGTCGAGAGAAACAATTAACGTAGAGGGAGTAATGGTTAAAGTTTGCTATTCTTGAATGAGCAAATCAAAGAGGGTGTCAAGCGACATAGTCGTTCGATGGGGATAAAAATGATTACGAAGAAAAGGGATAAACGTATTGTCTAAGCCCTCGACCACAAAATCAATTAACTCATCATGTGGTATTGTATATCCAATTTTACCTAGCGAAGAAGTGAGAGAGCGAACTTCGGAGATATAGTTCACTACAGATTGGGTTAGAAGCTTTTGAAGGCACCATAAATTGTCATAGATGTCTTGAGCATACCAATTCAAAGATTCTTGAAGAGGAGGAGAAGAAGTTATACCACCTGGTCCAAAACTAAGATCCCAACGATGTGGACAAACTATAGCAGTATGGCCAAGTACATTACAAATTTGGCAAAAGACAACCGAAGATGAAGATAGTTCAAAATTTGAAGGGAATGAAGAAGAATTTTCCATGAGTATAGACTTCGTGACAGGGTAAGGGAGCTAACAGAACAAGGTCCAACGGTGGGTTCGGTTGGGGAATATATATATTTGGTGGTGAAGGTGGAATTTGGGAGAGGGTGAGGTTTGGATGGAGATCTGTGATGGAGTTTTAATGGGAGATGCTGGTAGTTGTTGCTTGCCGATGTGAAATTGGCAGTAGAGATGCGATTGGAGCGGCTAGCAGTTTTGGCCGCTGCTAGGCAAAGACGAGTTTGGGTTGGATTTAAGAGAGAGCTGGGCGGAGATGGTTGCTACTGGAGATGGGGTGATTGAGAGGGCAATTGAAGAAGAAAGAAGAAAGATAGTTGGAGGTGGGTGTTTCCTCAGTTATAGCGTGAGCCTTTCTATTTTTTTTAATTTTTTATTTATGGCATGAGCCTTTCATTGCTCTGATACCATGTAGAAATTGAAGAAAGAGGAGAGAATAATACTGCCCAAGATGATCTGTTTATTATTAAAACAGATATATATATATATATATATATATATATATATACTAGTTACATAAAGTACTCCAGTCCAATGTATGAGAAGACATAGAGTCTTGGCTTTGACCGATGAGGGATAAGTACAGAGAATAATGGCAATGTGGATTGTTTGATAATCTGCTAGGAGTCTAATTGCACCGTCCTGTTATGTTGGCTTTTAGTACTAAGTACTAGGGCTTTTGGCAAACCATCCAAGCTGAGCGATTACCCTTGTATTGTTCACATTGTTTCAAGTAAAGTCATGCGGAGGTGACATGCAAGGCAAAGCAAAAAAACCTACTCTTACATCATATCCACAACCTTCCCCCACAATTGCAAAAAACCTACTCTCAATTTAGTTGATACATCGTCACATCGTATCCACAACCCTCCTTCACAATTGCATTGAAGAGTTTTTTTTTTTTTTTTTAAATATGTAAATCCTAAATGGCACCCAAATTTTTCCACGTTCACATTTGCATTGGTGATGCTCTAATAATGCAGAAACAAACCCCAACAAAATACCAACATCAAGCAAACCTTAAAGGAACCATGATCAGCAACAACCTGTTCAATGGGACCAATGGGACCAATCCAATGTTAACCTTAATTTGAACAAATGAAAAGACCCAATCGAACTCCCGTCTAATGCAACTGGAATCGTACAAAGGAGATTGAATTTGTTGTTGCCCAATAGAAGCTAATCCGTAATGGAAAGATGATGAAATTGTACAAATCCTCTCAGCCCAAGATAAATCTTTAAATGTCGAGGAAAATCTCATTATTACTGCAATTACCGAGAAACACAATCTGGAGGAAGAAACACTTGAAGCCCCTATTGAATGATCAAGTTCATGAAAAAGAAGAAGACAACATGGAAAATAACTCTTCTCAATTCGCAGCTCCCAACATTGACTCCACAGCTCCTATTCTACAAAACAAAGACAAGGCCAAAGTCAAAATTCCCCCAACACATGAACAAACAAGGTCAACAACACAAGCTAAGCACTATCCCTACCCCCTCCAATTCAAATTTGCATGGTTGTTAACTTTTTTTTTTTTTTTTTGAATGTTAGGGGATTGGGAACGATCCCAAAGTCAGCAAAATTAAACACCTTGTTAAACTTCATAAAATCCTCTTTACTATTGTCTTTAAACCATTTGATTTTTGATAAAGTTGCCTTACTTTTATCTAGTTTTAATTGACTTGAGTAATACAAATCTCCCTCGATCACTATTGGATCGTTGTGCACAATTAACATTGATTGATAATGTTGGAGAGGAAAATGGTGTGCTCCAGATGAACCACCAAGTTCTCTCCGTGTTGGGATTTTATATAGAGATTCAAACATGGAATTATGTTTGAATATTGTTTGGGAATTTATCCCAACAGCTATGATGTGATATTATCACACTCGGGACAAATCTGTCAATGAAGTGTAAGCCTGCACAAATTGAGTGCAATATGAAGATGATGCTTAAGTTGTTTGTTGAACTCCTTGTCGAACTCCGTCACCTTCTCGTTCTCCGGTGGATGTCTCCTAATTATGTCTTGATCTCTTTCCAAAGTGATAGGTTTTGAAGGATAGAGACCAAGTTTTCTGGAAGGAGTAGAAACTCAAATCAAGAAACAAATTCTTGACAAAGAGCTTGTATCTTCTCTCTTTTCTTCTGTTGGTGTTAATCTGGAGATGGTGATGGTGGCTAGGATACTTGAGGGACTTGTTTATATGGTGGGCTGTAGCAATTCAAAGATTATGCAGAAAACAACAAAAGGAAGATAATGTTTGAGGCTGAATTCTGATTTATTTTAATTGATCTTTCCTTCTTCTTTTTTTTTGTACAATTACAACTAGAGAGACCTCACATATTTATAGTGAGAGATAGAACACCCTAGAATGAATATTAAATCTCTAGTGCATGAATTCCATACCAACAGTTTGTTTGATTGAAGATACATGAATGTATCAGCACATTACTCAACATACTCCCCCTTAATGTGTTGTTCCTGAACTCCAAGAGTTTTTCTCAAATTTTAAAACTTTTCTCTATGTAGAGCCTTTATAAAAATATCAGCTACTCGATCATTAGACTTGCAAAACTTTAGCTGCACCTCCTCTTCTTCAATTGCTTCGCGAATAAAATGATGTTTGATGGCTATGTGCTTTGTTCTTCCATGAAAGACTGGATTCCTAGCCATAGCGATGGCTGATTTATTGTCACAATGGATAGTAACAGCTTCTTGTTTTTCACCAAAGTCTTTAAGTATTCTTTTCAGCCATATTGCTTGTTGAGTTGCCAAACCAGCTGAAACATATTCAGCTTCTGCAGAAGATTGAGCAACAGATTGTTGCTTCTTTGAGCTTCACGAAAATGCGCTTGATCCGAGTGAAAAAACATACCCGGAAGTGCTTTTTATATCATCCATACAACCAGCCCAATCACTGTCGCAATAGCCTATTAACTTTGCTTCAACCTTGCTGTCATATTTGATTCCATAGTTCAAAGTGCCTTGAATGTATCTAAGTACCCTTTTAGCTGTACCTAGATGAAGATGACTAGGATCATTCATGAATCAAGAAAGCAAACTTGTTGCAAACATGATATCTGGTCACGTGCTAGTGAGGTAAAATAAATTACCAATCAGACTTTTGTAGTTACTAGCATCAACCTTCTTTCCTCCATCGTCTTTGTTTTCAATTGAGTTTATTTCATCTATGATTTCTTTCTTCTTCAATTCTTCTCGCTGTGCTGCTGCAACTTGTGCTGCATCTTCTAGTTGTTCATACCCATTTTTTACCAGCTCCAAGACATCCAAAGATATGAATGAAGTCTCCATTTTTACTGCCCAAAAATCATAATTCTCTCCTTCAAATAAAGGAACTTGAACATTGTTGTAGATTGCAGCATTAGTTGTTGGAAGGTTGCTTGAGGAAGCCATGATCTTCTGTCACGCTACTATTCTGCTGCTGGTTGTCGGGGTCGTTTAAACACCTATGTTGGTTGTTTAAACGTCAATGGCTCTGCTACTGCAAAGTGCTGCTGC
Source organism: Platycodon grandiflorus (assembly GCA_016624345.1). Classification (NCBI taxonomy): domain Eukaryota; kingdom Viridiplantae; phylum Streptophyta; class Magnoliopsida; order Asterales; family Campanulaceae; genus Platycodon; species Platycodon grandiflorus. The sequence goes on along the minus strand of CM028361.1, from coordinate 50,375,988 downwards.
TGTGCTACTGCAAAGTGTTGCTGCTGTGCTGAACAAGGATCTGTAGCTCTGATACCACTTTGTTGGTGTTAATCTGGAGATGGTGATGGTGGCTAGGATACTTGGGGGACTTGTTTATATGGTGGGCTGTAGCAATTCAAAGATTATGCAAAAAACAACAAAAGGAAGATAATGTTTGAGGCTGAATTCTGATTTATTTTAATTGATCTTTCCTTCTTCTTTTTTTTTTGTACAATTACAACTAAAGAGACCTCACATATTTATAGTGAGAGATAGAACACCCGAGAATGAATATTTAATCTCTAGTGCATGAATTCCATACCAACAGTTTGTTTGACTGAAGATGCATGAATGTATCAGCACATTAATGTATCAGCACATTAATCCCACACTTTATCTATGAAGATCACTGCACTTGGCAGTTTGCTTTTGAGCTTTTCAAGATGTTTTGTCTTTGAAGCTCTCAAAGCTTTCTACAGTCAAGTTCTTACTTTTATGTATGGAAGTCATCTTGTATAGGAGGAAGCATTCTTGGAGTCGTTGGAAAGTAGGAGAATTTTAACCACATTGGATTTAAGAATGGATGTACGCTAGTACATACATCTGTATGTATATGTTAGTTGAAATTTGCTTTGAAGATTTCTTGACGTGTTCAGGATCGTTCTTCGAAGTCGAACATTAGTGAATGGATAAGTTTTTTTCTGGAAAGATATCTGAGAGGTTATATTCTTACTTTGTCCAAGTAGGCTGTGAGTAGTACTTTGTTTGGGGCTTGATCTTGAACATCAGCTTTGAGTAGATCAGTGGGTACTTCAATGCATGGTTATAGATCAGTAGGTTTCTCCAGAAGCAACCGTAACCGGAATTGTCAAAAGAATTCTAAAATCAATCCATGAATTTCAAAGACATTCTTCCTTCGCTTCAAATAATTAAGCACTTCAATTGGCTTCTTCACTTCTTCTGAAAAAATCTCTAAAGACTTTCAACTCCATAAATAAGTCTCTCATGTTAATATCTGATACATTACCATGCATGCTTCAAAAATTCTTCAATATCGACACATGATTTCATCAAAACTTTCATTGCTAGAGGGACTTTGAATTTCAGACTTAATGTCTCTCTTTGGCTTTGCAAATAAAGATTTTTTTTTTTACAGATATACTAAATACCATTACGATTACGGAACGATAGAATGATTTAACTCTTACTTTGAATTTTGAGAATGCTTGAGTCGAGAAATAGCAAAAGAGTCAAATAGATAGTAGATTTGGAGAAAAGAATCATATGCAAATGGATTAAGGTTTGCAAATTGGGCAAACTTTGAAGAATAGCCTTTGGGGATCTCTGATACTATGATTTTGTCTGAATTGCGAATTTGTTGTTGGAGAAAAACTAAAATATTTAACGATAATGAAGGATGGCTGTAATTCTTTTTCCTTTTAATTTGAGTCTCTTTTCTTTTCATAAAACGAGTGTTACGTGTTTTTAAATGGAATGGGTAATGGGATAAATTAAAAATTTTGGCTAATGGATAAGGATACAGATATATATATAATAGAATATGAAACTGGTGGATGGACGAAATAGAATAGGTAATTTAAATAGATTGCTTGTTTTTAGTTGACCCAAAATAAAAATATGAATGCTTACTGTATTCATACATTTTGGGGAACCTTGGGCTTGGGCCTTGGTTTGGTGGGCCTCCCCACAAGGACAGGCCTTTCTACGATAATCTCATTGCTCAAAACTTCCAGAGACGGAAGAAGTTCACTTCCAAGTAGAGCTGTCAAAATAGGCCAGCAAGTTGGGTTGATCCGTAATCCGTCACAACCCGTTACTAGACGAGTTGGGTTAGACTGATCCGCCAAATGAGTGAGCTGAAATATCTCAACCCAATCCAACTCGTCATGGGCTACGGGTTGGAGCGGGCTAACCCGTCATTTTTTTTTTTTTGAATAAAATCAATGTCAAATAAATTAAAGTAAAAAAAATATATATATATATATATATATATATATCATAACTATTTTTAATTTCTAATTAATGAAATAAAAAATCAAATAAAAGGCCAAGGAAGAATCTAACAAATTAAAGCCAAAAAAATTAAAGAAGTATAACTACACTTTTTAAAAATTAAAGAGTCAAACTAAATTTATATAGACAAGCAATTTGGCGGATTAGCCCAACCCAACTCGCTTTAACCCGTAACTGGCGCGGGTTTAACCAGTTTAACCCGTCTCCTAGGCAGAATCAAAATTTATCAATCCAATCTAACCCATTTTGATGATCGATTGGACTGACCCAACAGATTCAACCCGTATTGACAACTCCCGAGCAAAGTGGCTGGGAATTTGGATGATTGATCGATTTTTACTTGTAGAAAATATGGAAGATGCGATATAAAATTGGAGGTGTAACAAGGTGGAAGAGACACAAGGAAAAAGGGCAGAAACCTAAGCTACCACTAGTCACTATCATTAGCAAAAGATACAATAACTACACATTCAAAAGCCATAATTTTTAAGCTAAAAACTGGGGTTTTATTTAATGATTGATATGATAAGAAAAGGTATAATCAATCCCAAGAACGCAAACCAACAAAAAATGTCTTCGTAAACTAAGAAAAGGCGTTTACACAAAGTATGCGTGTTTGAAAAGTCTAATAATTAAATAATATATATAATTATTATTAAAATTTATTATAATTATAAAATTACTTAAACTTAGTCAACGGATTTTTATTACATGTGAATGATAAAGTTTAAAAGTTTAATAAAAATTGTAAACACAATTTTTAAAAATAAATTTTTTAAGTAAAATATCTTAAAATAAAATAGTAGACTATCTGACCAAGACAGAGATCGTAATTACCAATCTTAATTTAGAAACATAAAAACATTCCACTAACATATTACATACTCTATCAATTTCAGACAAAGAGTCTACTTTTCATTTTTAAAAGTTAACATATGTTTTAGAAAATAAGATTTTATTAAATAAAACTATATTAAAAATACTATGTATTACAAATTTCATAACTTTATAAAAATAAATAAATTTATATAAATTATCAGTCAAACTTTAACTAAGTTGACAAAAAAAATAAAAAATAAACTATTTATCTAGAACATGTTTGATACGATAAAAATTAAAATAGAAACCAAGCTAAAACTGACTTCTTACCAAACTATCCATTTTCGCCCAATGTGGGTCGGGTTCCCTCCTACCACTTTCCGGGACCTTCTAGTCGAAAACGAGCCACTACCTGAACGCCACGTCGGAATTCCCTAAAACTAAACGGCTCAGATCCTCCCAACACAAGATCCATACTTATTGGCTCAAACCATCCTTCCCCTAATTCCTATTGGTCCACGTCATCATCAATGACATGTCCTTCAAACCAACGTTTTAACAAGAAATGCGGACAGTAGACGTAAACCCATACTATAAAAGCCCTCTCTCTGTGTATTCCACTCTCATATCAATTGAAGACTTAACTGTGAGAAATACGATCTCTTCTCTTCAAACGAAAATATTTGGCCATTACATTCAAATAGGATATACGTATAGAGAGAGAGAAAGCTGTTGCAAGGGTTAGCCATGGGAGTCTCCTGGAGACGAAGCGGCTCTATGATCGTTCTAGCGATCGTGTTTTTCGGTACATGCTTACACTGTTTTCATTTTTCAGATCTGATTTGTATTTTGATTTTCTCCTTTAAGTCGATGAATTTGTTAGATCTGTTGTTTCTGGATTCGGTTTGGTTACATTGTAGGTGTATTATGAGCTAGTTGATAGATCTGATTAACGTGTTATGTGAGTGTAATGTTGCTTTTGTTGATGTTTGAATTGATTAGAATTGGAAGTGATTTGGTGATCGATTTGCTGATAAATGGAAATAGTTTACCTCATTTAACGTATCAATGCATGTTTGTTAGTTTTAGGTATACTTGATGAAATGTTTTCAGATGAAATTCAGATCTCTGTCTGACTTGGAAATGAATTATGTTAGTGCTTTTTTTTTGTGTGTGTGATAGAAATTAAGTTAAATGCGAGATAAAAATTTGTTGGAAGAACAATTGCTTAGGCAGCTAGCTCATATTATTGTTGAGACTCTAAATCCGAGGCAATTGATTTATTAACGTGATAGATTGACTAGGAATATGTATCTTGGAGGTACAAGTTGATGCTGGCACACAAAAAACATATTAGAAATACGATGGGCCGCCTTCCATGAGTTTACACTTGGACTTGCTGATCTCAGATAGACTGAGTAGGCATCTAAGTGAAACATCTAGTTTATCTGATATAGCGAGTTTCTTTGGTTTATCTGATCATTAGTGATTCTAAGTGGTTACTGAAACTTCATTTATATTCTCTGGTTCAATGTCACTGGGTTTTTTGTTGTTGTATCTTAACATTCATAATCACTAGGAATATAATATGGGATTCTTAAGTTAATAGAACATTAGATGGGACGAAAGTTAATTTACTTCCTTTCTCATATTGGTTCAATAATATGTCCTTCTACCTATAATCTAGTTCCATTATCCTATTTGGAGTATCCCAATAATATGGTAATAGTACCAAATTTGTCTATCGAAGTTGCTGTCCTTCAACATTTTCCTTGCTTGTAAACTGTACATGTGAGATCGTTTGTAGTGGCAATTGCTAATCAGAAAAGTGTGTTCGTCATCCTGCTTCATTTACCTGCCACAGTAATAGCAACCCTTGATTTGTTTTCAAGGGACCTATTTTGAACTCTGGATTAGGTTTAACTTGTATTTGCTAATGATAATCCCTGTCATAGGTTGTCTGTCTGCAATTTCAATTGCTAAAGAGGAGGCCAGCAAATTGGGAACAGTCATTGGGATAGATCTTGGGACTACATATTCTTGTGTTGGTGTTTACAAAAATGGTCATGTTGAAATTATAGCCAACGACCAAGGAAACCGTATCACCCCATCATGGGTTGGGTTCACTGACGGTGAGAGGCTGATTGGTGAGGCTGCAAAGAATCAGGCAGCTGTAAATCCCGAGCAGACCATCTTTGACGTCAAGAGACTTATTGGAAGAAAGTAATTAACTTTCCTTGTCTTTTTGTGGCTAGGTAATTGGTTTTGTTGGGGAATTAGTACTTACTGAAGTTTTTACTCTTTGTTTGACAGGTTTGAGGATAAGGAAGTCCAGAGGGATATGAAGCTTGTGCCTTACAAAATTGTGAACAAGGATGGAAAGCCTTATATCCAAGTCAAAATTAAGGACGGTGAGACCAAGGTTTTCAGTCCTGAAGAGATTAGTGCCATGATTCTAACCAAGATGAAGGAGACAGCTGAAGCATTCTTGGGGAAGAAAATTAAGGATGCAGTCGTTACAGTTCCTGGTTAGTGAATCCTAAAATTACGACTTCAATATTGCTCCATACTTATGATAATTGCCTAGTCCTTAATGGTTCTTTCTGTTTGATTCAATCTTGCAGCATACTTCAATGATGCCCAAAGGCAGGCTACCAAGGATGCTGGTGTTATTGCTGGATTGAATGTTGCAAGGATCATCAATGAACCGACTGCCGCTGCCATAGCTTATGGCTTGGACAAGAAGGGTGGTGAGAAGAACATTCTCGTCTTTGACCTTGGTGGTGGAACATTCGATGTCAGTATCTTGACTATTGACAATGGCGTTTTTGAGGTTCTTGCCACTAATGGAGATACCCATCTTGGAGGTGAGGATCTAGTTAACTTTTTACTTTGTCCAATTTTTTAATTGTCCTTCCATTGGCTATAATGTGTGTCTATGTGTGAGATTGTGAGTGCATTCAGGTGTGTCTTTTTCTGTTTCCACTGTTAGGATTATTTTTAGTTACAAAAGTAAAAATATTAAGAGGCCGAACCTAAAGTTTTTGAGAGGCATGCAGATATTATAAGATTACGTGGAGGTGGCTTTGAAAATGTTGTTACATATGCTAAGCTTCCTTTACCTTGCAGGTGAGGATTTTGACCAGAGGATCATGGAGTACTTCATCAAGTTGATCAAGAAGAAGCACGGAAAGGACATCAGCAAGGACAACAGAGCTCTTGGAAAGCTAAGGAGAGAAGCTGAGCGTGCCAAGAGAGCATTGAGTAGCCAGCACCAAGTCCGTGTTGAGATTGAGTCGCTTTTCGATGGTATAGATTTCTCTGAGCCATTGACCCGAGCTAGGTTCGAGGAGTTGAACAATGATCTGTTCAGAAAGACCATGGGTCCCGTGAAGAAAGCCATGGAGGATGCTGGTTTGGAGAAGCGCCAGATTGATGAGATTGTTCTTGTTGGTGGAAGTACCAGAATTCCAAAGGTTCAACAGCTCCTCAAGGACTACTTTGATGGAAAAGAGCCAAACAAAGGTGTGAACCCCGATGAGGCAGTTGCCTATGGTGCTGCTGTACAAGGAGGCATTTTGAGTGGAGAGGGTGGTGATGAAACCAAAGGTAAGATTATGTTACCATATGTCATTTTATATCTTGGCTGTTACTATGTCATATCTCAATAGCTAATGATTAATATAAAATTTTCAATGCAGATATCCTTCTTTTGGATGTTGCCCCTCTTACCCTTGGAATTGAAACCGTTGGTGGGGTGATGACCAAGTTGATCCCTAGAAACACTGTCATTCCAACCAAGAAATCCCAAGTTTTCACAACCTACCAGGATCAGCAGACCACTGTCTCCATTCAGGTACCATTCATTTTCATTTTGTTTTTCTAATTTAATTTTTAGAAAATATTTTACCGGAGAACACACACACACACACCCCCCCCCCTTACATATATGTGAGGCTTGGCCTGTGTTAGGTTTCATTTCACCTTGTACAAACGAGTTCTGGTTGGCGTGGCTTGAATAGGCTCCATAATAGTTTTTAAAATACTTGACTTTGGCACGAGCCCTGTGCTTGCCCCATCATAGCCCTTAAAGAAGAAGTGAAATCTTAGCTTTTGCTGTTCTTCTGGTAACAGGTTTTCGAAGGTGAAAGGAGTCTCACAAAGGATTGCAGGCTTCTTGGAAAATTTGATCTCACTGGAATTCCTCCAGCTCCAAGGTGTGTTTTGTGTTCTTACTTCTCGTTTCTCCACAATACATAAAATTGTATGGGTAAAATTATTTTGTGGGCTCGTAGTGGTTAATGGGTTTTGATCTTGTACGTGAACAGGGGAACCCCACAAATCGAGGTCACCTTTGAAGTGGATGCAAATGGTATCTTGAACGTTAAGGCAGAAGACAAGGGCACTGGCAAGTCAGAAAAGATCACCATCACCAATGACAAGGGTCGATTGAGCCAAGAAGAGATTGAGCGTATGGTCCGGGAAGCAGAAGAGTTTGCTGAGGAAGACAAGAAGGTAAAAGAAAGGATTGATGCTCGCAATGCCCTTGAGACCTACGTGTACAACATGAAGAACCAGATCAACGACAAGGACAAACTTGCTGACAAGCTCGAGTCTGACGAGAAGGAAAAGATCGAGACAGCAACCAAGGAGGCCCTCGAGTGGCTGGACGACAACCAGAACGCTGAGAAAGAGGATTATGACGAGAAGCTTAAGGAGGTGGAAGCTGTTTGTAATCCAATCATCACAGCCGTTTATCAAAGATCAGGTGGAGCTCCTGGCGGTGAATCAGCTGAAGACGAGGATGATTCTCATGATGAGCTGTAGGTAAAATGGTTAGAGTTTTTATTTGACCACTGGAGAGAAAACTGAGGGGGGTGGGGGAGAGGAGTGAGGAATGTAGGATAGGCAGAAGAGAGGTTAGTGTAATTTTTCAGATGGCTGAAGTTATGGGGGGGAGAGATGTAATTTCCCCCCTTCTTCGCTTGCTTTTTTTGTTGAGGTGAAGATGATACATTTCCAGAAACATTTTTCTTTTGTTAACTACTTGTAATCTTCATTTTAATGTCTAAACGACTACTTCAAAATCTTCAAGTTCTGAGTATCTTAGATTTTTGGTTTGTTTTCTGTTTCCATTGCTGACGTAATGGTGGCACACACAATGTGTCCATATATACATAAATATATTTATATTTTATATTGTTTGTAATATCATAATTCTTAAAAATTTAAGCATTATGTTGTGATACAAAGGGTATACTATTTTTAAATAAAGAGTTCATTATATTATTTTTTAATTTTTCAATCAAAGTGTTCACTTTAAAAAATTATGTTTATAATTTCTATAAAATTTTTACTTTACCCTCCATTATGCAATAAACATTTTAAATTTGTTCAAATATTTTTATAATTATGACTAATTTTAATGATATTTATATATTTTTAATTTGTAGACTTTTCAAACGTAGATTTTTTTGGTGAAACGGAGAGAGTAGTAAATTTAATCATTAAAAATAGACTTGTATGCATATCAATAAAACTAATTGTTAAAAGTAAACTTTTAGTAACATTAATCGTGAAAACTTAAAAGTAGACTACTTTCTTAAATGAGTAGGGAGTAGCAAAATTGATAAAAGTTTGCTATTCATAACCCCCTCCAACCCAAACCATTAAGTACACGTAGCCCCTCATCGAGCACAGCAAAAGTTTCTCGGTAAGGAGGTGCAAGGGGGTGTCGTTCGGTTAGGAATGTCAAATCCACTATAAGTGTTTGGTCACACAATGCTCAAAGGCGCAGAAAAGAATAAAGAAAGAGGAAGGAGGCAGAAATAAGGGGTGGTCACTTGGATTCTCTTTCTTATTTCCTGTTCTTCTTGGGCTACCGTTGACGGTGACGAAGGTTATGGGCGCGACGGAGGGCGGCTGAGGTGGTGGGTTTGTTGCAAACGTTGGGGGGAGGAAGGAGGAAGGGTTAGTTAATATTAGGGAAAATATGGGGAATAGGAAAATAGGGAATGTAATTAGATTTTGGAGAAGTTGAAAATATTAGGTGTACTTAGAGGTATTGGGGGTGGGAATAGCAAATCTCAATTGATAAAAGTAAACTTTCTCGAGTGATGGAGGGAGTGCGAGTATGAGCTAGAGTATGAGCTAAAGACTTGGCAAACCATTTTACATTTTGCAGCTTATGGTGGAAGTTATCTACCTTGTAATTGCAATCTTTTTTTGGACGAAATAAATGTATTTTTGTAACTTGTTTTGCAACTATCGTGACCAAACTGTAAGTGTATGATATGTGCGGTACTCTCAGAAGTTCATTGTTGCCAGCTCTGTTGTCTGGCTCACATTTTGTCGTTCCCCTCAGAAGTTCATCATTGCCAGCTCTATTGTCTGGGTCACCTTTTGCCGTTCCCGGCAATGTTGTCTACCATAGATGGAAGTAGTTGCGGATTTTGGCTTTGGCTTTGGCTTTGGCTTGGTGTCAAGCTCTTCTTGCTCATCTGACTGTTGTAGTTAATAGATATTTCCCTCTTTTATTTTTTGGTTCAAAAGCTACGACGGCAGATATCAAACTTGTTATTTCCTATAAGTCATGAGGATCGAGTGATGAGTACCACTCGACCAACAAGCCAAATGGTAAATAATAAATAAGATAAAAAAATTCTCTGATTGAAACTTTTTTAAAAAATAAAAAGGCCAAAATACTATTTACCCCCCAAAATATCCATCAAATTTCAATTTGCTACCCATATTTCATTTTGTCTCATTACCGTATCTAATGTTGCCATTTGTCCCAGTTTCACCCCTGAGACGAACGGACGTTAAAAAAATTAATGGAAATTGGTCATGTGTTTTGCACATGACAAATAATATTTGAAAGTTACTATATTGCCCTCTAATAATGGTATTTGGTATATTATTTCTTCAATAAAGCTTTCTTTCTTTCTTTTCAAATGAAAAAAAAATATATATATTAAATGCAACAAAAGACTGCCGGCGAAAGCTTTCAACCCTTCGAGCTCAAACGAGTAACAACACATTAGCAAGATGAACGTAGATTTGAGCCAAATGAAAGGTGAAATTTTTGAAGTTGTCCCTCCCAACACCTTCGATTTTGAATCAATCAGATGCAATCCTAAACCTAACTACGAAATTGCTCCTCCCTTTTCTCCACACTCACTCTGCTTGTGTGTATGAGAGAGAGAGAGAGAGAGAGAGAGAGAGGATCTAAGAACTCGTCAAATTGGTAATGGTATTAAAGCAATTGCAGTTGTTGGGTTGCTCCTTCCTTTTCTCCACACTCACAGTGATGAAAAGTTGAATATGTTTATGGTTGTTATTTTGTGAAGACTTCATCCCTGAAATCAATTGTTTGTGTATTTGCTTGAAATCAATTGTTGGGTTGCTTGAATAAACAAAATATATATTGAAAGTGAGTTTAAAAAAGATGCACCACAAGTGTTTGACAAAATGCATGAATGAACCTTTTTTTTAAAAAAAAAAATTAAAACAATTATAACTTAAAACTATCTTAAATATCAAATGGGTACCAATTTTTATTTTAATTTGTTTTAATTTCTTTAAGAAAATTTATAATTTAAAAATATCTTAAATATTAGTGGTTACCAGTTTTTATTTTCTTTTGTTTTAATTCTCTTAAAAAATTTATAATTCAAAATACTTAGTTTAAATACTAATAATATATATTTATTGATTTGTAGTTTAGTTTTAATTTTACTACTAAAATTGCATTAACCAATTTAAGAAAAATGCAACAAATCCCATTTTGCACCCCCGATTAAAATGACCAAAGTAACCCTCACATAACATGCACATGTCAACTTCCGTTAATTTTTTAACGTCCGTCCATTCCAGGAGTGAAACTGGGACAAATGACAACATTGAATACAGTAATGTGACAAAATGGAATATGGGTAGCAAACTAGAATTTGATGGATACTTTGGGGGGTAAATAATATTTTGGCCAAATAAAAACTTCCATAAACATAATGTGAAAATCATGTATCAGGAATTTTTTGGTCTACCTTTGCAAATCTATTGCTGTGGAAACATTGAACATCCATGTGTCACAAATTCAAAGTTGCTTACAAATGGTATCATTCCGAATCCTTCACTTTCATCTCAGTATTTGTATAAACTTATTGATATCTATCTAAACAAGTCACTTATATCAAGGTTTTGGGGGTCAAAGCGACAACTCGGGCGCCAAAAGTTTAGACCATGTGAGCTAAGAAAAGTATTCACAAGTCATTTTGACATTGCGAGCACAAGATCTAGCATTAAGTAAGACGATTAAAGTCCAGCTTTGGGATCGCCTGAGCGTGCTGCTACAATTCCCACACCATCTGATGCAGAAACTTCCTGATCAGTTGGTTTGGTGACAGTAACTCTATCATCACTAAATTCACGTACCAATTCATCCATCTTGCGGAACTGGTACGGCCATCTTGAATTGTATAGGAACTGGCGAAGATCAAACCTATTATCTTCCGGTGAATAACTCTGCAAAAAGAGAGACGGGCATATAAGGCTTATAATAAGGCTCGCTAGTGAAAGTTTAGTTCAAATGTGATAGTACCTCTGCATGGTAGGAAGGTGTTAATACAGTCATTTTGTGTCGGTTGATGGAATAGTACTTAAAGAAGTGCTTCACTTTCTCAGCTACCTCTGAAGGAGTCAATCTTGAACCCCATCCAAAACACAGATTCTGTAATAAATACAAGGATATCTATTCGATCACATAATCTGCAAGAAGCAACTCCACTACACTATTCAGACATATTTGACAAGTGAAACTAGCAAGTATCTGAGGTAAGTTGAGGTCAACGTATGGTGCAACTGGGCCAAGTATCCACTTGCCCTAGTAACAGGAAATGGATCCTGACATGCAAAAATGCTTAAGGCCATGTTGATGGAATACTGAAAGCTATAAGAAGCTCTCACAATATTTCCACAATTCCCGAATTGAGTATCCCAAAGTAGTTGATCTAATGGTGTACGCAACAGTGACAAGGGAAATCGTGTTTACCAAAGTGAGTTGGTCTAATGCGTGAATGGACTTACTCTTTCTGTTACAAAAGCCTTTAATAACTCACAACCATTGGATTGGTTGAAAGTGATGGTTCACCGATCTAATTTTTCAGTTTATGGGCTACTTTACAGTTTCAAGTTGATTCTACATTATCTTCTCCCAGATTTCAAGTGAATAATGATCATTTTAACTTCATTATTATGGCTTAAAGCTCAAAATAAATATTATTTTAGATTTAATTGACATCATTTTCAGAAGAAGAACCACCTCCCAGTTCAGATTGCTGGAGTCTTCTATCAACATGTGATAAGGTGGCTAGGGTAATTCAGACAAGTCTTCCTCACACAGCTGTAATGAGGCGAGCTTAGCTTTGAGTGCCAAGCTCAGCTCTTTAAATGAGCTCAAGTCAAGGAGACTATGTTTAACCTTGGATCGATTACTTTATGATCGACTATGAACAACTTGAGCTCAAGCTTTACTCGAGCCTAAGGCAAAAAATCATATAAAAATATACAGAAATGGAATATATTCTGCAACTACTGAGCTTATTCAAGTGGAGCCAGGCTCGATTATTTCAAGCCTAAACTCAAGCTTGACTCAAAGAAGAGCTCAGCTCTTTAAATGAGCCCAAGTCAAGGAGCCGGCTCGGATGATCACATAGCCCTACTCCCTCATAAATTCAAACACAAACCTTGAACATAGATACAGGACCACAGCGGAAAATCTTCCTCAACCGTCCATACACAGAAAGTTCCTCGTATGTCATGCCCATGTCCACTTCATCCAGCTGTTTCAAGCAGAAAAGCATGGGAGTTAAGATTACATAGCTCTACAACCTATTCATTTGATAAATAGCACCTAAATGAGTAAGAAAGGAAATATGCACTCGTTTCAAGTGCAGAATATACATTGGTTAGGAGAAAAAGACAAACACAACTCGAACTAGGACAGAGATGGTGTAAATGAAATATTCATAGTCAAACCAAATTCCAGAAACGTAGAGATGGCCATTGGCATCATCAAACAACACCATTTCCAACAGAAATAGAAATACTTAAAACTCAATATCATAAGTGGACCAAGGTAGAAGAAATAAGCTAATTAAAATACCTGGCTGTAATTGGATCGGATAGGCTCCAGTTCTGCAGTTGGGGGAGCAGCTTCAATCTCTGCCAAAGATGAGAAACCAAGGTTCGTGGCAGCCCATCGCAGAAATATTCGAAGATCCTGCTTACTAATACTTCCAATCGGGTTTATGTCTGCCGAACTGCAGTCATACTACAGAAAGAGAGCTATTAGAAAGTACCAAAACCACATATCTATGTCTCATCAAGATAACGGAGACCAGATGACAATTTCAAAAACTAAATTTTTTAAACATCCTAAAAGACTGAACCCAACTAAACCAGAAATCGAGTAAATTTGGGAGACCTAAAAATAACGACCCAAATTGTCATTGTCTAGGTCCTAATATTAGGTGATATTGAGTGCCTATAAAGGCCAATTGGGATGTTAGCATCATAACAAAAATCTAGTTATATCGAGCACACAGCTTGTAACTTCATGGGGAAAGGGGAAGATTGAATGTTCTCAAGTAAGTTACTCATATAATGGCTGAGACCGTTAGCAAGAGGGTCCCACACATAAATTTAAGAACTTTACAAATGTATTGAAATACCTTTGTGAGGTAACCACGCAATCCTTCATCCACATTGGAGCTACCTAAAACAAGATAAAACCCTAGCTTGCTATGAACCCATGGCAACAGTGACGCTAACATAAATGCCAGCACCATTCTGATTCGAGCTTGTATGTTCTGCAGTCCTAAGTTTTCGGCATTTGATCCCCCATCTACCTGTGAGAAACAGGACCAAGTCAAAACAAAAATGGATATATAATCACGTCGATTACCATAGCTGGCAACCCAAGTTGACCAGCTATGTGCAGTTGAATCTTATGAACACGAGGATTGACCAGATATATCATGGAAAATGAAATTATACTTTCTCAAATAGTAACTTGAGAGTTGTTTCCACTTTACCTTATACCGTGGTCTCTTTCCAGTAAGTGTTTCAAATAAAGAGAGCAGTGCGGAAACAACGCCATCTATGGAAACGTCAAGATGCCATGACCCAATTTCATCTGCAAGCACCTTTGCCCGTGCTCTAGTGGCTTCAGAACTGTAATGGACAAACACTGTTATTGGTAGATGGTCCACCATATAACAACTCGATCTTTAATTAAAAAGGAGTTAAATATACAGTAAGGAAAATAACAAATGCGATTATGTGTTCTTGAAAATTCAAAAAATATTACCAATTGATCCTCTATAAAACTATTTATGTATACCATATACAAAAAATCAAACTTTGCTTTCGCCATACAATGCGGAGGGCCAGCATGGTTGCTTTATACTTCGTTCCTTTGGCAGATGCCTGACGGGGACAGCATGAGCATGAGCATGAACAGAAGGCCGAAGGCTCATTCAAGCCTGAAAGCACTGCACTGAAAAGGCTCCTCCCGCCTTCCTTTGCGAGTTAAGTAAGCTAAGCTATATCCCAGCTCAAGTTGTAAGGCCTCTAGCCACTTGCTTGACCACATTCAATTCTGCCTACTCAGTCGGAGAATGCTCTGTCCATTTATGAAGGCAGGAAGAAAGGGAAAAGGCCATGACCACTATCCTAGAAGGTTAAAACTAAGCCAGGCTTTGAGGATATATGGTTGACAATCAGCGAGAACTCTAATATCAATAAACATGGAGTTGGCTGGAGCATCAACTGCCTACATCAACTCAGGAATGAAGATCCATAAGACAACTTATTACTCCCTCCGTTCCTAAATTATTGTCTTGCTTTCCTTTTTCGTAGATTCCAAAAAAATTGTCTTGTTTGAAACTTTCCTTTTTAGGAAAATGTTTTTACCATTTTGCCCTTTTAAATTTTACTCTCAACTTACGGGACCCACCGGATAACACAATTTTCAATCAATCAAGTACTCCACTATTACTCTGGACAATTTGAATTATTCAAAAAAATTGGAGGGAACATATTATAATTCAAAATTTCAAAAAAGTAAAAATGTATGGCTAATGTTGTCATCTTACTCATCTCCACAAGGGTAAAAGTGGAAAACTACAAAAATACAAATATTAATGGAGTCAATTGTGTTTTCTTAATCCGTGTGCCGAGTCAAACAAGACAACAATTTAGGAATGGAGGGAGTAACATTTTCTAAGGAATAACCTCAAATGTACCAAGGATCTCCAATGAGAAATTTTATCTTGGTTATGAGCACAGACCGAAGTTAAGTATAACTCCATAAATGCAGCAGAATTGCATGATTGCACTGAGAAATTAAGAGAAAGCGAGAAACAGAATTGTTGTACATAGACTTGCCTATTTTCAGATCCCATAAAAACAGTGTAAAATATGCGCTTCGCGAATTCTTTGCTGTCAGTTGGGAACTGTCCATCTATGTAATGTCCAATTCTTATTGCATCAGCCTTGACTTGCTCATCCCCGTTTGCAATTTCTGCATAAAAATATGCAGCGTCAACATATACATTAAAATAAAACCATGACCGTAGTTGTTTCTTACGGTTATTTAAACTGCAAACAGCCTATCCCACGTAACTGGGACAAGGGCTGAGTTGAGTTGTATTTACTCTCTAAGTAGTTTTCATTCAGCCAGCACGTATGCAACTGATTACAATTGCCTCGTGCAGTCGCTCCTAAAACCGCAGTTAGGTGCACGGCTCCCCCTTCTGGAGCCCCAAAGAAGAAATGTAGAGATGGATCTGCAAGAATATCAACTAACCCAATACAGAAGAGCCAATTTCCAATATTTTTGACCTGAAGAGTTGTATTTCTAAGAACTTAAAGTCACAAAACAAAGCCTTGATACTCTTAAGTTTATATGAGCCATGCCCTCTATGATTCATGCCTTCATACCTCTGTCATCGAGCTCCAACACAAACTGTTTGCCTCCAACCAAAAGCATTAAAAAATCTTCACCCTTGTAACCAACGTTAGGCAACAACCGTCTAGGTTCAGCTATTTGAGGCATCAGCTTGGCAGTTCATAAAGCAGCAGGTAACCTTTATCATAGAATCCCTCTGTCAAATCATTTTTGGACATCAGATACAAAACTTTGTTTAAATGGCCAAAGCATCAGATTAGGAAATCCTGAATGCTTCACCTGATTGTTATTTTGGATAAACATAATAATCCATACATCAGTCTTTGGCCATCTATCATAACAGATTCATCCATTTCCAGATATAGAACCATGTAAGTGGTTCACAGCACTTCACATGACCGCACTAATAGAGTGGGAGCAGAAACAGGAAATGGCATATCTGTTTTTCACCAAACAACTATCACACAATGAGGTTCTTCATGCTGTGTTTTGAGATCGACCATAAGAAGGCGCATGACTAAAAATGGTCATTGATAGCATGAAGAACGTAATGCGTCTCCCAAGTTTGCAGTAGCTATCAGAGGACGGTTTGACAGGTAAGAGAGACTTCAGAAATTCAATTTATCATCCCAAATGCCCATGATTTTTTCATGTTCTGTTAAGGACATAATCTCTATTCAAATCGTCCAAGATGCAATACATCTCAAGTTCAAGAATTCTCTGGCCTTAAATCATGTTATCTGAGAAGTGCTTTTTGTCGCTGGCCCTGATGAGAGTTCAAAGAAGAGCTTGCTAGAGAAATAGGTAAGAGGATGGGAATAATTCCAGCTGAGTACGTGGTTGTTCTTTTACATGTACTCGGCTAAGGGCTGCGGAGAGTAAGGAGTTGGTGAAAAGAATTTCAAAGAAGGCTATCGATTGAGCAAACAAATATCTCAGATTCGCAGGTTGAGTGCAGATAGTTGTATCAGCAATATAGTATTCAAAATTTTGGTTGCCATGGTGTATATCGCATATGGTTGGGGAAAGGAAAAAAAAAGAAAAAGTAAAAGACCGTAGGTGCAGAGGTATATGGAAACATCCTTTTGAGCATCTGTCGGATATAAAGTGGGACAGTATGATCAAATTTAGGAGGCTAGTTGAAAGATTGACTGCTACTTGCCAGCCACTGGAGATTAGTATTCCTGTAGTTTTACTTGCCATATGCTACATCAATGTTTCTATTAAGCAATTTATCTCTGGTTCTCAATACAGCTCAACCCTCGAATTCCAAAAAACAAGCAAGTGATTGCCTAACTAGCAAGTTTTGCCAAAGTATACAAATGACATACTGGAACAGTAGAAAGACATTTCGGCAGATGCTGACCTTTTACTACAAGCTGGCACATGCATCCAACAATAGCAGCAACTGAGGAGCTATCAGCCCCACCAGAAAGAGGAAGAAGAAAACCAGAAGCTCCGCTTCTTCGTAGGTAGTCCCATAGCCAACAACCAGGTCCAAAAGCTATTTCCTCCTCCGGAGAATGATATTTAATCTGCAGCCAAGGAGAGCTAGCTAACGAAGCTGATTGAATAGAACCACAACTGGAATGTCACAATAGTTCAGAAAGCCACAAGAATGGCAAGGGAAGAAAGAAAACTCATCCTATACAGATTAGAATAAGATTATTTCAGCTTAATTAGGATAGGGAAAACCTTGAACAAAATAAATGGGGTCTACATGTGTAGAAGTGGCATTTCCACGGTGGGCACAGGTATGCTCTGACAATTTTTTCTTTTATTTTATTTCATAACATTTAAGAAATAGCGCTAAATGCAACAACAATAAACGTGAGTACAAAACTGTTGATCATAATTTAGATTTGCAGGTCCAAGCCTATAGGCAGGCATTTGGAAGATGTTTGGAAGCTCAGAAAGCTGCACAAATGAGGGAAGAATGGCAGTGAATGTAAACAATCTGATTTCACCATCCTAATCTTTTTAGTTTTGATCACCCTTGTTCCTGAGACTGACCTTCAATGGACTTGAAAGGGATATTTGGAGGTTAAACGACTGACAAAGCTTGTACGGTACATCTACTGAAGAAACTTTTCTTTTGCAACTTGCTTGCTCTTGGAAACTACTTATAGATCCTCTAAGACTAGCAACCTGCACTTAAGAAAATGAGCAGAGTTAGACTCAAAGTCCAAATGAGTAATGATAGCATGCATATAAATTGATAAAAGATTTAGCATTTAGCATATAGATTGACGCACACTAGGGTATATCAGGTATTAGTGACGCCTAAATTTTCAAATATACCCTTGTCAAAAATATTGATAAATTTTCACCCATCAAACAACATAGATGGATAAAATTGGAACTCACAAAGAAAGAAACACTAATTAATGCATTTGAACACTCCCTTAAATTGTGTAGCCAGTCGAAGTAGCCTATTAGTTAGATGCTGGAAGTAGAATCACACTGGTTAATAAGCTCATATTGCAGCCTGCCCTGTACTAGACAGCATAGCTTACATAAAGATAGTTGTGGAACTAGTAAGCGGGATTTCCGGCATATATCTATTCGTAATATGGAAAAACTTCGTAAGAACTTTCCAAGTCTGAACCCATTGGAGCTCAGTGTCTCTATAGCAGTAAAGCATACTATCACCTCACATTTGCCATAATTATTATCGGTCTCCTTTACCCCCTATTATGCTAAAGCATAATCTTCACAAACTTCACCAAAGTCATATTTCACCACCTTCTCAACTTGTTTTGTCCCCGTTTAGTCATGCAATATAACTGCACATAGCTGTCAATCTACTCCCACTGTGAGGTAAGTCTTGGCATTTTAATATTTCAAACAAGGATCGCTCACACTATCAAAAAACCAATATCGATAGGATCCGAGCTCTCTTATTTACATTAGGAACTATAGTCACACATAGTTGCACGTATTATAACAGCATTGCTAGGGAAGAAGAATTTCCAACCAAGCCCTTTAAGTAATAATGGCAATTACAAAGAAAAGAACTTGTAGAAAGAACGAATTTAAAGCATACCGCATCTAGATCTATTTGAGCAACCACAACCTCAACATCGTTCAAGGAAAATTGTGAGCCTTGTGCAACTACGTCTCCATTCACAACAACACATGAACATCCATCTGCAACATATAGAATTATACACCAAAAGCTAAATAAGTCTGAATTGATTTGTAAATTGTGACCAGCAGAAGAATCACAATAACTCTAACTACAAGGCATGCATGCCGAAAAAGGAAAAGTTCACTCAAAGGAACAAAAAACTAAGCCTAATAGTTGCAAAGACATGCTACCAACCATAATAAAGGCGACTGCCATCACATCCTTGGTGATTACTATACATGTAAACTCCTCCTCGAGTATGTGTTGCACCTATAAAAGCACGAAGCCGTAGATCAAGTTTTCTTAGTTGGTGGTGACTGCCACTAGCATTCATAAACACTTCAACACCATTTAGTGCAAGCTCAGCATGAGGAGGAATTGGACTGAAAAGTTCTTCGCAAACTTCAGCTGCAACAGCTCTGATAAAGACAGAAATGGATAATTGTGAGAAGCCAATATACTAAGAGCTGAAACTCCTTGAAATCCAGAAAATGGTACTTATGGCCTAGCCCAACGCTATCTAGAAATGATCCCACCTTCATTCTATGTAGACTGTGGATGCACTGGCATATGCTGAAGCCACTTTGGTGCATGGCATGGTAAACCTAATACAGTCATTACCTAGTGTGATCCCCTTCACTCAAATGCCTATCAAGTAGTTTAAACCTATAAAGAAACTGAAACTTCCATCGCAGAAGTATACGCAATCAAATACCAATATATGCGAACTTCTCTGCATATCCACTAATTTCACCTTAGACTACAACCCTGGGTTGTAACAAGGAGGGTCCCTAAAACTTTTTCGAAAGTCTCTCTAAGAAACCATCTAAGGAGGGAAATGGAATCAGTAAGCTTTTCCTATTTGTTCAAAGTTGAACAGAAAAAGGTAGGTGCAATTCAAACTTTTGATTGGACTATGACCAAGTCTTTTATCAGAATGAAGAAGAACAATTAACATGAGGTAATTCATAACTGAAGCAACAAAACGTTGTAAATAAAACAGTACAGTGAAGTTTTAACTTACGTGTCCAAAAATTGAAGATAACCATAGCCAAATGGCACTGTTTTCTGTAGCAAAGCCTCAGAAATTTCGCTCGGGAGTTGAAATTCCTCAAGCTGCTCTTTTTGTTTCCATGCCGTAAACCATCGGAGTTCCCTATAGTTTCCATCATTTGCAAGCCACATCTTTGCTCGTATCATGATAATTTTTCTGTTTAGACATATTACCTGACAATTGTATCGCTCAGACCCTTTAATAACAGGCATACCAAAACTACATAGTATATCATCTGTCCAGTCACCAAGTAAAAGATCTTTTAAGCACTCCCATCTGCAAGAGATTTACAATGATGTTACAACTGGGAAATAAAACATACCCTTAGTCATGCACAATCCCCAGTCCCAAATCCATGATTAGATAGAATGTGAAATGATCCATACATCAACATAAGATCAAAGTCAACAACAGATCAAGACCAATTAGATATGACGTACATAAAAGCCATGATGATTTCTATGTTCAGAGGGGAGAGTACTTGCGCCTTTCTTTGCGCATTTTAAACGTACATATAACATCAACATATAAGGATAAAGACCCAAAATAGCATTGCTCAGTTCTACTGATTGTAGCTAAACTGTTCGATGAGCTATATATGCCATCTTAATACATGTTTGCACGCACTGGTTTTTGGGTATAGGGAGCAATTGCAAAAATCTATCTGCTGGGACATGATCTGTTTTGGGAAGCTCAGCTCCAGGTAATGAAGTAACAACAGCCTTTAAGATCCCCCTTTCCCACTCTTACAATCCCTCCATCCTTCCAGGGTCTCCAAGAATGAAAGCTCAAATTTGGAAATTAAACTGGCAAGTCCTATGAGATTCTACATTTATCCTATGCTAAAGAGAAATTGTGCAAATTTTAGCTATGAATCGTTTACTTTTTAATATGAACCACAATTAGGGCTGTAAATGAAGCTCACTTACTTGAATTCAGCTTGAGCTTGTCTCATTCATAGCTCAACTAGACATGAGGTTATGAAGTACGGAGTTCGACTCGAGTAAGCTCAATTAGTCAAAACATATCAAAATTATATGATACTCCCTCCACCCATGCTAAAAGTCCACTATTCTATTTTGGGATGTTTCACTTAAAGAGTCTGCTTTCAAACTTATGCCTACAATCTCCATAACCTTTCAACTTTAACCTCGATAACTATCAAAAGCATCTTGGCTATGCTCAAACATTTTTGTAACTATGATCAACTCATATACTACTAATATAATCCTAATTATTAGACTTTTCAAACGTTGACTCTTTGAGTGGTATGGAGGGAGTATTTATTTGTTCTACTATCATTTAGACGTGCAGAGGTTTTGTTGGAAGCAACTAAGCAAGAATGAGGCGATTTTGTGGCAGTGTAGGGTGTTTGCCATTCTCTGGTGCTTGTGGATGAAAAGTAACTCGCGCAATTTTTATGGTAAGCACTTGACTAAAGTTCTCATGGGATAGGGTGGCTTTTCTAGTTTCTCCTTGGGCACGTGCATTAGGTGCCTTCCTGGGGTGCCCGAACCATTCAGCATGATTCAACAGCTCTCTTGTTCTAATTTAATTTTTGTATTTTCTTCTCTTTTTCTTTTAGGCAAATCCCTCGTCCATCTTCCTTGTAATATGTCACTATTCCTTATTAATATATTCTTCTTCATCAATCCAAAATATATATACTACCTCTCTCTGTCCCAAATTGAGTATCCCTTTTTAAGAAAAAAATTGTCCAAGAATGAGTGTCCCTTGTTACTAAATTCACTTTTGCTATCTATCGTGTCTCAATGTCCAATGTGCACTTGCACACAATTCATGTATATAAAGTCAACTTCCTTAATTTTTGTAGAAAACTAATAAAAGACACTCAATTTGGGACAGGAGGAGTATGTTCTTTTACTGGTGGCTCGTCAGTAGCTCAACTAGAGTTCATCAATGTGTATGAGCCAAGCTTGACTTCAGGTTGCATCGCTCAAGTCAGGTCCGACTTTCGGCTCAACCTCAGTTCAAAATTTAGTAAGACAAGCTTAAACAACACAAGATCAATTCGGCTGGTTTACAGCCCAACTCACATTGTAGAATATAAACAGTATTATTGTTATGGACGACCATTTGCTAATACACCACAATTATAATGCAATTGAACTCAATTCTACATATTCTATGAGCTCAAAAAACAAATACTATCAAAAATTTGTGCAGTTAATTAATAGAGAAGATGGGAACTGACGCATGAGTGACAGTATCTAGTTCGAGAAAATGATCTTCGCAGCCATAGCCAGTGATTTCAAGCTCAGGACCAAGCCTAATTACAGCACCAGCTTTCTTAGCCCTAGTTATGGATTCCTTAATGTTGATCAAATTGGAGTCGAAATCCATTGCCCATTGATTCAAATTGCATGTCGCCACCTTCAACAGCCTCATCCTTCACACTCAAATTTCTCTCGCTTCGTTGATTGATGATTCTCTATTATCAAAAGCAACACTCCGAGGTCTCTAGGATTGAGTGATCAATGGCGAGTGTTTATCGAACAGTGATAGGGAAGATTATTACTACTTGGAAAAGAGCTCACAAGTTTTCCAAGCCGTTGGATTGGGGCCGAAGTTGGAGAGGTCAAAAGCCCACCATTTTGGAGAAATTGTCTTTGTGCCCCATCTCGCCACGCATTTCACCACTCTCGTGATGGGACCCAATAGGGAAAATTATAAAAATGACCAACGTAACTATCAATTAGTAATCGATTTCACCCCGTACTCCAAATATCCTAAAATTGACCAGCGTACTAACAATTTGAGTCCAATGTGGTCCCTCCCGTTAACTTTTCATCCAATTTTTAACGGGACAGTTAATTTGATTAACGGAGCTATTTTATGAGGGGTATTTTTGTCCATTTCTTCCAAATCTCACCACCCCTCCCCACATACTCTCTCTCTCTTTTGCCCGTGAATGAACGTCTTTCCCCCGTCTTCCCAATTCTTAGAAGACTTTGTAACATCAAGAATGTCATCCACAACCTGAAACAACAACCCAATGCACCTAACAAAAGAAAATGGTTTCTCTACTTCTTCATCTGACCCACCTCCCAAGATTGCTCCCAGAACCACGGAAAGCAATTGTTTTGTGCACATGGATGAATTCCAGTTGCTCAACGGCAACATTAGTAGCTCCTTCAGAACATATATCAACCACTTGACCTGCAACTAAATCTTCTGACCCTATACACTTCGTTAATTCCTCAATAACCCTCACAATTTTATCCGCCAACGTCCCTTTAGTTGCTGTCGCTAAGTGCTCAAACAAAAAGGCTAGAAGCACGTCTCTTACCAAAACAGCGACGTCTTCCTCGAACACCTTGTGGTTTGTGGGTTTGCCGCGGCGGAGGTCGCCGTTGTCCAAACAGGGCAGGTCGTTGTGCATTAAGGACATGGTGTGGATCGTCTCGACAATGCAAGTGGCTGGCATGGTGATGGTCTGGGTGCCGCTGACGAGTTCGCAAGCGGCGATGCAGAGCTTGGGGTGGACGCACTTGCCGTCGGCGAGGAGGGAGTAGCATATGGACTGGTGGATCTTGCGGGGGTGTTTAAGTTAGACGGCTTTGTCAAGCATGTAAGACTTGAAATTGAACGAGGGCCTTGATTGGGATTGGGATTGGGTTTTGTCTTCTTATTGTTTGGTGAGATCTGAAGAGATGTAGATAGAATAACGGGAATTATAGTAATTTAAGTAGCTGGGTGAAGAAGATGATCTGGGTTTGGGTATGGTTTAGGTTTGGGAATTTCTACCATTCATTCACCGGCAAGAGAGAGTATGTGTGGTTGGGGGCGGTGAGATTTGGAGGAAACGGACAAAAATACCCCTCATAAAATAGCTCTGTTAACCAAATTAACTGCCCCGTTAAAAAATTGGATGAAAAGTTAACGGGAGGGACCACATTGGACTCAAATTGTTAGTACACTGGTCAATTTTAGGATATTGGGAGTACGGGGTGAAATCGGTTACTAACTGATAGTATGTTGGTCATTTTTATAATTTTCCCGACCCAATATGAATTTTGTTCGCACGTGAGGGGCCATACCAACCCTCTCCCCCAGCCCACGCACCCACTGCCCTATTAGTTCATACCCACGGTAGCTTTGAATAACTTTTGTGTAGAAATTTGGGTCGATCCCTTTTAAATAATTTTTAATTATTTTAATTTATTATAATTATTTTAAATTGAAAAAATAATAATTTTATTGCGAAATATCGTCTATATTTTTAAAAAACATAGAAAAATATATATTCTATGTATCGTGATGCACAAAAAAATACTATTTGTATATTACACTTGATGCATGATATATATTACACTTGCGATTCATCAAATGTGCATCGAAATGTACAAAACAGTACTAATGCACAATATTACACTTGCGATTAATTAAAGTGTGCATCGCAATACATAACATTAAACGTGCATCGCGATACACAAAATAGTACTAATGCACAATATTATACTTGTAATGCATCAAAGGGTGCATAGCGATGCACAAAAATTGTACTAAAAGTATTATTTTTGTTCGTCGCGATGCAAAACATTACACTTGCGATGCATCAAAAGTGTGCAACGCGATGCACAAAATTATACTAAAAAAGTACTGCTTTCATGCATCGCGATAGACAACTTTTATTTTCGATGTACAATATGTTGTGAATATTAGGGAATAAATTAAATGAACTCTCCAAGACACTTATAAAAAATTGTCACTTTCTTTTGAATTTTTACATCGCGAGGAGGCTGAAATTCGTTTCCCTTTTGGGGGCGTGGCCCCCGAACCCCCACGACGAGCGCTGCCCCCTCGATCCCCCGCGACCTCACCGTTCGTTGTGTCAACATCCACCGATTGCAAAAAATATTGATAAAATAAAGACAAAAAGAATTAAAATAAATTTAAAAATTATATTGATCTTGTTTTTTTATTATGAACTGGGCATGGAAAAAAATGATAAAGAGATAAAGATGAAGTTGTAGCCAAAATAAAGGAAAATAATGCTTAAAATATTGTTTAGGTTGTTATAGGGGCAGTTTTTAAAAAATTGGTCAATTTATCACTTAAAATAGACTTAAGCGGTTGGAAACAAATATAATGGACTTTAACGGTTGAAAATCTCATAAAATGTACCGGCCGCAATTTTTCCTAACTTTTATACACTTGATTGAATACGTTTAATTTGGATTTTTGGGATGTGTTTATTATTATAATTTACTAGGTTAGTTCCTGTGCGATGCACATTTTAATAACTTTATTTTTGCAAAAGTTATTTATAATTAGAAATTTTTTAAAAATCATTATAAGTAATTTAAAATATTTTAATTGAAATGCTTTGAACAACAGAGGGTGGATACATGTACCGGCAGCGCAGATTAA
Source organism: Platycodon grandiflorus (assembly GCA_016624345.1). NCBI lineage: Eukaryota > Viridiplantae > Streptophyta > Magnoliopsida > Asterales > Campanulaceae > Platycodon > Platycodon grandiflorus. Next base: position 50,350,587 of record CM028361.1, on the reverse strand, counting down.
CAATAGTTCTTTTAGGTTTACAAAATCTTAAGCATGGAAACAATAAAGTGGAGTTTGAATTGAATGGCTAAGAGGGTAATTCAAAAGAAATTATATATAAAAAATATTTTACAGATTTAGGATAGGGTTAATTAAAGTCAAAAAAATAATTAGAAAAAAGAGTTACAAATAATTTTTATTTTTTCTACAGATTTAGAATATGGTTAAAGTCAAAATAGTATTCAGAAAAAAAATTAGAGGTAAATAAAATTTTTACAGATTTAGAATAAGGTTAAGGTTAACGTTAATTAGAAAAGATAAATTTGGCTGAATTTTTTTTTACTGATTTAGGATACAGTTAAAGTCAAAACAGTAATTATTAGAAAAATGTTACACTTTTCAAATTAATTTTATAAATTTAGGATACGGTTAAAGTCAAAACAGTAATTAGAAAAAAGTTGCAGGTAAAAAAAGGTTTTACATATTTATGATAAGGTTAAATTTAATTATAAAAAAGTTACTGGTAGAGAAAGTTACAGGTAGAGATTTACAAATTTATGATAAGGTTTAAGTTAATTAGGAAAAGTTACAAAGGTAAATCTGACTACTGTGCGGGAAAGTTTTTTACATAAAGCAACCACGTGGATAGAAAGGGAGGGAGCAGTGGCTTTTATTTTAGTTATTATTAATAGACTAGATTTCTGTGCCCGTGCCTATGGCACGGCGTCAGTTTGGGAACGAATCATTGTATGCTCAATGTTAACTTATGCTCAAGGTTAATGTATGTTTGAAGTTTTGTAAGGAGTAAGTAAGACTAAATGACACAAAAATTTGGAATACCTCTTTGTATACTACATTAGTCGCACAAATACTTGTTTGACAATCCTTCCCACAAATCAAAATCTTTTTTGGATTTTACCCTTGATATCGCGACATAAAGTTGATCATAACAAAAAAATTAATCTTAGTAAATACAATCCAACGTGTTAAAGAGATTGCACCTAATTTTTATTTCTAGTCATAGCAAAGAAAAAAAATTATATAAATCATATAATGTCTATGAAAATAGCTCAATAATTTAAATAACATTAAAAGTAACATATCTAGTTTATGTCTACTTGTGCTTGCACGGGATGTATTGTGGTGGTAGAAAAAAAATATGCTTGGACGCCAGAGAACTAACACATGTATACTTGTATAGAATATACAGTAGTGCACGTTACTTAAAAACCTGATAGTGCTTATGTCCAACACAAAAAGAAAAGGAAAAATATAAATTAGACATATAGAATTATAACCGTAATGATTTTTTTCTATTATCTTACCTTAGGGTATTTGTGTTCAGAAAGAGTAAGTCGCACAAAATTTTTCAAGAAGATGAAGCATATATTCCCTCTCAGTCTCATGGTATGCCCTGACTGTTGACTTACTCGAAATTTTGTAACCACTACAAATTATGCATACATATCTAATAGTGAATATATAACTCAACATGATTTAAAGAATTCATAGGCCTAACAGTTCGTTAATAAGCATCTTGTCTAACAAATTTTTGTTCCTTGGTCAATAAACAAATCCAGTCTGAGAAATCATCAAGAGTAAAATAATAGCATGTTTGGAAGTATAGCACAAATATTAGCGGAACATTTAATTGAAAATATCGAATCAATAGTAATAGAAACAAAATAATAATATATAGGTGAGGCATAAGGAAAGAAAAACTACTGATGGGTATTTTCTGCGCTGGGTGATGATCATGTAAATGCATATCTTCTGGCCCCCGAGTTATGTAAGGCCCATTTCAAAGTCAATTCGTTGTCTTTCTCATCCTTCCCAACCGCAACATAAATTGTATCTTCGATCACTCGTGTAGGCGTGGCTAATTCCTCCTTAATTTCACCCCTACTTCCCATCATCCCCGTAATCTCAACATCAGGGTACCTTATTCAATCGATCCTTTGTGGAACTGAAGGTGTTCGACTCATCACGACCATAGAAAGTCACCAACTCTTTTGACCAATCACCATATATATAGATTCGAAAGCAACATATACTGTATATGTATATCAGTCAATAAATTGGTCAAATTTCTAATTCCAGCTTTTCATGTACTTTGATGAACAGAAGCACACACACACACACACACACACTCTCTCTCTCTCTCTCTCTCTCTCTCTCTCTCTTTCTCTCCCCTCTACTCTCTCTTTTGAAAATAATTTATTTCTCTAAACTTCTACTCTCTCTTCTGAAAACAATTTATCTCTCTAACTGCAAATGACTTAATTTCAATAATCACTACACATGACACTTTCACTCTCTAGAACACTCCTATCACTTGCACAATTCAGCTTTGTCTATTGAAACAACCACTCAAACATTCAAAACCAATAATAATCTCAATAACAAAAGATACAAATGCTTACATAAAATTAAGAACAAATTGCTAATGAACTGATGCACACAAATTAAAAAGGAGATAGAGACACAAAGATCTAACCACCCAAAAAAAAAGGGGGGGGAACTCAATAAGAAATTACAGAATTAACCTACAGTTGCTTACATGATGTCTAGTGTTTATAACCAGCTTTCCCAATAAACAAATTTGCATAAAAAAGCTAAATGAAAAAAAAAAAACTGGAAGAAAGAAGCTGGCACTGACAATAAATACAAAGAGGACAAAAATATATGTATATATGTATATATATATATATGTGTGTGTGTGTGTGTGTGTGTGTGTGTGTGTGTGTGTGTGTGTAAAGATTTGGAGGCATGCACGAAGGAAAAAAAATACAACTATGTCAAAAAAGGGTTTTTCTAAAAAAAAATACAACTGTGGTATTTAGGAAAAGTCATAGAACACACACACAACAGCACACACAACAGCACACAGCACACATAACAGCACACACATACACAGCACACACACACACACAGAGCACCCACACAACAGCACACACACACACAGAGCACCCACACAACAGCACACACACAGAGCAAATAATCAAATAAGAGTAGGAAATTTCAATTTGTATGTTCTTGTAATAATTAAATAAGTGGAGGAAATTATTCAAGTAATATTGATGATATCCAAAAAATTTGCAAGAACACTCTGACATGCACATGCTTACACAAACCAAAAGTTTGAGGCATTCTGTCAAATGAGTGATGAGTCGTGGTATTGGCTCTCTTCTCTTAGGCCTTATGGAAGTTGGAGCAAGTAAAAAAAATCCCAAAAACTACAGGGAAGGAGAGAGAGAGAGATGAAATGTACCTGCGACGTAGAGATTCATACGGTGAACCATTCTTCCTTCATTAAACGACAGTAACTTTTGAAGTCCATTCTATTTTTAAATTTCTAGATTAGGCGTAAATGCCATCTTTAATCCCTTTTTCTTGACAGACAGACAGATTCAAGAAAAATGGTTGTGTTTGGATTAGCCTTGGTGAAAGAGTTTGTCTTTTCATCAGGACATAAGCAAAATGTAAATTATTCGACTTGTCTTAGCCTAAAGTTTATCCTAAATCGAACAACTGCTGCTTAACACTCCCAATCTTGCAACTTCAAAACACCAATAACCTCTCAATTTATCAAATTGGCAATCGAAATGCATATAGACGGCAGACTTCCTCCCACTTTAGCATTCTGTATACTTAATTTTCTTTTGGATCTAAAACACTTTGGATCCTTATAGTTATACGATTGCTCTATAATTCTAAAATCTTTATTTGTACGATTGTTGTATGGCATGCTTACTGATTAGAGATAACAACAATGAAACTTATTAGCAAAAGTTAAATAGCATGCATTTACAAATAGAACCCACAATTCTTTGGATATCAACTCCTATACAGGTTCTGAACTTTAACATGATCAATGAGGCAACTTTCCCTCTTAGCACTAAATTTTTTAGAATCATAATTACCGATGGCAGACTTCCTCCCACTTTAGCATTCTGTATACTCAATTTTCTTTTGGATCTAAAACACTTTGGATCCTTATAGTTATATGATTGCTCTATAATTCTAAAATCTTTATTAGAGATAACAACAATGAAACTTATTAGCAATTCTTTGGATATCAACTCCTATACAGGTTCTGAACTTTAACATGATCAATGAGGCAACTTGCCCTCTTAGCACTAAAATTTTTTTCTCGTTATTGGTGAAGTTGGGTTATAAAAAGAACAGGTGATTCTGAAGACTTCCTCCCCTCCCAAAAAAAATGCTGGTTCTGCCCTAGCATGTGATATCTCATGATTGAACCAAGCACTCAATAAGGAGCAATGCAAAATACAGTCCAACAAAATGATAACTTGAACAACTTAACATAGTTTAAAGTTACTAATTCAGTCTTAATATAGTTCTTTGCAATGCAAAACCTTATTAGAAATACCACCAAGCTGCTGTAATTTGGGAGAGTGAGAGATTACTTCCACCTCCTTTTTTTTAGATAGTCCTCACATTGCAAAGAACCCATCAAACTTGAAATCCCAATTTTAATCACATTGCAAAATCAGTATATATCATACCAGTGAAAAAGAAAACTAATTAAATCAAATTAAACACTTGAAATCCCAATTTTAATCATATTGCAGGCAAAATTGAACACAATTCGCAGGTAAAATTCACTTAAAATTACCTCAAAAAGAGGGAGAAAGGGGACGCAGAAGAAGACCGGATTCAGCTTTGCAAGCAATCGGGGGGGGGTTCATTTTTGCAATCTGGAGAAAGAGAGAGAACGGAGGGTTCACTTTTAAGGAACAGAGAGATTTTGAAAATGAGGGAGATAGGCGACGCAGGAGTTATACATTGCTTGAGAATCCGTTTCCAATTTGGGGAAGGAGAGCAGGTTTCAATTGAGGAAGGAGAGCAAGTTCGACGCAAAGACGAAGAATTCGCGGGGGAAAGAAACAGTCGTCGCACGCGTGAAAGATTAGAGTTAATCATGGCCGTAAGATTTTAGTTAAGGGGTAAATCTGGACCAGTAGTTGTCTCTCACAATTGCACACGTGAGAGTTAACCTATATTGTAATATAGATTACTAAGGGCCTTTTGATTTGGCTTATAGGAATATAAGTCATAAGTCATGTACAAGTCACTTAAAGCACGTGTGAGGTCATAAGTTATAATTTATAAACACTAGGTCTTGTGCTTATTTCTACTTTTAAAAAACAAGTAAGCCATATTCTTTAGTGAAATTTTCTATATTCTTAGATTACCCTTAATAATAATAATAATAATAATAATAATAATTATTATTATTATTATTATTATTATTATTATAAATATAGTTTTAATAAAAAATAATAATAAGAATAAATAATACTAATAAATATTATAAAAATAATAATAATAATAATGAATAATAAATTATAAAAATAGTAATAAATGATAATAATAATAAAATAATACATAAGAGTTTTAATAAAGATAATATTAATAATAAATTCATAATAATAAATAATAATATTAATAAATAATAATAATAATAGATAATAATTGTAATAAATAATAATAATATATACATAATAATAAATAATGATAATATAAAAATAAAAATAAATAATATTAATAATAAATAAATAAATAATAATAATGCAAAGGGAATTCAATGATGAGGTAATTTTAGTCTTATGTTTTAGTTCAGCATTTTTTCACCTTATCAATCAAACAGTCGCACTAACTTAAGACAACTCATCAGCACTTCGGAAAGTTAAATCAAACAACATCAATTCATAAGTCTTCAGCCATAAGTCATCAGTCATAAGTTATCAACTATCAGTCATCAGTCATAAATTATTTCTCATGAGCTAAATAAAATTTTTAAAGTTTTTTATTTGACTTATGTAATAATAAGTAATAGTCATGTACAAGGCATTTAAAGACATTAAAGGTCATAAGTGGTAAGTACTATGTCTTGTGCAGATTTATATTTTTAAATCCTATAAATCGCTTTATTGAAACTCCAACTATTCAAGGGTCGGAAAATTTAACTGTTTCAGAGCTCACCGTGCCAAGTCGTAATGACTGGGCAATTGAACTTATTGAGGATGAGTTCATGGTGAGGGATAAAAATGAAATTCTTAACACCCGATGGGCCAAGTCACTTTTCCTGATCGTATTAATTAAAATCTCACTAAAAATGGTATGTACACAATTTAATCAGAATACCACGTGGTGAGGGAAATTTTCTTTTCAAATTCTTCAGCACTTTTTCTGCCCAAATGAAATGGTATCTGGAAACTTTTTCTTCCTCCGAAATTAAGAACTTTTTCTTTGACGTGTTTGTAGAGATAGCCTCTCATGCATATCGAAGTTGAGCGTGTTTGTAGAGATTGCCTCCCATGCAAATTGAAGTTGAGTGATACTGTTGCTGTTCCATGCCCCACCCCCAATGTGTTTTATCTGGCATGGGACCTGAGAACTCCTGGCACATTTTCTTTGGTTGTTCTTTTGCTTGCAATTGTTCAATTGAAGCAAGTATGTTGTCTTTTCTCGAGGATATTGCTAATAGACAGAATCTTTTCTTGAGCTGGTCTTTAAAGTTTTAGATAATAATAACTCCTATCTGTTGAGTAAATTTAGAATGATTCTCTGGAGAATTTGGAACAACGAAACTATAAACTATGGAATTCTGCAGTCTAATCAACTTCGGTAACGGTCCTTTATGCGCTGCAGTTCTTCTACGAATGGTATGCTGTTCAACATGCATACGTCTTCTCGTTCTTCTGATAATCACTCGTTGGAATCATCCTATAGTTGACATAAACCACCAAGTACGTATGTTAAATGCAACTCAGATGCTACCATTATTAAGGCTCAAGGGGTTTTGGGGGTTGGCATGGTTATTCACGATCAAGAATGCACATCCTTTTCTTTATTACAAAAATATTATCGATTAAAAAAATCTTTTTTTTTCTCTTTCTAAATACACCCTCTTATTTTTTATTACACCCCAAAAGCTCAGAACTCCATTCTTTCCTATACAACATTTTTTATATACACGTACCTTCTTTCCCATCTCTTTCCAACATTCTCTAAACCATAAATTTTTTAACATCCACATTGTTGCAAAAATCAAACACATAGCACAAAGAAGTGAATGGAACAAATAATGTAAGTATCCCTTCTAATTTTATGCTTTTATTTCATCATTTTCCATCATTTTACGATTCTCATTTTACAAAAATTGTACTGATGTGCACGGTGTTCAGCCTTGATCAGTTGAACACATTAGAAATTTTCAGGCAACATTGATAGAACATTTCAAGAATGTTTGCACTACAACAAAAATTAGTTTTAACAACGTTTTTTGCACAACGTTTTTTAAAAAACGTTGTTAAAAGGGCATTTTAGACAACGTTTTTAAAAAAACGTTGTTAAAATGGGTTTTAGACAACGTTTTTTAAGAAACGTTGTCTAAAAGGGCATTTTAGACAACGTTTTTAAAAAAACGTTGTCTAAAATTCTCTTTTACACAACGTTTTCCAAAAAAACGTTGTCTAAAATGCCATTTTAGACAACGTTTCATAAAAAACGTTGTCTAAAAAAGAACTTTAGACAACGTTTTTTGAAAAACGTTGTTAAAAAGAAAACTTTAGACAACGTTTTTTTGAAAAACGTTGTGTAAAAGCATTTTAGACGACGTTTTTCATAAACGTTGTGTAAACCTTGTGAAATATTTTACGTTTTCCCTCTCCCGCCTGTTGCCTTCTTTCGCAGTTTGCTTAAATTTTAAAACCCCACAAGTTAAAATCCCCAATTGATCAATCGCAGCTTTTCACACTAGGTAGACACGACGAACATAGTAAAAACCCCTAGGATTTTTCTTTGCACTGATTGCCGATAATTTTTCTTTGGCTGCTGCTATTAAAAGGTTTTCCTATCTTGTTCTAAAGGGAGTCCAAATTTAGTAGGGTGACCTACAAAAAAAAAAACCCCTAGGATTTTAAAATATAAAATAAAATACCATCAAGATTAAAAAAAAAAAAAAAAAAACCGAAGACAACGTTTTTCAAAAACGTTGTTGAAGAGCCAGGCCCACATTTTAGGCCCAGGGACCAGGCCCGAGGTATAACATGGGTTAGGGCCATCATAAGACGAGCATACATGGAGCAACCGAGCAGTTGACCAGCCTGGTCATACGCGAGCAGCCTCACGGCGTAACTCGAAGCAATGACCCGAGTCCTCGATCGAGATCCGGCGTGCGGGATGTGTTGTGTAACGCCTGAGATAGGGACATGGCGTAACGTACGGGGACAGTTGAGCCCGACGGTTACGCCCATCACTCCTAGCAATTATACCCATTACACCAGCATTCATACCCACGCTTGGGTAGTTATGAATGGAGGTTACATAATAGAAGAGCAGACCTATAAAAAGCCTTGGACTCATTCCAAGCAAAGGTACGCATACTAAGACTTGAGCTTACACTCTGCCAGATTGTGATTTGAGCTTGCAACTTACTCTCACACCGGAGTGTCTTAGCAGGGTCAGCCCCTGCATTCACCTAGTGTTTGCTTCTCTTCTTAAACAGATCATACTAAGCCCAGATATCCTAACGGACAAGCATTCCAGCCCAGCAAACGAGAGATTCCTTGCAGCATCAGTTTGGTTCCGTTGCCGGGAAATTTTTTTTTTGACCGCTTGTACGCGTTTTGTTGGGTTGATTTAACACTAGCATGGCCGGAAATGGAAGGGACACCTTGGGTGACAATACGGTTCCGGGGGCTGTTGGGGGCCAAGGAGGCTTGGCTTTGCCACCTCCCCCAGGGATTACAGCCAGGACCACACTGTCGCCTTCTGGACGAGTCACGTCCTCGGCTACTCGGGAAGGAGGGCCTTCCAATGTGAATCGCCAACCCGAGCGGATTGAGCTCCGCGCACACTTGAACGCCAAGAGGATGCAGTCACCTGGACGACCCGGTTGATCGATGCGGCTCGCTCTGCAGCTTTAGCTAATCGGTGTACCTAAGTCAAATGTACGCCCGAATCGGTTGCCGCTATGGGGCATACTCCTGTTCGGCCGAGACACGCCTCATCCCGCCCGTGGTTACGGTGGGCGCGCGAAGTGAAAGGCCTCGCAGCTCAAGGTCGCCCGAGAGACGGCGGGATGATGTGATTAATGTGGATAGCACGGAACAGTCGTGCCCGCAGAGAAGCCGCTAAGGATAAGGAAAAGGTCCTCGTTCGGAGTCGGCGCGGGCTAAAGTGTACATGACCGCTTGGTATACGCAGACGGTCAGACACGTGGGCGACCAGAGGGCTCCAGACGTCGGGACAGAGCGAGAAGCGAAGAGGCAGAATCCCAGCCCAGACACAGCCGCAGGGATGTTGGGCAGAAATCTCATCGAAATAGGCACACGCCCTCACCTAAGAGGAGGTCCCCAGGGCGTAGGTCGGACCATCACTCTTCTGTCCCAAGGAGAGGTCATCAGCCTGAGCGGTCTGTCAGGCCTGCGCGTTCAACGCATGAGCCTGATGAAGCGATGAAAGAGATGCAATTACGCTTGGAGGCCCTGGAGGCTGGTCGCACAGGACCTGGATACGTGATCCCGGGAGAGGAGAAAGATCCTTTGGCAGATTGGATTGTGGCCGCACCTACTGATCCAGATGTTCCATTGCTGCAGTTTGACAAGTATTCAGGGAAGACGAATGCTCGTGATCACTTGCAGGGATTCGAGAACCAGATCAATATGGTTACCAAGGATCCGGCTGCGAAGTGCAAGGCTCTGGTTAGTACGTTCCAGGGCAAAGCAGTGACGTGGTATAGGAAACTTCCTCGCGCATCGATCACCGGCTGGTCGGATTTGCGGAGTAAGTTTCTAGTCGAGTTTGCAATGGCAGGGGTTACGCCCAAGGCTAGAATGGACCTTTGCAGCATCAGACAACGGGATGGCGAGACAGTTGGGAAATACCTGGATCGGTTCCAGAAGATGCTTGAGAAGGTTGATGACCTGACCGATAGGGAGGTCACGATGTGTTTTATTGGAGGCATGAGCAGGAATGGGCTGAAGGCTGAGTTCAGCATGAGGGAACCGTTGAACCGGGCGGAGATGTTTTCTCGCGCCCAGAGTTGGTGTGTTACATTCGAGGAGGACGCCGAAGGGTCTAAAAAGAAAGATAAGAAGACTGATAAAAAGGATGATGGTAAGGATGCTGCGAGCAAGAATGGGTCGTCAACGGGCAAGGGTTGGCGAAGAAATCGTGCCCGGGCGAGTGATCGCATGGATTTTGATCCTCTCAACACTACTCGGGAGGCTATTATGAATGAAATCCGTGCCGAGTTGCCACCTGCAGATCCGTTGGACCCGGCATTCGAAGCCCGCAGGGATCGGACGAAGCGGTGTGCCTACCATAATGATATAGGGCATGGCACGGAGGATTGCATGCAGCTGAAGAGGGAAATTCAGAGATTGCTGAACCAAGGGAGGCTAGATCGCTTTCGTATGCGACCAGAGAACAGAGATCGCAGGGATGATCGGGAGCCTAGAGAGGAGCCTCCGAAGAGAGGTAATGTTGAGCGACGAGGAAGACTGAATGTCATACTGGAAGAGGAGCCTAGCCTCCATCAGTTGAAATCCCAGATTTATACCTTGAATAAGCTGCCATACGTACCGGTCAGCGTGGGGCCCGATGAGGAGACCATACAGTTCACCAGGAGCGAGTTGGCAATAGGCAAGCTAGCTTCCGAGCAGAATTTGGTGGTTGAGGCCTGCATTGATTATTGGGATGTGGCCAGGGTGTTGATTGACACAGGAGCTTCCAGGGATGTCTTGTATTATAAGTGCTTCAAGAACCTGGGGTATGCTGACAAGGACTTGAAGCCGTATAAAGGATGCCTGGAAGGATTTACTAACCACAAGGTGGCTGTCAAGGGGACCATTGAGTTGGAAGTGATACTGGGTGAGGGAGCAGTCCAGATGGAGAAAGTCTTATTCTTAGTGATCGACCCGAGCTCGCCCTTCAACGCACTCGGGCGTCCCCGCGATGGTAAAGTTTCACTCGTGGCATCGGTACCCCATCGAGGGTGAAGTTTCGATCGCAGGGGGTGTCGAGCGAGAAGCAGCCGCAACAGGTGATGAAGTTTCTGGAGGAAACTCACAAGGCTAGGGGAAAGTTGACAATCAACACTCCAGAACGGACCGTCACGATGACTGAAAAGGAGAAACTCACTATCACGACTTCCATGGACATGAGCATGATTTTGGCCGTTGATGGGGATGAGGAGATGGTGAGTGCAGAGCCGAGCAGCAGCCTGGATACTCCACAATCACAGTTGGAGATCGAGACTCTACAAGTTAGGGAAGCTCCAGATATTCAGCCTCACGGTGACTTGGAGGAGGTCATCATAAATCCTGCCTATCCCGAGCAGAAGATCAAGGTGGGTAGGGGAACAACACCGGAGGGCCGGGAAAGGTTGATAGCCTTCCTTCGTCAGAGTTTGGATGTGTTTGCTTGGACTGTGGAGGATATGAGGGGGGTCAATCCGGAGGTAGCATTGCACAAGCTGAATGCGAGCACGGATTTCAAGCCAATACAGCAGCGGCCAAGACAGTACTCCACGGAGAAGGAAAAAGCCATCCGGGTGGAGGTTGAAAAGTTACTCGCTGCGGACATCATTGAGGAAATTTATTACCCGACCTGGTTGGCAAATGTGGTAATGGTTAAAAAAAGCAATGGCAAGTGGAGGATGTGTGTAGATTTCACTGACCTGAATAAAGCTTGCCCGAAGGATTGCTACCCATTACCAAGGATTGATGTGCTGGTGGATGCCATTGCTGGTTTCGAAATGTTGAGCTTCATGGATGCCTACTCGGGTTATCATCGTGTCGATGGACGAGCGGGATAAGCCATTGACACTTTCCGAGCAGCGGGGGCTCGTATTGTTACAAGATGATGCCCTTCGGTGAAGAATGCGGGGCCACGTACTGCAGAATGGTGAACAAGGTGTTTGCACCACAGCTGGGCAGGAACGTGGAGGCTTATGTGGACGACATGGTGGTCAAAACCAAGGGCCGCGACCATATATCCGATTTGGAGGAGACATTTAACAACTTGCGGAAGCACAACATGAAGCGAATCCCAAAGTGTGTTTTGGAGTACAAGCGGGCAAGTTCCTCGGATTCATGGTGAACGAAAGGGGAATAGAGGCAAATCCAGAGAAGATCAAAGCTCTAATGGATATGAAGGAGCCGACTTGCATTAAGGAAGTACAGCGTTTGAATGGTCGAATCATCGCCCTTGGTCGGTTCATCTCCCGATCAGCTGAGAAGTGCTTGCCATTCTTCAAGATACTGCGGGGTAACAAGAGCTTTGAGTGGACGGCTGAATGCTCAAAAGCTTTCCAGCAGCTCAAGGATTACTTGGGTGCGCCTCCTCTCTTGAGTAGTCCTGTGGTAGGCGAGTGTTTGTATGTTTATCTGGCGGCCACCGATCAGGCGGTGGCCGCAGTATTGGTTAGGGAAGAGGCTGGAAGCCAAAAACCAGTGTACTATGTATCAAAGGCTTTAACTCCGGTTGAAGCTCGTTATTTTAATGCAGAAAAGTTAGCTTACTCGCTTGTTGTCTCAGCTCGAAAACTGCGAGCTTATTTTTCTGCACATGAGATTGTTGTGTACTCTGACCAACCTCTTCGAAGAATCTTGCACAAACCAGATTCCTCGGGCAGGTTGTTGGCATGGTCAATTGAGTTGACAGAGTTTCACATTGATTACCAGCCTCGGAGGGCGATCAAGGCTCAGGCCTTGGCAGACTTTCTGGTAGAAACAACTTTTGAGGCAAAGGATAAGGTACCAGAGGTGAGCATTCCGGAGGCCAGCACAGCCTCCTCGTCTGCACGACCAGACGATTGTTGGCAGCTGTTCGTTGATGGGGCAGCAAGTAAGGATGGAAGTGGCGCAGGGGTTTTGCTCGTATCTCCGCTGACTGACGAAGAATTCGAGGTTGCTTTACGATTCAAGTTTCCTGCTTCCAACAATCAGGCTGAGTATGAGGCCCTGGTCGCTGGTTTGGAGTTAGCGCTGGACATGGGCGTGATTGCTTTGGTTATACACAGTGACTCCCAGCTGGTGGTTAATCAAGTTCGAGGGGAGTATGGTGTGAACCATCCTACTTTGGCTAAGTACTGCGAGTTGGTGAAGGAGCTGTTGGCTAGGTTAGCATTTTGGGAGCTGTTACGGATTGATCGGGCAGATAACATGCGGGCAGATTTCCTATCTAAGATGGCCACTGAGGATATTCAAGAGTTGAGTCCGGCAACTGTGGTAGAATACCTGGATTGCCCGGCAATTTCGCGAGAAAAGGTGATGGACATTGAGTTGGCTCAGAGGTGTTGGATCGATGAGATACAGGAGTACATTGAGCAAGGTTTGCTGCCTGAAGACAAAGATCAGGCTAGAGTCATTCAGAAGCGGTCTGCTCGCTACACGGTGGTAGGAGGAGTTCTGTACCGAAGGTCTTTCTCGAAGCCATTGTTACGATGCGTGCGACCAGAAGTGACTGAGAAGCTGCTAGCAGAGGTCCATGAGGGAGTTTGTGGTGGACACCCAGGGGCAAGGACTCTGGCTGACAAGATATTGACTTTGGGGTACTATTGGTTGACTCTGAGAAGGGATGCTGAAAACTATGTGAAGAAATGTGACAAGTGTCAGCGATTTGCAGATATACCCAGGGTGCCTTCTACCGAGCAGAGTCTAGTAGTGGCATCCTGGCCGTTTGATATGTGGGGGATAGATCTTATTGGACCATTTCCCACAGCAAGGGGAAATTGCAAGTATGTAATCGTGGCAATTGATTACTTCACCAAGTGGGTGGAAGCGAAACCTCTGGCGAACATTACCGAGGAGAATGCCATCAACTTCGTACATGACTACATCTGGTGTCGTTTTGGGGTCCCGCGAGCAATTGTTTCTGATAATGGCACTCAGTTTTCTGACCGATTTACTGAGGCTTGTGCCAATTTGCATATCAAACATTGGAAGTCCTCAGTAGCTTATCCTCAGGGGAACGGGCAGGCTGAGGCCGCTAATAAACGCGTATTGCATGCCCTCAAGAGAAACTTGGAAGGTCGAGCAGGAAGATGGCTAGACGAGTTACAGTCAGCACTTTGGGCAGTCAGGACAACAGTCAGGGGGCCAACTGGGGAGACACCTTTTGCCCTGACTTATGGGTCGGAGGCCATGGCACCAGTTGAAATGGCTTTGCCTAGCTTAAGGGTGTCACATTATGATGAAGGGCACAACATTACTGCTCGTCAAGAGGACCTGGACTTATTGGAAGAAAGGAGAGTAGAGGCCCGAATGAAAATGGTGAATTATAAGCAGCGAGCAAAAATGCATCATGATAAGAGGGTGCATAAACGGGCATTTCAGGTCGGGGATTTAGTCCTAAGGAAGATTGAGGCAACTGGGCAAAGGTTGGAACGAGGAAAGTTATCACCGAACTGGGAAGGGCCTTACAAGGTTGTTCAGATCGTCAAGGAGGGTACTTATAGGTTACAAGCTCAGGATGGAGCAGTGTTAAAGCATCCGTGGCATGCAGATCACCTCAAAAAGTATTATCAGTAAAATTGCTTGTTGTCATTCTTGCTCAAATGTAAGTTTGGTTTTCAAAGTTTAATGAGAATCATTTGTGATATAAGCATGTCCTCTTTGTGGAAAATAAGAGTGGCTCGCGGAACGAGCAGAGTCTTGGATTGGGAAATCTTTCATTATGAGGTATGTGAAGCGACCTCATAGTATGCCTAATCTAAAAGACTTGTGTTTAACCTTTGGGATGAGCACACTCACTAAGTTAATGTTTGAAGTCATTGTTTGCTCGTGGAAAGAGCACATGATTTAGTTAACTTCTTGAGTATTGATAAGTGCAACCTGGTTTGAAGGTTATCCTTGATTAACGTTTGATGTTGCTTGATGATCGCGAGAGCGAGCAAGTAATTTAGTTAATCTCAAAGCTGGTTATTGTCATGTTGCTTATTGCTCGGCGGGTCGAGCAGGTGACTTAGTCAATATTTAAAGTTGTTTGCTTAGTTAGCGAGCATATGACACATAATGGCATTAGCA
This sequence comes from Platycodon grandiflorus, assembly GCA_016624345.1. Taxonomy (NCBI): domain Eukaryota; kingdom Viridiplantae; phylum Streptophyta; class Magnoliopsida; order Asterales; family Campanulaceae; genus Platycodon; species Platycodon grandiflorus. Next base: position 50,335,546 of record CM028361.1, on the reverse strand, counting down.
TTGCAGGAAGCATAAGGAGTTGAGAAAGACAAAGTTTTTATAACATTGAAAATAGTAGTTACAAAATATTAATACAAAAGACACTGGCTCACAGGCCAGAGAGGGCACTTGCTCTGAAGAGCTACATTTAGGAGGCAGGAGGAGAATCTTGGGCATTGGCTTCTGGAATGTCCGCTGTTGGGCTCTGGTCGGCTTCAGCTAGTCTTTTCTCCTTGAGTGCCTCCAACACGCTCTTGACATTAACGTCCAAGGTGGCTGGAGGGGACCAGGCTTCCAAACCCTTCTCCTGATCACTCTCTTTGATAAGTTCCAGCTCGTCAGCTGTGAAGGGGACCCAGGCATGGCCGCGACGAGCATCCTGACCATAGTGCTCAGCAGCACCCCATTCAGCTAACAGGTCGATAGTAAGGCCAGGATGACCGCTGCCCGCTGCCATTCTCAAGGTGTGCTCAAGCCCTTGCCTATAGTATGGCCGCATACCCTGACCATACTCATCAGAGTCCATGAAAGATTGAATGATTTCCTCCTTCTGAACATCGCTTACTAGGGAATTCTGGGCGGTCAGACGCTCAACCTCCTCCTTAAGGGCAGTCTTCTCAGCTTCAGCCTCTTTTGCTTGAGCCTCCAGCTGGGAAATTCGGGAGTTCAGGGACTCCTCGTTGACCCTGGCCGTATCGAGCTTTCGGATAAGGGCCAGCTTTTCAACCTCGAGCTTGGAGACGTCGCTGGTACGATCAAGCACTTCTTTGTCTTTGGCCTGAAGCTCGGAATCTTTTTCAGCCAGGAGGAGGTTGGCTGTCTTCAGATCTTCGCTCAGGGCAGCAGAAGCCCTGGCTCCATCGGCAGCACGCGTAGCCAGCTTGAGGTATTTGGTCGCAATCTGAGGCATATGGCAGAAGTTAGAGCATGAAGAGATAAGTCAAAGTAAAAGAATTTTTACACAAGGGGTTACCTCGCACATGGCCATGCCCCCATCACCGATCAGGGTGCTCGTCGATTCCTCACACTCCTTGTACACCCCAGAGTGCACAATCCTCTTCAAAACCCCTTGCCCTACCAAGGCAGCAGGGTGCCCTCGGGCCTTCAGATCGATGCCCGAAATTCTTGGCACATCGGCCAGTTCATTCATCAACCGCTCGCAGCCTGCGCGGTCCTTGGGCATAGTAAAACCCTCTTGCCGCCAGGAAGGTTGACGAGCAGTAGTTGGGGTAATCGGGGCGGATGTAGGGCGCCCCTGGCTGCTTCCGGCCTCTTGCCCGCGAGACCGCACCGAGCGATCAGATTGGGAGCCCGCCTCAGCACCCCTCTTCCGGCTGGATAATACTTGGGTATCCGGAGAAGCGGTGCGATCAGAATGGGCAGACATCTCCTTGCGGGGAGATTTCCGGACATGAACAAGAGGGCCGGCGGGACCCTGGCTAGGCGCCTTGCCTGTAGCCTTAGCAGAAGAGGAGCTCCTTCCTTGGGGGGTGCCAGTAGGCACTTTGGGGAGATTTGCTGGATCTTGGCGGCTGAGCTCGCGTTGACGATCAGCGCTATCTTTCTTGCGAGCATTCTTGGCCTTCTCCAGAACATCAATGTTCATCATCTCTGCAGGGCAAAGGAAAATTGGTCAGTATTCAAGTATAAAGTGTGAGAAGTGTTAAAGGTGTAAGGGCCAACCCGAGGGTGAAAGGGGGTGGGTACTGGTTCCCGTGTCTTTACAGGCTTGACACTCACTCGAAACCGTTACCTTGATGACGGCCCCAGGCCGGGTGAGGCCGCTCTTCGACCATGGTAACTCGTGGAATAACCCCTTCCACCTCTGTGCTCAGAATGCCGGCGAGCCTCAGGAAGTAATGCTCCGTGACCAGAGGCTTCCAAAAAACCAATCCCGTCGCGGTCACGGCACCGAGAGCGCTTCTTCGGCGTCCATCAGACGACTCTCACCGGAGGTAAAGGCATCCCGGTTGTAGGTAGGCACCTTGATATGAGTGGAGGGAGGAGGAAACGGCCATCCTGCTCGAGATTCGACCAAGAGAGGCTTGCAGTCCCACTTGTCAGTTTTATTCGGGAAGGGGAAAACTTGAGTGCCCCAGGCTTGCTGCGCCGAGATTCGGCCTGAGCTCTTATCAGTGGAAAATTGGTATAACTTCCTGAGTAGGAGCAGGCAAGGCTCGTAGCCGAGCAGGCGGCAGGTAACGGTAAAGGATACTAGAATCCTAACGGTGTTGAGCATAAGATCGCAGGGAGCAGCTTGGGCCAAGGTTAGGAATTCGACGAGGAAGGGGTCGAGAGGAAGGCGCATCCCAACCTTGAAGTAATCATAAAAGAATATCATTTTCTCGCCCTGAGCTCGGTATTCAGAAGGGTCGACCTCAGGGTTCATGACGGTCACCCGGTAGTTGGTGGAATTGATTCCCAAGGAGGAGAACCAGTTCTGGGTTTTCTCGTCGTCGTTGAAGGATTTCCAGTGGTCTGGAGAAGATGCTCGACGAGAGGCTTGGTGCCCACCACGGGTAGGACGAGCAGAAGGGGTAGGCTTGGGTGAGCTCGTTCCCACAACTTCATCCAGGGCGTGGGTTGTGGTACGGGAGACCACTTTCGTGACAATGAGGTCATCATCACTATCAGTTGAGCTTGTGCTGGTCGAAGAGGAAGACGATGACGGGCTGGAGCTGGTGCTCGCTGCATGACCACGATCATAATCATAGGCTTCTTGCGAATTGGTGGCTTCGGAGTCGGTGGCTTCATCGCGTAATCTACGGGGGGAGTCAGAACCTACAAGGATCGAGGAGGAAGACAGGTTACAGTCTGAACAGAATCAAGGGAATCAAAGGGAAATTTCTAGGTCTATGGGCAGACTAAAGGGATGGGGTGCTATCGGTCAAAGATAAACCCTAGGTTCCTCGATCCAGACTAAAAAAGGGGGATTCCTTCTATTGAGCGGTAGAAAAAGGGAGAAAAACACAAAATGTACAGCAAATAATAAAATCAAAAAGGAGAATAACTTACTGCGAGACATGGTTGCGCGCGAGTTGAAGAGCTTGAGAGATCGAGTAAAGATGATAAGGAAACCGGTGATTGCAGCAGGCAACGGACACTGGAAATGATTTCGAGAGCAGCGATGCAATGAGAAGAGAGAGAAGTTCTGGAGTTCGCAAAGAGATTTTTGAAATTCAAAGTTTGTAAAATGATTTCTCAAACCAAGGGATCCTTATTTATACCCTGGAGAGCGACGTCATCAAACTGTCATAGAAAGGACTGCAGGCCTACGGAAGTAGCCCATGGGCCTACGGCTGTAGGTCATGATAACGTCTCGGGAAGCCGCGCCGCCTCCATCACACGGGAACCCAAGCGCCGTGACCAGCTGTCTCCCACGAACACGCGCGCCTGTGCAACTCTTTGAAACAAGAATGGCGAGTGTCAACCACGGGCTACACAACCAGCTCTTATTGGCATGGTCGATACAGCGAGCAATGCTTCCTGCAGCGGGCATAAATACTCCGCGAGCAGAAAGCAGGGGGCCACTGAAGAGCCAGGCCCACATTTTAGGCCCAGGGACCAGGCCCGAGGTATAACATGGGTTAGGGCCATCATAAGACGAGCATACATGGAGCAACCGAGCAGTTGACCAGCCTGGTCATACGCGAGCAGGCCTCACGGGCAGAACTCAGGAAGCAATGACCTGAGTCCTCGATCAGGATCCAGCGTGCAGGATGTGTTGTGTAACGCCTGAGATAGGGACATGGCGTAACGTACGGGGACAGTTGAGCCCGACGGTTACGCCCATTACTCCTAGCAATTATACCCATTACACCAGCATTCATACCCACGCTTGGGTAGTTATGAATGGAGGTTACATAATAGAAGAACAGACCTATAAAAGCCTTGGACTCATTCCAAGCAAAGGTACGCATACTAAGACTTGAGCTTACACTCTGCCAGATTGTGATTTGAGCTTGCAACTTACTCTCACACCGGAGTGTCTTAGCAGGGTCAGCCCCTGCATTCACCTAGTGTTTGCTTCTCTTCTTAAACAGATCATACTAAGCCCAGATATCCTAACGGACAAGCATTCCAGCCCAGCAAACGAGAGATTCCTTGCAGCATCAGTTGTATTAGAGATCTAAGACAACATTTCAATAAAAACGTTGTATTAGAGATCTAAGACAACGTTTTCAAAAAAACGTTGTCTTAGATCCTAATACAACGTTTATTCCAAAACGTTGCAACGTTTTTAAAAAATGTTTTAGAGCTAAGACAACGTTTTAAAAATGTTGTCTTAGAGCTAAAACAACGTTTTGACCTAAGACAACGTTTTTTTAAAAACGTTGTTTTAGCTCTAAGACAACATTTTTAAAACGTTGTCTTAGCTCTAAGACAACGTTTTAAAAACGTTGTCTTAGAGCTAAGACAACGTTTTTAAAAAAACGTTGTCTTAGACCTAAGACAACGTTGGATAAGACAACGTTTCAAAAAACGTTGTCTTAGACCTATAACAACGTTTTAAAAATGTTGTTAAAGGCTTTTTTGTTGTAGTGTTGGCCAGCTCTAGCCGAACATTTCAGGAATGTTCGGTAAACACGATTTTTCCAAAATGAGAAGGGAGTAGGCTAATGTTAGGTCCGAGGGTTGCTCAGTGTATAGGCTAGAGGGGGGGGGTGAATAGCCTATACTTGGTGTAATAAAAATTTCATCCAAATTTTACATTTAGATTGAAAAGTAGAAGAAATGATTACTACACATAGATCATCTTCCTCATACTGAATGATTAGCTGAAGATAGAGTGATCGGACATCTTAGATCAGCAGATGTAGATCATGGACATCTAGGATCAGCAGATATAAAATATGCAGTTGGAAGATGTATGTTGAACTTAGCGATGGAAATGAGTTTGAGCAAGGAAAAATAAACAGCATAAGTTCAACAATTTAGATTAAAGTAACTGTAAAGATTTGATCTGAAAGAGAGCTTGACAGTTGACTATAATCTGTATTAGATGCATCATTTACTTTCCTTAAACAGATTGCACATGATAAAGCAAATTATATACGAAAGAGAAATCAAGGCTGAATGTAACAATTATATATTTTATATTAAAATTCAGCAGAGGTTTGCTCAAAGGCAAACATGCTTAGTACATCAACCTAGAATCTCTAACCTAGCAATCTTCTTAGGAAAAAGAAGGAGAAATGAAGAAAGCGAAATCAAATATATCGAAAATACATTAGAAGATGTATTTAATATTTATTAAGACATCTTCCTGTAGTTTCAACTTGATATATTTGTTGTGAGAAGAGAATATTAGGAGTTGTTCAAATAGCATATATTTGAACAACTGAGTGCTAAGCACTCGACCAACAATGATGACACCTTATTGCACAATCGGCACAGCTTATAATGTAGTATAAGTCTGCCGATATGAATGCAATCTGGACATGTAAGTTCTGGCTCTTCATCGGACATCTTCAAGCTTGGTCTGGCTTCAACGATCTGTAAGATACTTGGTCTCTTTGTTGAATGATGGAGTTGAGGCCACTGAAGAGACTGAGTTCTTCGAAGGAAGAAGAACTCAAATCAACAACAAGGTTGTTGATCAAGCAGAGCTTCTCAGCTTTTGGATTTTCTTCTCTCTCTCACAAAGTGTTTGTTCTTACACTTGTGATTTCTCACTCTGAAGGAGTGGTTCTGGATTGAAGAAATGAAGATCAATACCACAACCTTTCTCAAGCATAAGCATACACAATTTGTGTGTTAGAGTGCTTGTGCTCTCTCTCTTGTTCTCTTGTGCTCCCTCTTTAGAAATGAGGATGAGAGTCTTCTTATATAGCTGGAGAAGAAGATGTGACCGTTGGTGTATTGAATAGGTTTATGCCCGTTGGTGATCTGAATCTCGTGATGTAGACAGAGTACATTTTTGGATTTGTTGGGCAAAGACCTTCAGTTAGGTTTGAATCTTGAAGATGATCTGGGACACAGGCTGGACATAGTTGGACGTGTCGAGCTTAGCCTGGATGCAGCTGATTGATGTGGACGTTTCATTGCTTTGACTGTTGCGGCCCCGTGCTTGGCCTTTTCTCGAAATGAAGCTTTGAAGACCGCGAACACTGTTCAGAAGAGGAAATGTCTATTGGATAAACGTGAAGGTGCAGACATCGATGCGTATCTTGGATTTGTCAGACAGATCTTGTAACGGATCTATTTTGTCTTGAAGTGCATTGAGTAACGACCGATGTATCTCGTGATCTTGCTCGCGCTTGTTTTGATGAGGATTTGGCCGATTCGAGATCCGCCATTATAGAACCGGTGTAGAAACCGATGGTCACGATGTTCCTCTTGAATAAATAGCTTCTCTGCAGTTGTTCTGATGAAGTGCTTTGGCGGATACTAGAGTCTGCCGATATAGAACTGCTGATGTAGAGATGGCTATTTAGGCAGTCATAGCTGAAGGGAAATGTCTGCTAGTGAGACATCTGCCGATAGTCACGTCAACTGGCAAATTGAAGAGCTTGATTCATATGAAGGTTTGTCATCATTCTGGTAGGACAAAGACTCGGATATGTACAAAGACTTCCTAGTCTAATGACCTATGCATTGTTTCAACAAGCCGCCACACTAACCGGCACGCACCCTTTAGCCACTTGTGAAACATGCGTTGTAATGGGAACAAGCAAATCACCGTGTTGGAATATGCATACATATATATCGTGATTTACGTGCATATTCCTAACAATCTCCTCCTATTTGCTTGGGACCATTACTACAATTGACTTATACATATAGCTCTATAAAGCGCTTTTCAAACCTTAGTAATAACATGCCACTACCGAATATTCAGTTTATATCAAGACATGCCCTAGGTTGAACTTACAAGCGATAGCGTATGTATAGTCACCTATTGCTAAGTATTTACGACTCAATAAATGGAAGAACAAATACGAAGCAATAATGAAATGTTTATTAGGCAAATGATAATATTGCCTTAAGAGTGTGTTTCTTGCATCGGATGATCTCAAGAATGTTGCTCAAGCAAGAAGTAGAAAGTATAAGTGACTTAATCGATTTGATTAAGCATCTTCATCAAGTCGATATTATAATGGTCATATAGTGTTAAGTCAGTATGGGTAGATACTATCTTACAACATTCCTACAAGTTGTCTACCTCTCCTTCTTAATAATTGTTTATCTCTCTTCCTTAATGAATATTGTTCTTAATAGTGTTAATCCTACTATAATTTCTTAAGGCCTGACTTCCTTTATAATTACTTGAGGCCATAACTTCTTCACGGTCTCTCCTCCTGAAAGGTTCATTGATTACTTGCAATTTTCACAATCTCTCCTTTCTTCAATTTCTCTTCTTTCTTCAATTTTCTCCTTTTCTTCAATTTCTCTTCTTTCTTCAATTTTCTCCTTAATATTTGTTTATCTCTTAATCTTACTAATTGTTTATCTCTCCTCCTTAATATTTCACATAAAGATTGACACATTACAATCTCTCTTTCTTAATGAATAGTGTTCTGAATAGTGTTAATCTTACTATAATTATAATTAATAGTGTTAATCTTACTATAATTATAATTACTTGGAGCCTACAATAATTTCTCTCCTCCTTACTAGTTGGGGTTAATATTACTTCACAATTTCTTGGGGCCATTACTACCATTACTACTTTTGGGGCCATTACTACCATTACTACTTCAATTTCTCCTTTCACATATTCAATTGCTTGGGGCCATTACTACTTCATAATTTCTCCTCCTTAATGGCCACAAGTTGAAGATAGATTGATAGTTATCAATTGAATTTTGGAGTAATATAACCTAAATATGAGGGAGAACATGCTTATGGTAATTCATAAGGTATGAATTTTGACAGGTAGAGAGAGCATGCTGTCGTTTGAGAAATGCCGAGGTGATTTGCAGGAGGTAATTCTGCAGAAAATATAGACTTTATCGAGTGAATACGTTACTTGTCATATTTACGATTCTTAATGTGCGATAGCTTATGATACACAACTTTCATGTATGAGACATACATAAAAGGATATCGATGTTAGAAATTGTGATTCCATTGCTTGTAAGAAGATTTTACAAGAATGGAGTGTGATACGCTTTATTTTGGGATAGGAGAGGCAAAATAGGGTAAGTTGTTTAATTAGTGAAACCAATTGGTGAGTAGTAAAGCATTCAAAATGGTTTTCTCTTTAAGGTATATCAAGTCAAAACAAGCAAGTATGGTTGAGTCTTATGTTGATGTTGTTGGATGTATGAGATATACATCTATAACATGAGATGTAAGGTCCGCCACGAAGTATAGATGAAGTTCATCAAGACAAGAACCGCAGGCATGAACGAGTATGTACCAGACAAATTTTTAATTTTTAACGAAAAGAAAATGTCAAATAACGACAGTGACGTACACAAGACTAAACACATTACATATTTATCATTGATATGGCAAAGGAAAGTTAGATTTATAAAACAGAGACCTAGCTAGTCATCCTAATGAAGTAGAGTTAGAGGATGAAGGTCTGATTCTAATCGAAAGGAACATTGACCGCCGGATTTGACGCACTGGCGTTTCGGGAAGCTCCTCCCGAGATGAAGGTTGCTCGAGGTGAGCATTTGAGGCGATGGGAGCAAAGTGAGTAGCGTATTGTCTCTTGTGGGAGTCCAAGGGATGAAATTGGATACACTGCCCGGGGTCTCGAAGACGATTCCTTACACGACGAGAGATTTGACGAGGTCGTTGAATCACCGGTGGAGGAGGAGTGGCAAGAAGAACCATCATTCGATGACGCCATTCGGTGTGGGAGATGGGTCGATGAGGAGGACTAGGCAGATTTGGTGAACACATGATGCAACCGACTCTATTTGTGGAGAGATTTTTGAGGAACGCAAGTCGGTTTGTTGTTTTTGGAACCGATACCAATTTTATACAACTTCGAGAAGATGAAAGGGTTTCTTGATTAGAGGAATGGGAAAAGACATTTTGGGGGCTTAAAGAAGTGAGTGCATTTAATGACAAGTAATGATAGTCGATTTTGGATTATGTCATCATGCTTAGTGTAATAATGGCTAGTGCATAGGCAGCCTAGAAGATATTTATATTAATTTCAAACAAGAAGTTTAAAAATTAATTTGAGACCGATTAATTTGATTGCCTTTATTGTGATATTAATGGGTACAACTGCTTCCGTGGATAATATAAGTCGTTATTTTACTTCAAACGAGTTGTTTGAGTAAATTAATCAACAATAGAACAGATTGGTTGTTTAAGAATGAATTGGGGACGAATAACTTGTCCAAGCCATATGGCACAGTTGTACATGACACATATGTGGAGGTTTTAGACGAATGTGTCTTAAGATTGTCCGATATCAATCTTGAAGTTTGATACCAATTTTGGGAGATTTGAAGAGTCTTTTAAATGAAGACACTATTAGCGAGTTGTATTAGGTTTTTGCTAGAGTGGGAACTCCGATATTGATTGTTGTGTCTATTATTGGGAGTGTGATTAATATCGCCTAAGTTAAGGACAGTGATATCAATTGAATAGACTCTATTTATAATGGACATCAATCTATTTAAGATTAATAAAGCTTAGTAAGAATATTAAATAGATCAAGTGAGATGTTACATGTGTACCGAAGTGATGTCCGTTCTTCTTTCTAATCGCAGATCTAGGCATTCTATGGCAAGGGAAGAGATCTGAGACTAGACTTGTTCAAGAGAGTGAGACGTAGCCTATATGAAACGGGGTCATATCGGTGTTCACTCGAGGAAGGACATAATATTTGAAAATATTAGTCTTCCCAAGATTTCTTGAATGTCCGACTATCTTGAGGATAGGTCGAGTTACTAGAGATTTTAACTACATCCTTTTAACAAAGAATCACATGATAAGGTGTAGCAGAGTGTTTTGGAATTCAATCGTATACCAATTAGTGTTTGAGCCATTATAATGGAGACAACTAATCAAGCCTTTATAACTTCAATCTCATAGGGTATACAAGATTTGGTAGTTGTCATTACTAAGAACACAAAGTGCTTTGGATTGTCTTGAAAGGTTCAATTTAGCGATTAATCGTTGTTCAAAGTAGATTTACTAACAATCTTGACCTTTTAATCATGAAGAATAGAGATTGAGTAATAGCAGATTCATCGATAGATTGACATGAAAATCATGAATACCGCACCGCCTATTTGTTAAGAGACTATAGATTCTCGGAACTTGAATTTAATCATTGTGAAAAGATTAGATTCGAAAGGCAATTATCATGGTGTCTAAGGATGAGAGTTAAGCGGTAGAAGACCATAACTTGATTTAGCGATTGTTCAAGAAAGGTTTGCGATGGGATGTCGCAGAGTTTGTGTCTCGGTAGAGTGACCATTTCATTGAGAGCAATTCTTTTAATCACCGAATAAAATAGAGATAATCAAAGAATGATAGGTTTGATCAACACACTTTAACACATTATTTCATGCTATCAAAGGAATGCACAAGTAGATGAGCATGAGAAAAGTTGCGAACTTGTATTCAATGATCCAAGTAGTTTTACACGGTATGATGCAAGGATCACTGATTACAAGAACAATACAACTGGATTTTTGACCGAACCCGATTACATGAGAAAGATACAATGATTCAATTTACGTAAAGAAATACATGTTACAAATTTGTGTCCTATAGATCCTAATCCTAGACATTAGATTGGGAGTCATTGGTCAAGGATTTAGAAGGAGTTGGATGATAAGAAGATGGCCGTGTTCCCTTTTGATCTCCTCCAACTCTGGGAGGCGTAACATCTTCACTTCTTCGGTCATTATGAGAACACCGAAGGGTGATGGCCGTCAAAGATGTATCGCTTGGCCCATGAATCCCCTTTGATATTCACAGGGACTTATGGTCGTTGTTAGCAGTCGTCATCTTTGTCAATTCCATATTAGCTACATAATTCGCCAGAATCGAATTATCTCGCATCGGCCATCTTTGAGGTGATGGTCGGCATACCTACATATAACCGTAAGACTTGTTGCACATGGCAATATGTTAAATGTTTTCCAAACATTTGACATTTCTTTTCGGGATCTTTTCGTGAAGTTCAAGTATGCAAGCGACTTCCAAAAGTGGAATGAGTATGTGCTAATTGATTTTCCCTGATTCATCTGTAGACATTTTAGAGTATCAATGAGATTGATAGCTAAAAGTTAGAAGAGAAAATGAAATCACTTTTATCGGCATTAATTGATGGTTTTCTATCTTATTTTTAAAACTAATTGACTAAAAGAGTTCGTAAGTGTTCGACAATCATGTTTGCAAATATAAATTATGCTTGACGGCAAACTTCTATGATTATCTGACGAGACAAAAGAAGTTCTTTTATCAATTGTTTTCTCAACAAGACGTGGAACCATAATTAATGATTTCGGTACAGGACTTGATGCAATTTCTCTCATATTTGTAAACCGTGTATTGAAAAAGATTTTGAGAAATAATTTTCACAGCTTTATGAATGATTTTGGAAATTCATTATTGAGAGAAATTTAGATCAGCTCTTGTGAAGTAACGAAATAAAATCGAAACAACATTGAATGAATATGAAGGAATCATACCCCGTTGTTAAGGAATTGTCTTGATCCAATCTTAGGACTTGGATTTTGCAACATTTGTGAGATTTTGAATCATCGATTTGTAACTAGTGTAATCTATAGGCGCTTTGTGAGTTATGTCATAGTAGAGATTTGAATGAAGAAGGAGCTCTACTTATACTCACGGAGGTTAGACAAGGATACTCAATAATGGAGCTTTACCGTTGAATTGTCCTTCCGATCACGCCTTGGTGGATAGGTCGTGAAGTCTAGATATTTTCAAGATTCTTGGTAAGGATTGATGTTGACCGACTTGTCGTTTTCCAAGATTTTGAAAATAGTCTTAACTTTAATCGGCAGTCAAACTTCGAAAAGTGTGCCTCCACCTTTAATAGACTTGAGAGAGTAGGTCTTTAAAGGATTTTACTTCTATAAGTCAGCACATAAAACCGAGCTTATGAAGTGTTGGTTGGCGATGTGGAAATTCACCAACTACGGGGTTTTCGAAAAACACTTGAAATCACCGATAGAAAAGTGCCGATTTGTTTTTGAAAAATCATTTGCATAAAACAAATCATACAATCAATGTATATTAATGAAAGTGCAAGATGACAGTTATTATGCATTATTGTCCGATGATATGTATAAGCATATTAGTTCACAGACATGAGCACAGTCATTGGAAAGCAAATAGCTAACCTGTTATGTATAGGCATGAGAGAGGGTCTTTATCAACTCCTTTGGACTTATCGCAGATTTTTCACTTCATTGTTGTAAAGTCCAGCAGTGAAGATTTTGACCTTGAGTGAGTGAAGGACATGAGTGAGTTCTCATGAGTGATCGCGATCCTTCATGAATCGCCAGCCATGTTACTATCTCGCCGATGGAGAGAGATGTTGCATGATTGACCTTTTCGTCATATGAGTTCCGCCCAAAGTACTCATAGAGAAAATTAGCAACATTTATGAGCTAAAGATAGCTCTAGTAATCCAATAATACAAATGAGACTTAATAAGCATGACAAAAGAATAATTATTCAAAATACACTTATAAGTGTAACCCATAGTGTTAAGAAATTTGGAGGGGTTACTTCCTCATTAGACTCTTTGAACGCGTCTCGCTCATAGTCGTTGAAGCACCATTTCTAATACTGAGCATAGGTTCCTTGAGTGTATTCTTGCTCGGCTGAGGCTTTACATTGAAGAAAGACAAACTCATCATTGATGTCCTTAGGCCAAGATCTTACAATCACAGTAATTTTGAAGATGACATATTTTTGATTTCCTTTGAATTTTCTTTGAAACTCTTCTTATTTCCTCTGCTCTAAACTTTTATAAAAAGTTTTCTTGAGAAGGTGTTGGATTGGAACAATCGTTAGCCTTATGTCAAGAGAGCATGTTTTTGGAAGGGATTCTAAGTAATTCATCCATCAAATATGAGTTTAACCCATTTGCCAAAGAAGATACCAAGATTTGAGAACAGACTTATGAAACATGCATAATCCTTAGCAAATCAACTTCCACTATAATACTTATCTTCACAATATCAATGTAATTCTGATATATGATAAATTTTCTTATAGTGAACACATTGTCATCATAATACTCTTTCTCACATATTTTTGAAAACAAAATTTATTTTGATTTGAAGATGGTTTTCAAAAGGCTTTCGTGATTCTCCGTCAAGAGGTTTTTGTGGATAAAAGATTTTGAAAAGACTCCTTTTGACTATGCATCTAATCGAGCGCAGGATCTAAACTCTCAGGTTATTAAGCCTGAAATAAGGTTTACAGAGTACTGGCTCTGATACCAATTGTTAGGTCCGAGGGTTGCTCAGTGTATAGGCTAGAGGGGGGGGTGAATAGCCTATACTTGGTGTAATAAAAATTTCATCCAAATTTTACATTTAGATTGAAAAGTAGATGAAATGATTACTACACATAGATCATCTTCCTCATACTGAATGATTAGCTGAAGATAGAGTGATCGGACATCTTAGATCGCAGATGTAGATCATGGACATCTAGGATCGCAGATATGAAATATGCATTGGAAGATGTATGTTGAACTTAGCCGATGGAAATGAGTTTGAGCAATGGAAAATAAACAAAGATAAGTTCAACAATTTAGATTAAAGTAACTGTAAAGATTTGATCTGAAAGAGAGCTTGACAGTTGACTATAATCTGTATTAGATGCATCATTTACTTTCCTTAAACAGATTGCACATGATAAAGCAAATTATACACGAAAGAGAAATCAAGGCTGAATGTAACAATTATATATTTTATATTAAAATTCAGAGGTTTGCTCAAAGGCAAACATGCTTAGTACATCAACCTAGAATCTCTAACCTAGCAATCTTCTTAGGAAAAGAAGGAGAAATGAAGAAAGCGAAATCAAATATATCGAAAATACATTAGAAGATGTATTTAATATTTATTAAGACATCTTCCCGTAGTTTCAACTTGATATATTTGTTGTGAGAAGAGAATATTAGGAGTTGTTCAAATAGCATATATTTGAACAACCGAGTGCTAAGCACTCGACCAACAATGATGACACCTTATTGCACAATCGGCACTTATAATGTAGTATAAGTCCGCCGATATGAATGCAACTGACATGTAAGTTCCGCTCTTCATCGGACATCTTCAAGCTTGGTCCGCTTCAACGATCCGTAAGATACTTGGTCTCTTTGTTGAATGATGGAGTTGAGGCCATCGAAGAGACCGAGTTCTTCGAAGGAAGAAGAACTCAAATCAACAACAAGGTTGTTGATCAAGCGAGCTTCTCGCCTTTTGGATTTTCTTCTCTCTCTCACAAAGTGTTTGTTCTTACACTTGTGATTTCTCACTCAAGGAGTGGTTCGATTGAAGAAATGAAGATCAATACCACAACCTTTCTCAAGCATAAGCATACACAATTTGTGTGTTAGAGTGCTTGTGCTCTCTCTCTGTTCTCTTGTGCTCCCTCTTTAGAAATGAGGATGAGAGTCTTCTTATATAGCCGAGAAGAAGATGTGACCGTTGGTGTATTGAATAGGTTTATGCCCGTTGGTGATCCGAATCTCGTGATGTAGGCAGAGTACATTTTTGGATTTGTTGGGCAAAGACCTTCGCTAGGTTTGAATCTTGAAGATGATCCGGGACACAGCCGGACATAGTTGGACGTGTCGAGCTTAGCCTGGATGCATTGATGTGGACGTTTCATTGCTTTGATCGTAGTGCGGCCCCGTGCTTGGCCTTTTCTCGAAATGAAGCTTTGAAGACCGCGAACACGTTCGTAAGAGGAAATGTCTATTGGATAAACGTGAAGGTGCGACATCGATGCGTATCTTGGATTTGTCGACGATCTTGTAACGGATCTATTTTGTCTTGAAGTGCATTGAGTAACGACCGATGTATCTCGTGATCTTACGCCGGCAGCTGTTTTGATGAGGATTTGGCCGATTCGAGATCCGCCATTATAGAACCGCCGGTGTAGAAACCGCCGATGGTCACGATGTTCCTCTTGAATAAATAGCTTCTCTGCAGCTTGTTCGATGAAGTGCTTTGGCGGATACTAGAGTCTGCCGATATAGAACCGCGATGTAGAGATGGCTATTTAGGCAATCATAGCCAAGGGAAATGTCTCGCTAGTGAGACATCTGCCGATAGTCACGTCAACCGGCAAATTGAAGAGCTTGATTCATATGAAGGTTTGTCATCATTCTCGTAGGACAAAGACTCGGATATGTACAAAGACTTCCTAGTCTAATGACCTATGCATTGTTTCAACAAGCCGCCACACTAACCGACGCAGCCCTTTTAGCCACTTGTGAAACATGCGTTGTAATGGGAACAAGCAAATCACTGTGTTGGAATATGCATACATATATATCAGCTGATTTACAGGCATATTCCTAACAGCTAATGTAATAACCCGCTAAATAATTTGTTAAACTAATGTGTATAACACACACACACACACACACAAAAAAAGGGAAAGAAATTCTCGATAGTGTTGTTTCTGGGAGAATGCATCATCAGTCAAAGGCGCTACACAAAACAAAACAAAAAAAAAATCTCGCCATTGTTGTATTCGAGAGTGACCGTCAAAATGGCTTGTGAAGATTCAGTCCATGGGGGTGTGTTGGGGAGAGAAATCACCATTGAAGAAGGTTATAAAAAGGGGTTTGGAACAATGGTTCTCTACCAGAAATTGAGAGAACTGTGAGTGCAAGAGAGAGAGAGAGAGAGCATCGTTGATTCTCGAAAGGAAGGAGAGTTGGTGACGAACGAAATCATTCGTCGGATGAAGTCACCGGAAGGAATTATCGATTTGAGGTAAGGTTAATTTGTACAAATTCTCTTTGAAGTAGAATTGCCAAAGAACATGAATTCTGTAAATTTATAACCATTTGGAGTAAAAGAGATTATTTACTTTAATGGAGTTTTAAAAAAAATAAATAATAATAATAATACATTTATGATTTTTTTTAGTAAATTTTGATTTGCGAATTGTTAGCGACTATAGCCGGATTGCTGGAACTATCACTTATTGATGATTATTAGTTTATGATAATTGTCCATGTTAATTTTACAAGAATTCTCTAAAGAAGAAGAACACTCAGTAACTAAGTAAAATTTTTTTTAAAGGAAATATGATATATGTTTAATTAAAATGCATGGGTGTGATTAATTTGGGTGAAGTTGCAGAGCTAATGCTCTGTTCGTTTTGGTTGTGGTTGGTGCGGAGGTTGAAGACAACCCATTTGCCAAAGTTTACTTCTGGCCCTCCTTGTTCACCAAACCTGAAAAATCAGTCCTCATCTTTACGAATTTTCAACTTGATCCTTATACTGTTTTTAGTTAAATGAAGAAGATAATAAGAATCCCAACTGAACAGATTACACCCTTTCTGTTTAGACTTGCTGAAAAGTTGACAAAAAATTCTGGATTTCCATAAAGACCCCTTATGTTCTAAGAAAAAAAAAATAATAATAATAATAAATAAATAGATAAAGATAATAACTTTAATATTATATTTAATTCATACGAGCTCGAATTGAAGTAATTCTTGAGCCTACTTTAGGTATTTACCAATGTATTTTCTAATAAATAAAATTTGTTTTGTAACGCCCGCGCCATTTGCATCAATTGCATCATTTGCATTTGTTCTATATTATGTCTTATGTCTTAACATCGTCATTTCATGTGCAAATATCATTCACATGTGCTTGCAATTGAGATTGTTATACACTTTTTAAGTGTATGAATATGTGTTAGAAGTTTCATTATCATTGCACTTGAATTGGTATGTTATTTGTTTACTTTGGTTTTGGACCTTTCGGAGGCCTATACTTAGTGTTCTAGCTTCACTTAAGTGTTAGAACCATCATGGAACCTTTGAGCAACATTTTGGGACTTTTCTAGACCACATTTCATGATTTTAGGGTGTACTGGAAGTTGGGCGAGCGCCTGGGCGCGCGCGCATTTGGCAGAAACTTGGATTGGTGATTCTGGAGCTTGAGCGGGCGCTTAGGCTGGCGCCTAGGCGGCCGCGCCTCTTCCAGAATGGTTGCCCTGTTTTTCCTGCTTTGTAAAAACGTGACAGTTTTGCCCCTTTGACCCAACTAGACGTACCTTGACCATTTGACCACCATTTTTACACCTAAAACACTGAGTAAACATCTCACAAACATCATCCCTTCCATTTCTTTCATCCATGGTGTGAGAGAAAGCTAGTGTGAGAGAAATAGTGTGAGATTAGTGTGTGTTCACTTCCTCTTCATCCTACCATAGATTTTTGCATGCAACATCACCATTGAGTTGCTAAAGACTTAAGGAATCCATTGCTAAGCTTGGATTGTGGATTCATTGGGTAGATTTTCTTGTGGAGGTAAGCTACTATCCCTTGTTCTTCCTCTATTATAAGTTGTTATACATGTTAGACTTGTTAGATGGTGATATATGTTAGAAACCATCAAAATTGAGTATGTTTGACTATGTTGACTTTTCAAATTCGTGGTTGACTTTTTTGTTGTGTTGAAAGACTCATGTTTACATGTTATAAATGTGAAAAATGGTTAGTGGTTGTTAAGTTTACGGTATGATTAATTCGCGTACACTCGTTCTCACTAGAAACCGAAAATGACTCTAACGAAGTTCGTTAGGATTTCATAATCGATGAGACCACGTGTATGATTTGGGAATTTTTGAATGATTCGAGTGATTCGTTAGAACTTTGGTTACACCGTTTGTGTGTTCGATATTACGTAAATTGTCGTAATTATTGTGAGTTGGTTAATTGTGGTGTGAGATTATTATAACTCACTTGTGACATTCATATTATTGTCAATTGTTGTTGACTGGGGGTATACTCCCTACTTTGGAGTATGACCTTTTATATTCAAATGTCGAGTAAACATTCTATTTGAGCATTTAGTTAAGTCCATGGCATGATTGTTTGAGAGGGGTGTATTGACGCTCGATTATTACAAGAGCAGGAGCTACGTAATAGTCGAAGGCCAATACATTGGGTTCTCGCCCCCCTACCGTTGGCCGCGGTAGGGGAAATAGCGCCAAGTGTTTGTAGGCGAAAAACCGCAACGTTGGTAAGCTATTTTACCGGGGTGTTTTCCGGGTTGTAGTGACCGGAGGCACCGGGGTTTTCCTTTTGTGAATTTCAAATAAAATGGTTCACGAATTCTTTATGGAAAGATTATGGTTTTGTTATGGTTCGAGCACGTCAACAACGGCTCTACAATTGGTACGATATTGGTTGGTTGGTTGGAAGTATTGGTTTGGTCGGAGGTGTACCTCGACACAGTATCCTTTGTAACCTGTTACTTATAATTTTTATGTGCTTCCTATATGAACGAATGTTGGTCATGGTTTCCAACCGGTATGGGACGGTTGGCGATCGTCGAGCCTCTCGTTTAGTATGGGGTTGTTTGGGTTATGTGTGATGCTCGTTACTACTATTTGGTATTAAATGTTATTGTGATAACATGAATACTTGTTATATTTAATGTCTTGCATCTAGTATGCCATATTGTTGCATTAGTAGCTTATTGAGTTTTCAACTCACCCCGTTTGTTTTCATTTGTTTTCCTTAGATCAAGCGCCGGCGAGGAATCCTTAGTGTTCGAGTTCGGGTCCGTTGGGCGACTTCTTTTGGTAGTGCACCTTGTGCCTAAGTGTTTTATTTTGGTGAGGCCGAGGGTGTACTTGTTATCTAAACAATGTATTTGTTGGGTAGTAGTCTTGACGGTTATATGTTATATTCTTTTGTTGTGCCGGCATGGTTGCCGTGCGGTTGTATGTATAATTGTTCACTTTTATTCCGCGTACTCTGATATGTTATATATGTACCGAGCATGTTAGCTCGAGTTTGTTGTTGCTAGCTAACGTGTTGTTTCTCCGGCTTGTTTCGCCGTCGAGGTTTAGTATTGTTTAAAGGATTTTTGTGGTTTTAAAGAAAACTTGCACGTGCATTACAGGGTTTTCTCATGACTTTGCATTCTTCTAAATGGAATTTTTGAGGTGCTATTTTCGTGTTTTCCGCATTGTCTCGCGGCTCGAGCGGGATTCACATCGGATCTCGGGTCGGGTCGCAGCTTGGTATCGAGCATAAGTTAGCTAGAGAGAATCTTTGGCTTAGGAGGGTTGGTTGTGTGTTTAAGTCGTTAACGTCGAGTGTTTATTGCAGGTGATTCATCATGGTTGAGACTAGACATGGTACTAGTACTGAGGATGGTGGCTCGAGTGGAGCCGGGATTACTTCGACTGAACAGGGTAATACTCCACCGCCCACACAGCCTAGAGTTCAACCTACGGGACAGCCGAATGTACAGCCTGAGGTACCGCTAAACCCAAATGAAGGAATTGTTAACGTGATGCAAGGGTTCATGCAGTCAATGATGGAGATGAACAGACAAAACATAGAATTATAGAGACAGGCAATGGCAGGTTTGGGACTGGCAGGAGGAAATAGGATGGGTCAACAAGTTGGAGATAATGGGGATTATGATCGTAGGCTTGGGAGATTCTTGAAGATGAAGCCGCGCAGTTATGATGGCGAACCAGATCCCATGAAAGCAGAAAAGTGGATTGAATCAATTGAGAAGATTTTTGTGGCAATTGGGTGTTCCGATGAAGATAAAGTCAAGTTTGTAACATTCAAATTGGAGGAGGCAGCAGAACACTGGTGGAAAGTGTTAGAAGCTAACTGGATTCAGGAGCAGGTGGTTCGTACATGGGAGCTTTTCTTGGGACAGTTCAGAAACCACTTCATTCCAGATGTGGTGCAAGCAAAGAAAGAAGTGGAATTTCTCAGTTTTGAACAGGGGACTTTGTCTGTGGCACAATACTCTGCTAAGTTTACCGCACTAGCAAGGTATTGTACCCACTTGGTTCCAACGGAAGAGAAGAAAGTGTACCGTTTTGTGAAGGGCTTGAGGACCGAGTACCGCAAACAATTGTTACCAATGGACTTACCGAGTTATCAGAATGCAGTGGATAAGGCGTACAAAATTGAGCACGATATTGAGGAACACCGTGGTAAGTCGGGAAGCTCAAGTGGGAGTCAACACGGATCGCACTACTAGAAAATTAAATTTACGTGATGGTCAAAAGCAATCGCCAAAACTAAAAAACAATCGCCTTAGATTTATGCGATGGTCAAAACAATCGCCAGTTCCGTCGCACAAAGCCTTGTCGCCTTAGCTTTAGGTGATTGTCATAACAATCGCCTTATTTCATAGACATTAGGCGATGGTATAAACAATCACTAAACATGGAAAATAATATTAATTATTTTAATTCAAAAATTATAAAGCCATCACATAAACCATTAATAGGCGAGCGTAAAAACCATCACGTTTGGACTAAATAAGCGATTGCTAAAGCAATCACCTTATTGACTATACGCGATTGTTTTACCATCACCTAGTTTGGAATAGGTGATTACTTTTTCAATCACTTTAGAGAATATTAGACGATTGTTTTTTTCTATCGCTTTATCTTGTAATACGTGATTGCTCCAACCATCGCTTTATTGATAATACGTGATTGTTTCAGCCATCACTTCATTCCTGATACGCGATTGTCATTGCCATCGCATTAGCCCCTAATAAGCGATGGCTTTTGCAATCTATTACCATGTAATATGTGATAGCATTTACCGTCACTTTAACCAATAATAGGCATTTGATTTTTCCCTAGCTAGAAATTAATATTTTCTGAAATATTACGCCCTTAGATAAACTTGTATCACTTTACCAAAAAAAGTTATACACCATACTTCAAAATCGAGAGAAACATAAAATTTCATATTAAACAGTAATGTCATATAACATCGTCTAACAAAAGAAGTTCAATAAGTCAACATTGAATTTATTTTAGCTACCTTCAATAATCTAAACAAAAGAGGTATCTTAAAACCAAACATTACGCTACAAGTAATATATGTCTTAATCAAAAGAGAAAACATAACTCGAACAAAAATTAGTCATAATGAGACTCCGATTCATCATCTTTGTCATCATTTTCATCGGTGTCAAAGTCATCACCAAGACGAGATGACAAAGGACCATCTTAAAACATCTCAAGCAGCATCATCATCTTCTGTAGAAACCATCATCATCTATAGAAACAATGTGTGCGTCATAGTCTCTCAAAACACGTGTCATACTCCACCTTGTCATCCAATAAGCCTCCCCCTTGTCACACCACCAACATATTCATGCCAATTCTCTAATTCAGATATCTTCAATGGTATTCACATGTGCACCAGGGGCTAATCCATGTTTTTCACAAAAAAATTTTCCTCCTAAAAAGTACAACACATGTATTAAATATTAAGACTTAATGATAACATCATAAAAATTTAGTAACGTCATTTTGATCAACCTCAAAAGATGCTCTAATATCCACTCATGTAGATAATATCTCTTCAAGGTGCCACTCTAATAAGAATTTAAGCATTTGGATTGTCTGCATATCTATGAGAAATATGTAAAAACAGTATACAGAGCTGTAAATTGATCTAGTTGATAACATTTTTCCATGTACTTTTTCGATAGGCTGTTAAAGGAGTTGATAAATACTCACGGGAAATAGTCATCAATTTTTAGAGGCAAGGATTCATTTGCTACCAATTTTGCAAGAGTAATGGAGATCTAGCTAAAGGAGGAGAATGTAAGAGCTTGGGTGTTTGGATGTATGACTAAGGAAAGAGTGATGAGCAGGCATAACTATATATATCTTAGACTTCTTCCATGTAAGCATAAGAGAATGAACATATAAGATTGCATTTGCAATGTATTCCCCGAAAGGCAGGCATGGGGAAGATATAACCAACATACTAAAGGGCACATTGTTAGAAAAAAATGACATGGTGAGTTAAAATGTGCATAACAACAATAAAGGACAAGATAAAATGCACTTGGTTTTCATGGATTCCATTTCTAAGGCCTTGTTCACTAATCATTTTTGTATACCGTATGCTTTCAATTTCAAATATCTAATTCTGATTCTTGTATCTAGAATATTTATGTGGTATATCCACTTACCATTTAGAAAACCGCTTTAACAACGATAATACATCAAATGCCTCGTAAAATAATTTTATGTACAGAAATGGCACTCTTATGCATTTGTAGGGGAATGAAAACAAAAAATGGCTGCAGAAACGGTAACTTAACTGGGCCGAGCACTTACACAATTTTAAGTAACTATTGTAAATTAAGATAATCGAATAAGCAAAAAAAATAATAATAATAACTTAATAACTTGCAGGGACTAATGTCATATTCAAGGGAGATTTTGTTGTTATAACTACCTGTCATCTATGAAGCAAAAACAAGTTAAAAAGTACGGAGTTACCTATTTGTCACCAAGAATGTTGTGCGATCAGAAGCTCTAAGCATTTTGAGCATCGGAACTATTGACTTGTCCTCATTAATATACCTGATATATCAACAACAAGAAAATCGGCAAGACATAAGTGATATAAAATCATTTAAACTTCAATAACTTTATTTTCCTAATCTGAATAAACATATGTACAAATGAAATGATAAAAAATGAAAATTTTAGACCCATGGATTTACCATCAGAAAAGACCAATCTGAAGAACATTTGAAAGTTGCACAGAGCATTTACAATATGCTCCGCTATGCATTTATCAGCATCTCACAGAGGCACACTTCAAACATAGAATTCAATGGAACTCCCTTAGTCTCAGGGACAAAAAGGACTACAAAAATGGTCATGAGAGTAATCCAACCAGCGTAGAAGAGGAATACGCCATCATAGCATCGTTAAAAAAGACTGAGATAGCACAAACGTGATAGCAAAATTCACTGCAACGCTAATGCTTTGACCTGTTGTTCTAATTTTCACTGGAAAAATTTTGCTTGGAATGAGCCAGCTTAAAGGCCCCCATGACCAACCAAAACCAGCTACATAGAGGCACATTAAAAAAAGTACTAGCACGGCATTACCCTTGGAGATGTGGCCATTGCCTGAAGCACTGGCTGTAACGCCAAGCACACGAGCTACTGTAACCTTTAAGATTGAAAATCCATCATAAAAAGGGATAAACGTCAATTATAATCGCAAAGTTCTTCATAACGATTTATTGCAATATAAAATAGTATTAGTGGCATTACTAATACTAAATTTAGAGTTTACCTGACAGATGAACATTTGAATCCCACCCTCAATGAACAGAAACCTTCTACCAAATCGATCAACAACTGCAGTTGATACTATGATCGAGCCAAGGTTAACCAATCCCAGTATAATAGCACCAATTAGAGCAGAGTTACTGCCAAATCGCACTGATTGGAAGAGCACAGGGGCATAAAAAGTAATAATATTAATCTCTGTGACTTGCTGGAAAATGGTATAGCAATAGACATCACAAGATATGGTCTATATTGCCTGTCAAAAATAGTCACAAATGGCTCTTTGTTAATGGCTTTTGCAATTTCGCTCGATTTAATAAGATCGGCTAGTTCCGGTTCAACGTCTGTGTTGATTCCTCAGATTTTGGTTAGCGATTGCTTAGCTTGTGCTAGCTTTCCACGCTCTATTAAGCTACTTGGCACATCGAAAATAAGAAGTGCACCAAGTGTCATGATAGATGCAGGGACTATGGCTAACCTGAGAGAGAGCCGCCAACCCCAGCTCAGGCGAGCCGTGCCAAAGTTCAAACAATTGGCTGTAACCACACCAATGCCTATGAAAAACTATAATCCTGTGATGAATGCACCTCACCATTTTGTTGATATCCCAGCGACCATTTGGGGGGCATAGAGGCAGTTCCTAATGAGTTGTACAAGGCATACCATTTTAATCAATACAATAAGCAAAGCTGAAATATTCAATTATGAAAACCTTTCCCGAACTCGAAGACCAAAGATATAAACAACAGAAGCTAAAACTAAAAAGCAGGCAGCTCTTGTATAAAACAAAATACATCATGTATACATTTTAAGTAAAAGATTGTATATATTTTTAGATTAGAAATACTGTTTCTTTAAGTAGTCTAATGTAACCCATGCTTCTTTATAGTATAAACAAGGGTTCTCACCGGTGCATTTCTCTATGTTACATTATGAAAAAGATATGATCATATATACAGGTGAACCTATTTCAGATTTCACAATAAAAATTATATATTGCCCGTTAGACTACTAACCGACTTTCACCTTCGTTCCTCATTTAGTGAACCATAATTCATAGTTTCACACAGTAATGTTAAAAGAAGTAGAGATAGCCAATCTAGAGTATAATGATTCAGGAAATTACCAATTGCGTGAGACAAAGACTCCAAAACATCAAATGGTGAAGCGAATGGACCGAAAGTAATAATCAGTTATATGACATAAGTCGCAAATCTCAAGCACTTTGCAGCGTTTTGTTGTATCTGCGAGAATCCCCAGAGCCTCTCCATTTGAAAGAACGGCCAGCACCCATGGATGTGATTGGTACAAGGATGTAGTTCCAGGACCATAGCCCCATGCATCCGTGTTCAACGTGAAAACCTAAATGTAAAGAACACACTCCATTCATGAAGATTAAAAAAAAAAAACCACTGATGATCGACCAAATCAACTGACTCACCCTCTTCCCTTTCCTTTCAAACTAGAGAAAAGTGATTTTAATTTGTTTATCCCCTTTAATCCCAAAAGTGGAAGTAGAGGTTGTTATTACAAGTCCAATATTTTTAATCAAAACCAAAGAACAACAAATCTTATCTGTGAGAGTACTCATAATTGATAGACTTATTAGAAAATTATATAGAAGAGAAGAAGAAACAAAAGATTATAAAGCGGTTAGAACATACAGATGAAAAATGGCAGCAAAGAAGTACATAATGTAGATAATAGAAGGGAGAATAAGAGGGGAGAGAACCTCTTCTACACTAACTTCAGCAAAGTCACTTTGTGCCAATTTCGTTTTGCATCAATATTAAATAAATTAAACTTAAACATCAGATTTGATTTAGCCATTTCCATTATGAATGACAACAGTGTATGGCTAATTAGTATGCTATTTAGTTTTTCTATTTGAGTAGGTAGACTGGAAAGCAAAAAAACTTAAACATCTATGGATCGATGTTCAAAGAACAATTTGATAAAAGGCACACCATGATAAGAAATTTCCCTATTTTAATAATATATCATGATAAATAAATTATCTTAGTACTCAAGTTTCAAATATTTCAAATATTATGTATTTGGCATTGATAAAATCAAAGATTCTTCACTCACTTGACTTATTAAAATATATAGATTCACAGCACAAACAACCCAAACGCACAAAGATACATATATATATATATATATATATATACACACATAATTGACCCACATATAGACACACAATATGAGCATATTCACACACTGGAAGAGAGAGAAAGGTAAGAGTACCCAATAAATCAATACTGCTGCTCCTTCTTTGCCATCAATCCAAGCCCTAATTCTGTTGTAACCCTTAATTACACTATAACAAATCTGCATAAGACAATAGACTTCTTGTATGAAGCGAAAAGACATAAAAGAGATAGATAGATAGATAGATAGATAGAGAGAGAGAGAGAGAGATTAGGATTGAAATTGAGCAGAACAAACCTTAGCGCGAGTTGATTTTTTCTCCTTGAAATCGATCGTTACACAAAATAACCAATCAATTAGGATTTTTAGATGAGCCTTAATCTTCCATGGTGGTTGAATGCTAGAAAGATGATAAAGAAAGAAGAGAGATACGATGACGGTAGAGGGTTTGGGGAGACAGAAGAGAGAAACGACGGCAAAAGGATTTGGGGCTTTGACTGTTTGCAATTTTTATTTTCCTTTTTAGTATTTTGTTTTTTGATTCTCTAATTTTTAAAGCGATAGCAAACCTATCGCCCAAATTTTCTCAGTATATTAAATCTTTTCTTTTTTTCGTAAAAAGCTTTGCGACTAAAATGACAATCGCTCATTTCCAAAAACCATCGCCTTGTTTTAAGTTTTGCCGCCAACAATATTTTTGGTTCCCGCTCCCCTCAAAATACACTACTGCGATTGCATTAGCGATGGCAAAACAATTTCTTAAACATTTAGCGATTGAAAGAAAGGAATGGCAAAAACAATCGCCATAGAGGTGAAAAGGTGATGGTTTTGAAAACCATCGCAACACGCCATCGCATAAAAACAGTTTTCTAGTAGTGGCAGGCACAGTGGAAAGGACATGGGAATAGAGGAACTGCGAGTAAGAGTAACAACGTTAATCGTCAGGGAGGTCAGAACCAACAACAAGCGAGAAACCAAGGGGGAGCAGATCGTGGGAAACGGAATAAGCAATATGTTTGTGGGTTTTGCAAAAGGGAAGGACATTCAGAAGAGCGATGTTGGAAGAAACAAGGCAAATGCATATTGTGCGGTGATGGCACGCACTTTCTAAAGGATTTCCCGAGAAACAAAAGGGTACAACCGGCGGGTGCACAAGTGAACGTGGGGGTGAAAAGGGACAACGAAGGGCGACCGAGAGTTCAAGGTCGAGTGTTTGCTTTAGATCAGAGGGGTGTCCCTGATGCACCCAACGTGATAGGAGGTACATTGTTTGTCGAGAGAGAGCGAGCCCGAGTGCTTATAGATCCAGGGTCATCGCATTCCTACATTGCATCTCACTTTGCATGCCATTTGCATTCTATGCCTGAAATGTTGTCTTATGTGTTAGAGGTGTCTACTCCGATGGGAGAGTGCCTAGTTGCTTCTGATGTTCATCGCGCATGCGAAGTTGTTATTGATGATCATGTTTTGCTTGCGGATTTGGTAGTGTTGCCTATCCGTGATTTTGATGTTATTTTGGGCATGGATTGGTTGCACACTCATCATGCCATAGTTGATTGTCGTAAGAAAATTGTTACGTTTGAATTGCCTCATATGCCTCCATTTATGTTTGAGGGTGATAAATGCATGGGTGGTATTCGTATGATATCTGCTTTGAAAGCCCAAAAATTGTTGTCACATGGGTGTACGGGGTATTTAACATGTGTGGTTGATAAATCTAAGAAGGTTGTTATGTTGGAGGATGTTCCAATTGTACGGGAATTTCCGGATGTGTTTTCTACGGAGTATGACTTGCCTCCGGATAGAGAGTTGGAATTTTGTGTTGAATTGTTGCCAGGTACCGCTCCAATATCAAAGGCACCATATCGTATGGCACCGGCAGAATTGAAGGAGTTAAAGGTACAATTGGAGGAGTTGTTGAATCGGGGTTTCATTAGGCCGAGTGTATCGCCGTGGGGTGCACCGGTGTTGTTTGTAAGGAAGAAAGATGGGTCCTTGAGATTGTGTATTGACTACAGGGAGCTGAATCAGGTGACCATCAAAAACAAATATCCCTTGCCACACATCGACGACTTGTTTGACCAACTACAGGGCTCAGTTGTGTATTCAAAATTTGATCTCCGAAGTGGTTACCATCAACTGAAAGTTAGGGCGGATGATATACCAAAGACGGCATTTCGAACTCGATACGGGCATTTCGAGTTTGTTGTGATGCCATTTGGGTTGACAAATGCACCGGCGGTATTCATGGATTTGATGAATAGGATATTTCTGCCTTATCTAGATCTGCTTTCGTGGTGGTGTTTATTGATGATATTCTTGTGTACTCCAAATCCCGGGAGGAGCACGAGAAGCATTTGAGGATTGTGTTGTCGGTGTTGAGAGAAAAGAAGTTGTATGCGAAATTCAAAAATGTGCATTTTGGCTTGAGGAGGTATCGTTTCTAGGCCATGTTATTTCGGGAGATGGTATTTCGGTGGATCCACTTAAGATCGAGGCGGGTGAAATGGAAGAGACCCGAGTCGGTAACGGAGATCCGAAGCTTCTTGGTTTGGCGGGTTATTATCGGAGGTTTATTGAAGGGTTTTCAAAGATTGCGACTCCGATGACTAACTTGACCCAAAAGAATAAACCTTTTGTATGGGATGACAAATGCGAGGCGAGTTTCCAAGAACCGAAGAAGAGGTTGACCACACTCCGATCTTGGCACTACCAAATGGACAGATGGGTTGGTGATATACAAGTGATGCGTCGAAAGAGGGATTGGGTTGTGTTTTGATGCAAAATGGGAGAGTGATTGCGTATGCTTCGGAAGTTGACCTCGTTTGAACGTAATTATCCTACCCACGACATTGAATTGGCTGCGATCATCTTTGCTCTACACAAGTGGAAACACTATCTCTACGGGGCCAAGTTCGAAGTGTTCACCGATCACAAAAGCCTCAAGTACATATTTTCCCAAAAGGAGTTGAACAACCGACAACGGAAGTGGATTGAAAGACTTAAGGACCACGATTGCACCATCTTGTATCATCCGGGGAAAGCCAACGTGGTAGCGGATGCACTTAGCCGAAAGGCGTACATGTCTTGCTTGATGACCCGTGAATGGAAGATGCTTGAGGATGTTCGAGATTGGAGTCCGAGTAGATCGAGACGGGAGTGATTTTGCGAACCTTCGGGCTACGGCATTGATTCAAAGGATTAAAGAGACACAAGAGGACGACCCGGAATTGAAGGCGTTGATTGATGGATTGAATGAAGAGAAGACGAAGGATTTTGCAAAGAACAATGATGGGATCCTTGTGTTTCAAACGAATTTGTGTACCGGCAATAGATGAGGTGAAGAGACAAGTGTTAGAGGAGGCTCACAAGTCTAGATACTCGATTCATCCGGGAGTACTAAGATGTACCGAGACTTGAAGAGAAATTTTTGGTGGAGTGGTATGAAGAGAGAGGTGGCGAGTTTGTGTCGAGATGCTTGACGTGTCAACGTGTAAAAGCGGAACATCAACGACCGACAGGCTTGTTACAACCATTGGAGATTCCGGAGTGGAAATGGGAGAACATAGCGATGGATTTTGTGACAGATTGCCAAAGACTCGCAAGGGTCACGATGCGCTTGGGTGATTATTGACAGTTGACCAAGTCGGCACATTTCCTTCCAATTGCAATGACTTACCCGATGGATAGACTTGCTACCTTATACATACAGAGATTGTGAGATTACATGGAGTACCGGTTAGCATAGTGTCGGATCGAGATCCACGGTTCACATCGCGGTTTTGGCAGTCACTACAGGATGCTTTGGGTACAAAGTTAACGCTTAGCACGGCTTTCCACCCACAGACGGATGGACAATCGGAGAGGACTATACAAATACTTGAGGATATGTTGCGAGCTTGTTCGATGGATTTCAAAGGAGTTTGGGATTCACACGTACCATTGATAGAGTTTGCGTATAACAACAGCTACCAGTCGACCATTGAGATGGCTCCTTATGAGGCGTTGTATGGGAGAAAGTGTCGCTCTCCAATTTGTTGGGATGAAGTTGGCGAAGCAAAGATATGGGGTCCTGACATGGTACACGAATCGGTTGAGAGTGTGAAGCTCATTCGGGAAAGATTGAAAACGGCTCTGAGTCGGCAAAAGAGCTATGCGGATCATCGACGGAGAGACCTTGAATTCGAAGTAGGTGATCATGTGTTTTTGAAGGTTTTGCCACGGATTGGAGTCAAGAGGTTTGGTAAGAAAGGAAAATTGACTCCAAGGTTCATTGGCCCATTTGAGATTTTAGAAAGGGTTGGGAAGTTGGCCTATAGACTTGCCCTACCACCGTCGATGTCGGGCCTTCATGCGGTGTTTCACGTATCCATGTTGAGGAAGTACTTATCGGATGCATCGCACATTTTGGAGTATGAGCCTGTTGATTTGACACCCGATCTATCCTATGTTGAGCCCGTGAGGATACTCGACACCAAAGAACAAGTGTTGAGGTCGAAGTCTATTTCCTTGTGAAAGTTTTGTGGAGAAGTCATAACATCGAGGAGGCCACTTGGGAATTAGAACAAGAGATGCGAGAGAAGTACCCTTCGTTATTTGTTGAGATTGGTAAGTAAATTCGTGGACGAATTTATTCTAAGGGGGTGAGGGTGTAACGCCCGCGCCATTTGCATCAATTGCATCATTTGCATTTGTTCTATATTACGTCTTATGTCTTAACATCGTCATTTCATGTGCAAATATCATTCACATGTGCTTGCAATTGAGATTGTTATACACTTTTTAAGTGTATGAATATGTGTTAGAAGTTTCATTATCATTGCACTTGAATTGGTATGTTATTTGTTTACTTTGGTTTTGGACCTTTCGGAGGCCTATACTTAGTGTTCTAGCTTCACTTAAGTGTTAGAACCATCATGGAACCTTTGAGCAACATTTTGGGACTTTTCTAGACCACATTTCATGATTTTAGGGTGTACTGGAAGTTGGGCGAGCGCCTGGGCGCGCGCGCATTTGGCAGAAACTTGGATTGGTGATTCGGAGCTGAGCAGCGCTTAGGCGGCGCCCGCGCCTAGGCCGCGCCTTCCGAATGGTTGCCCTGTTTTTCCCGCTTTGTAAAAATGTGACAGCTTTGCCCCTTGACCCAACTAGACGTACCATGACCATTTGACCACCATTTTTACACCTAAAACACTGAGTAAACATCTCACAAACATCATCCCTTCCATTTCTTTCATCCATGGTGTGAGAGAAAGCTAGTGTGAGAGAAATAGTGTGAGATTAGTGTGTGTGTTCACTTCCCTCTTCATCCTACCATAGATTTTTGCATGCAACATCACCATTGAGTTGCTAAAGACTTAAGGAATCCATTGCTAAGCTTGGATTGTGGATTCATTGGGTAGATTTTCTTGTGGAGGTAAGCTACTATCCTTTGTTCTTCCTCTATTATAAGTTGTTATACATGTTAGACTTGTTAGATGGTGATATATGTTAGAAACCATCAAAATTGAGTATGTTTGACTATGTTGACTTTTCAAATTCGTGGTTGACTTTTTTGTTGTGTTGAAAGACTCATGTTTACATGTTATAAATGTGAAAAATGGTTAGTGGTTGTTAAGTTTACGGTATGATTAATTCGCGTACACTCGTTCTCACTAGAAACCGAAAATGACTCTAACGGAGTTCGTTAGGATTTCATAATCGATGAGACCACGTGTATGATTTGGGAATTTTTGAATGATTCGAGTGATTCGTTAGAACTTTGGTTACACCGTTTGTGTGTTCGATATTACGTAAATTGTCGTAATTATTGTGAGTTGGTTAATTGTGGTGTGAGATTATTATAACTCACTTGTGACATTCATATTATTGTCAATTGTTGTTGATTGGGGGTATACTCCCTACTTTGGAGTATGACCTTTTATATTCAAATGTCGAGTAAACATTCTACTTGAGCATTTAGTTAAGTCCATGGCATGATTGTTTGAGAGGGGTGTATTGACGCTCGATTATTACAAGAGCAGGGGCTACGTAATAGTCGAAGGCCAATACATTGTTCTCGCCCCTACCGTTGGCCGCGGTAGGGAAATAGCGCCAAGTGTTTGTAGGTGAAAACCGCAACGTTGGTAAGCTATTTTACCGGGGTGTTTTCCGGGTTGTAGTGACCGGAGGCACCGGGGTTTTCCTTTTGTGAATTTCAAATAAAATGGTTCACGAATTCTTTATGGAAAGATTATGGTTTTGTTATGGTTCGAGCACGTCAACAACGGCTCTACAATTGGTACGATATTGGTTGGTTGGTTGGAAGTATTGGTTTGGTCGGAGGTGTACCTCACGTATCCTTTGTAACTTGTTACTTATAATTTTTATGTGCTTCCTATATGAACGAATGTTGGTCATGGTTTCCAACCGGTATGGGACGGTTGGCGATCGTCGAGCCTCTCGTTTAGTATGGGGTTGTTTGGGTTATGTGTGATGCTCGTTACTACTATTTGGTATTAAATGTTATTGTGATAACATGAATACTTGTTATATTTAATGTCTTGCATCTAGTATGCCATATTGTTGCATTAATAGCTTATTGAGTTTTCAACTCACCCCGTTTGTTTTCATTTGTTTTCCTTAGATCAAGCGCCGGCGAGGAATCCTTAGTGTTCGAGTTCGGGTCCGTTGGGCGACTTCTTTTGGTAGTGCACCTTGTGCCTAAGTGTTTTATTTTGGTGAGGCCGAGGGTGTACTTGTTATCTAAACAATGTATTTGTTGGGTAGTAGTCTTGACGGTTATATGTTATATTCTTTTGTTGTGCCGGCATGGTTGCCGTGCGGTTGTATGTATAATTGTTCACTTTTATTCCGCGTACTCTGATATGTTATATATGTACCGAGCATGTTAGCTCGAGTTTGTTGTTGCTAGCTAACGTGTTGTTTCTCCGGCCTGTTTCGCCGTCGAGGTTTAGTATTGTTTAAAGGATTTTTGTGGTTTTAAAGAAAACTTGCACGTGCATTACAGGGTTTTCTCATGACTTTGAATTCTTCTAAATAGAATTTTTGAGGTGCTATTTTCGTGTTTTCCGCATTGTCTCGCGGCTCGAGCGGGATTCACATCGGATCTCGGGTCGGGTCGCGGCTGGTATCGAGCATAAGTTAGCTAGCCGGGAGAGAATCTTTGGCTTAGGAGGGTTGGTTGTGTGTTTAAGTCGTTAACGTCGAGTGTTTATTGCAGGTGATTCATCATGGTTGAGACTAGACATGGTACTAGTACTGAGGATGGTGGCTCGAGTGGAGCCGGGATTACTTCGACTGAACAGGGTAATACTCCACCGCCCACACAGCCTAGAGTTCAACCTACGGGACAGCCGAATGTACAGCCTGAGGTACCGCTAAACCCAAATGAAGGAATTGTTAACGTGATGCAAGGGTTCATGCAGTCAATGATGGAGATGAACAGACAAAACATAGAATTATAGAGACAGGCAATGGCAGTTTGGGACGGCGAGGAAATAGGATGGGTCAACAAGTTGGAGATAATGGGGATTATGATCGTAGGCTTGGGAGATTCTTGAAGATGAAGCCGCCAGCTTATGATGGCGAACCGCATCCCATGAAAGCGAAAAAGTGGATTGAATCAATTGAGAAGATTTTTGTGGCAATTGGGTGTTCCGATGAAGATAAAGTCAAGTTTGCAACATTCAAATTGGAGGAGGCAGCAGAACACTGGTGGAAAGTGTTAGAAGATAACTGGATTCAGGAGCAGGTGGTTCGTACATGGGAGCTTTTCTTGGGACAGTTCAGAAACCACTTCATTCCAGATGTGGTGCAAGCAAAGAAAGAAGTGGAATTTCTCAGTTTTGAACAGGGGACTTTGTCTGTGGCACAATACTCTGCTAAGTTTACCGCACTAGCAAGGTATTGTACCCACTTGGTTCCAACGGAAGAGAAGAAAGTGTACCGTTTTATGAAGGGCTTGAGGACCGAGTACCGCAAACAATTGTTACCAATGGACTTACCGAGTTATCAGAATGCAGTGGATAAGGCGTACAAAATTGAGCACGATATTGAGGAACACCGTGGTAAGTCGGGAAGCTCAAGTGGGAGTCAACACGGATCGCAGGCACAGTGGAAAGGACATGGGAATAGAGGAACTGCGAGTAAGAGTAACAACTTTAATCATCAGGGAGGTCAGAACCAACAACAAGCGAGAAACCAAGGGGGAGCAGATCGTAGGCAACGGAATAAGCAATATGTTTGTGGGTTTTGCAAAAGGGAAGGACATTCAGAAGAGCGATGTTGGAAGAAACAAGGCAAATGCATATTGTGCGGTGATGGCACGCAGTTTCTAAGGGATTGCCCGAGAAACAAAGGGGTACAACCGGCGGGTGCACAAGTGAACGTGGGGGTGAAAAGGGACAACGAAGGGCGACCGAGAGTTCAAGGTCGAGTGTTTGCTTTAGATCAGAGGGGTGTCCCTGATGCACCCAACGTGATAGGAGGTACATTGTTTGTCGAGAGAGAGCGAGCCCGAGTGCTTATAGATCCAGGGTCATCGCATTCCTACATTGCATCTCACTTTGCATGCCATTTGCATTCTATGCCTGAAATGTTGTCTTATGTGTTAGAGGTGTCTACTCCGATGGGAGAGTGCCTAGTTGCTTCTGATGTTCATCGCGCATGCGAAGTTGTTATTGATGATCATGTTTTGCTTGCGGATTTGGTAGTGTTGCCTATCCGTGATTTTGATGTTATTTTGGGCATGGATTGGTTGCACACTTATCATGCCATAGTTGATTGTCGTAAGAAAATTGTTACGTTTGAATTGCCTCATATGCCTCCATTTATGTTTGAGGGTGATAAATGCATGGGTGGTATTCGTATGATATCTGCTTTGAAAGCCCGAAAATTGTTGTCACATGGGTGTACGGGGTATTTAGCATGTGTGGTTGATAAATCTAAGAAGGTTGTTATGTTGGAGGATGTTCCAATTGTACGGGAATTTCCGGATGTGTTTTCTACGGAGTATGACTTGCCTCCGGATAGAGAGTTGGAATTTTGTGTTGAATTGTTGCCAGGTACCGCTCCAATGTCAAAGGCACCATATCGTATGGCACCGGCAGAATTGAAGGAGTTAAAGGTACAGTTGGAGGAGTTGTTGAATCGGGGTTTCATTAGGCCGAGTGTATCGCCGTGGGGTGCACCGGTGTTGTTTGTAAGGAAGAAAGATGGGTCCTTGAGATTGTGTATTGACTACAGGGAGCTGAATCAGGTGACCATCAAAAACAAATATCCCTTGCCACACATCGACGACTTGTTTGACCAACTACAGGGCTCAGTTGTGTATTCAAAATTTGATCTCCGAAGTGGTTACCATCAACTGAAAGTTAGGGCGGAGGATATACCAAAGACGGCATTTCGAACTCGATACGGGCATTTCGAGTTTGTTGTGATGCCATTTGGGTTGACAAATGCACCGGCGGTATTCATGGATTTGATGAATAGGATATTCCTGCCTTATCTAGACTGTTTCGTGGTGGTGTTTATTGATGATATTCTTGTGTACTCCAAATCCCGGGAGGAGCACGAGAAGCATTTGAGGATTGTGTTGTCGGTGTTGAGAGAAAAGAAGTTGTATGCGAAATTCAGCAAATGTGCATTTTGGCTTGAGGAGGTATCGTTTCTAGGCCATGTTGTTTCGGGAGATGGTATTTCGGTGGATCCACTTAAGATCGAGGCAGTGGTGAAATGGAAGAGACCCGAGTCGGTAACGGAGATCCGAAGCTTCTTGGGTTTGGCGGGTTATTATCGGAGGTTTATTGAAGGGTTTTCAAAGATTGCGACTCCGATGACTAACTTGACCCAAAAGAATAAACCTTTTGTATGGGATGACAAATGCGAGGCGAGTTTCCAAGAACTGAAGAAGAGGTTGACCACAGCTCCGATCTTGGCACTACCAAATGGACAGGATGGGTTGGTGATATACAGTGATGCGTCGAAAGAGGGATTGGGTTGTGTTTTGATGCAAAATGGGAGAGTGATTGCGTATGCTTCTCGAAAGTTGACCTCGTTTGAACAGAATTATCCTACCCACGACATTGAATTGGCTTCGATCATCTTTGCTCTACACAAGTGGAAACACTATCTCTACGGGGCCAAGTTCGAAGTGTTCACCGATCACAAAAGCCTCAAGTACATATTTTCCCAAAAGGAGTTGAACAACCGACAACGGAAGTGGATTGAAAGACTTAAGGACCACGATTGCACCATCTTGTATCATCCGGGGAAAGCCAACGTGGTAGCGGATGCACTTAGCCGAAAGGCGTACATGTCTTGCTTGATGACCCGTGAATGGAAGATGCTTGAGGATGTTCGAGATTGGAGTCCGAGTAGATCGAGACGGGGAGTGATTTTTGCGAACCTTCGGGCTACGCCGGCATTGATTCAAAGGATTAAAGAGACACAAGAGGACGACCCGGAATTGAAGGCGTTGATTGATGGATTGAATGAAGAGAAGACGAAGGATTTTGCAAAGAACAATGATGGGATCCTTGTGTTTTGAAACAGAATTTGTGTACCGGCAATAGATGAGGTGAAGAGACAAGTGTTAGAGGAGGCTCACAAGTCTAGATACTCGATTCATCCGGGGAGTACTAAGATGTACCGAGACTTGAAGAGAAATTTTTGGTGGAGTGGTATGAAGAGAGAGGTGGCTGAGTTTGTGTCGAGATGCTTGACGTGTCAACGTGTAAAAGCGGAACATCAACGACCGACAGGCTTGTTACAACCATTGGAGATTCCGGAGTGGAAATGGGAGAACATAGCGATGGATTTTGTGACAGGATTGCCAAAGACTCGCAAGGGTCACGATGCAGTTTGGGTGATTATTGACAGGTTGACCAAGTCAGCACATTTCCTTCCAATTGCGATGACTTACCCGATGGATAGACTTGCTACCTTATACATACAGGAGATTGTGAGATTACATGGAGTACCGGTTAGCATAGTGTCGAATCGAGATCCACGGTTCACATCGCGGTTTTGGCAGTCACTACAGGATGCTTTGGGTACAAAGTTAACGCTTAGCACGGCTTTCCACCCACAGACGGATGGACAATCGGAGAGGACTATACAAATACTTGAGGATATGTTGCGAGCTTGTTCGATGGATTTCAAAGGAGTTTGGGATTCACACGTACCATTGATAGAGTTCGCGTATAACAACAGCTACCAGTCGACCATTGAGATGGCTCCTTATGAGGCGTTGTATGGGAGAAAGTGTCGCTCTCCAATTTGTTGGGATGAAGTTGGCGAAGCAAAGATATGGGGTCCTGACATGGTACACGAATCGGTTGAGAGTGTGAAGCTCATTCGGGAAAGATTGAAAACGGCTCTGAGTCGGCAAAAGAGCTATGCGGATCATCGATGGAGAGACCTTGAATTCGAAGTAGGTGATCATGTGTTTTTGAAGGTTTTGCCACGGATTGGAGTCAAGAGGTTTGGTAAGAAAGGAAAATTGACTCCAAGGTTCATTGGCCCATTTGAGATTTTAGAAAGGGTTGGGAAGTTGGCCTATAGACTTGCCCTACCACCGTCGATGTCGGGCCTTCATGCGGTGTTTCACGTATCCATGTTGAGGAAGTACTTATCGGATGCATCGCACATTTTGGAGTATGAGCCTGTTGATTTGACACCCGATCTATCCTATGTTGAGCAGCCCGTGAGGATACTCGACACCAAAGAACAAGTGTTGAGGTCGAAGTCTATTTCCCTTGTGAAAGTTTTGTGGAGAAGTCATAACATCGAGGAGGCCACTTGGGAATTAGAACAAGAGATGCGAGAGAAGTACCCTTCGTTATTTGTTGAGATTGGTAAGTAAATTCGTGGACGAATTTATTCTAAGGGGGTGAGGGTGTAATGCCCGCGCCATTTGCATCAATTGCATCATTTGCATTTGTTCTATATTACGTCTTATGTCTTAACATCGTCATTTCATGTGCAAATATCATTCACATGTGCTTGCAATTGAGATTGTTATACACTTTTTAAGTGTATGAATATGTGTTAGAAGTTTCATTATCATTGCACTTGAATTGGTATGTTATTTGTTTACTTTGGTTTTGGACCTTTCGGAGGCCTATACTTAGTGTTCTAGCTTCACTTAAGTGTTAGAACCATCATGGAACCTTTGAGCAACATTTTGGGACTTTTCTAGACCACATTTCATGATTTTAGGGTGTACTGGAAGTTGGGCGAGCGCCTGGGCGCGCGCGCATTTGGCAGAAACTTGGATTGGTGATTCTGGAGCTTGAGCAGGCGCTTAGGCTGGCGCCTAGGCGGCCGCCTAGGCGGCCGCGCCTCTTCCAGAATGGTTGCCCTGTTTTTCCTGCTTTGTAAAAATGTGACAGTTTTGCCCCTTTGACCCAACTAGACGTACCATGACCATTTGACCACCATTTTTACACCTAAAACACTGAGTAAACATCTCACAAACATCATCCCTTCCATTTCTTTCATCCATGGTGTGAGAGAAAGCTAGTGTGAGAGAAATAGTGTGAGATTAGTGTGTGTGTTCACTTCCCTCTTCATCCTACCATAGATTTTTGCATGCAACATCACCATTGAGTTGCTAAAGACTTAAGGAATCCATTGCTAAGCTTGGATTGTGGATTCATTGGGTAGATTTTCTTGTGGAGGTAAGCTACTATCCCTTGTTCTTCCTCTATTATAAGTTGTTATACATGTTAGACTTGTTAGATGGTGATATATGTTAGAAACCATCAAAATTGAGTATGTTTGACTATGTTGACTTTTCAAATTTGTGGTTGACTTTTTGGTTGTGTTGAAAGACTCATGTTTACATGTTATAAATGTGAAAAATGGTTAGTGGTTGTTAAGTTTACGGTATGATTAATTCGCGTAAACTCGTTCTCACTAGAAACCGA
Source organism: Platycodon grandiflorus (assembly GCA_016624345.1). Classification (NCBI taxonomy): domain Eukaryota; kingdom Viridiplantae; phylum Streptophyta; class Magnoliopsida; order Asterales; family Campanulaceae; genus Platycodon; species Platycodon grandiflorus. Next base: position 50,297,212 of record CM028361.1, on the reverse strand, counting down.
AAATGACTCTAACGGAGTTCGTTAGGATTTCATAATCGATGAGACCACGTGTATGATTTGGGAATTTTTGAATGATTCGAGTGATTCGTTAGAACTTTGGTTGCACCGTTTGTGTGTTCGATATTACGTAAATTGTCGTAATTATTGTGAGTTGGTTAATTGTGGTGTGAGATTATTATAACTCACTTGTGACATTCATATTATTGTCAATTGTTGTTGATTGGGGGTATACTCCCTACTTTGGAGTATGACCTTTTATATTCAAATGTCGAGTAAACATTCTACTTGAGCATTTAGTTAAGTCCATGGCATGATTGTTTGAGAGGGGTGTATTGACGCTCGATTATTACAAGAGCAGGGGCTACGTAATAGTCGAACGCCAATACATTGGGTTCTCGCCCCCCTACCGTTGGCCGCGGTAGGGGAAATAGCGCCAAGTGTTTGTAGGCGAAAAACCGCAACGTTGGTAAGCTATTTTACCGGGTGTTTTCCGGTTGTAGTGACCGGAGGCACCGGGTTTTCCTTTGTGAATTTCAAATAAAATGGTTCACGAATTCTTTATGGAAAGATTATGGTTTTGTTATGGTTCGAGCACGTCAACAACGGCTCTACAATTGGTACGATATTGGTTGGTTGGTTGGAAGTATTGGTTTGGTCGGAGGTGTACCTCGACACAGTATCCTTTGTAACCTGTTACTTATAATTTTTATGTGCTTCCTATATGAACGAATGTTGGTCATGGTTTCCAACTGGTATGGGACGGTTGGCGATCGTCGAGCCTCTCGTTTAGTATAGGGTTGTTTGGGTTATGTGTGATGCTCGTTACTACTATTTGGTATTAAATGTTATTGTGATAACATGAATACTTGTTATATTTAATGTCTTGCATCTAGTATGCCATATTGTTGCATTAGTAGCTTATTGAGTTTTCAACTCACCCCGTTTGTTTTCATTTGTTTTCCTTAGATCAAGCGCCGGCGAGGAATCCTTAGTGTTCGAGTTCGGGTCCGTTGGGCGACTTCTTTTGGTAGTGCACCTTGTGCCTAAGTATTTTATTTTGGTGAGGCCGAGGGTGTACTTGTTATCTAAACAATGTATTTGTTGGGTAGTAGTCTTGACGGTTATATGTTATATTCTTTTGTTGTGCCGGCATGGTTGCCGTGCGGTTGTATGTATAATTGTTCACTTTTATTCCGCGTACTCTGATATGTTATATATGTACCGAGCATGTTAGCTCGAGTTTGTTGTTGCTAGCTAACGTGTTGCTTCTCCGGCCTGTTTCGCCGTCGAGGTTTAGTATTGTTTAAAGGATTTTTGTGGTTTTAAAGAAAACTTGCACGTGCATTACAGGGTTTTCTCATGACTTTGCATTCTTCTAAATGGAATTTTTGAGGTGCTATTTTCGTGTTTTCCGCATTGTCTCGCGGCTCGAGCGGGATTCACATCGGATCTCGGGTCGGGTCGCGACAGTTGGTATCAGAGCATAAGTTAGCTAGCCGGGAGAGAATCTTTGGCTTAGGAGGGTTGGTTGTGTGTTTAAGTCGTTAACGTCGAGTGTTTATTGCAGGTGATTCATCATGGTTGAGACTAGACATGGTACTAGTACTGAGGATGGTGGCTCGAGTGGAGCCGGGATTACTTCGACTGAACAGGGTAATACTCCACCGCCCACACAGCCTAGAGTTCAACCTACGGGACAGCCGAATGTACAGCCTGAGGTACCGCTAAACCCAAATGAAGGAATTGTTAACGTGATGCAAGGGTTCATGCAGTCAATGATGGAGATGAACAGACAAAACATAGAATTACAGAGACAGGCAATGGCAGGTTTGGGACTGGCAGGAGGAAATAGGATGGGTCAACAAGTTGGAGATAATGGGGATTATGCCCGGTACTTATGCCGGTACTTATGCCGGTAGTTGTTTTGTCATTAAACGTCATTGTATACGTTATGCCCGGTACTTATGCCGGTAGTTGTTTTGAACTCCGTCGTATCATTTCATTCTCACTCCATATTATGATTTGTCATAAATCCTATGTATGAATCCTTGCCATATGAGAATTCTTTTTATTCAATTGTGATATTTTCCAACTTCGAATTTATTATGTATTTTGTTAAAATTCTTACTGTGATCACTAAGTTAAACAACCTGTCACACAGGGGTACTATGGTACTATGAGATACGAATTTTATGACTTTTTTATGAATGCTTTACACCACCTGGCCCGTGGTGTGGTTATCCGGCTATACCGTATTTATGAATTATGAATCTTCAGAACTCTTCGGAGTATTTAGTTTATTAAGGTCTTGCGACCACTTACGTGATCATAGTGTCCGCGAGTTGGACACTACCTCCAACCGGTATGGGACGGTTGGCGGTAGTCGTACCTCTCGCAGTCAATTTGCATGGTTGTATCCTTTCCCTTGAAATTCCTATTACTCCTTCAATTTTTATGAACTATGAATATTGACCTTCTGATTGACTTTGACTTTTTTTGAAATGTACGAACGTATGATTTTCTTCGAGTCAACTCCTCCTTAGAAACCGGAGGGGTTGTATATGAACTTGCTGAGCATTGTTCGCTCACCCTTTTTCCTATTCCATCTTCCAGGTCATAAGTAGGAAGGATCTTACGGATATGCAGATATTGACAACTATCATTCGAGATATTTTGAAAAATGATTTTATTCCTTGTAATAAGAGGGATCTGAATTATTTAAAGTTGAAGATAATTGAGAAATGTATTGACATTATTATGGGTTATTAATGTTAGTGACCTTGGGATTACATTGGTTTAAGGTTAATTTGATATTGTAAGTACTCGAGGTTCATTTTGTTAAGTATTATGGTGGTGACGTGGCTAAATTGTGGGACCACGATGTTGGTACCGAATTTGGGGCGTTACAAAGTTGGTATCAAAGTACGTCCCGGCCGGAAATGTGTTGGAACACATCGCCTGGGATACCGATCCTTTATGTATGATTTGAGGTTCTATAGACCATAGAATTAAGGATTGATTAGAATTAGGAATTTATTCGAACTAAGAATTTATTCGAAGTATGAATTGGTTAGAACTAAGAATTTATTTGAATTAAGAATTAATTAGAATTAAGTATTGATTATGACTACTACTATTTGGAACTCATATATTCACTTGGCTGACTGTAGGATGGATTACGACTTGGACTTAGACAACTGGATGATAGGGGACCAGGATGGGGTTGATCCAGATGAAGATCCAGAAGAGGAAATAGAGGAAATCCCAGAGGATGAACCTGAGGAAGACCCTGAAGAGGAACCAGAGGAGGTTCCAAATGAGCCTGCAGGCAGTAATAGTCATGGTGAAGTAAGTATGGGTGAGGACAACACTGTGGAGTCTGGGAATGGAGCTGCGCAAGAGAATAATGCGCAACCCGATCCCCGAGTGCAAGAATTGGAACTCTTGCTACAACAGGCTCGTGATCTGATACGAAATGACCGCAGAGAAAATAGGGAATTCTTGAGGTTAATTTTGAATGTCTGTCAGGATATTGATGAGCACCTCCAAATCGACATTCCCGCGATGGCAGCGCCACGTGCAATGGTTAACCAACTGATCATCACTATACGTGGGGCGCTGTGAGGGGGTAGAGATGCGTATTAGTTTGATGACATAAGGTTTATAATGACGTGATATTAATTGTATTTTAAACTCGTATGTTTTTGGAATCAATAGGATATTTTCCTATGTTTGTGGAATAAATTTCATTATATAAGAATTCTTGTGAAATTTTGATTTTTGGCTATGAATTTAAATTTATTGTATGCACTCAATAATTGTATGATGAACATGACATATAATTATGTATGACGATTCATGTCATATAATAGATGGCAAGAGGAGGACACGCTAGTACACGCGGACGCGGATGCGGACGCGGGCGTGGGCGCGGTCGAGGTGGTAGAAATAATGTTCCAGTCGAAGATTTTTCCTCAGGGACTGGGGGAAGTCAAAATACTCCCCAACCAAACGTTGATACTAATGCAAATGCCCCACAAATTGACCCTACGATAGTGGCAATTCTACAGACCTTAACACATACTGTTACGGCCTTAGGCCAAGTTGCTCAGGCAGCCACCGCTCAACCTCAACCTCCACCTCAACCCCAACCTATCGTCCAGCCGCCACCAGTGGTCAACGACCCTCTTGAAAGTTTCCAAAAGAGAGAGCCAAAGACATTTTCAGGTGTGTCCGGTACTGAGAAACCGGAAAGTTGGATCCGAAGTATGGAGAAAATCTTTGGAACAATGACATGCACTAGCGAACAAAGGGTTAGTCTGGCTACATTTAAGTTGGAAGGAGAAGCAGATGAATGGTGGAAGTCAGAAATGAGGACAGCTGAGGCTAACGGAGTAGGTGCTTGCGATTGGGAGAGATTTCTCTCAGCTTTTAATAAGAAATACTTTCCCAAGAGTGTAAGGGAACAGAAACTCAAAGAGTTCCTTGATTTGGAGCAAGGGAAAATGACTGTGGATGAATATGATGCCAAGTTCAGTCGTCGAAGTATGCTCCGGCTTTCTTTGAAGACGAAGAGCAAAAGGCGAGGAAGTTTGAAGGAGGTCTGAATGATCAGATCAATTACAGAATTGCAGCTTTGGAATTGCCAACCTATGCTCAGGTCCTGGATAGGGCTAGAGCGATGGAGATTAAGTCAGCAGAATATCGAAAGAAGAAAGAGGAGAGGAAAAGAGGCGCCGAGGACAGCTCGGGAAAGTATCGTGGTCCGGGAAACAGTCAGGGAAGTTCTAGTCAGGGGAATAAAAGAAGGACCACTGAAGATAGCCGAATAGAGAGGCAACTCAGGCTCGAACTCAAATTACAACCGAACTGAATCGAATCGGTGGCGTAACCGGGGACAAGGACAACCGAATCGGTGGCGTAACCGGGCCAAAGACAGAACCGTAACAATAATTCGGTGTGTCGAGGTGTGGGGCAAGACATTTGACGAAAATTGCTACGGAATAAGGGGCTTGTTTTAACGTGGTAAAGTGGGCCACGAGCTAAAGAATGTTCGAACCACCAAAGGGAGTCCCTGACGAGGTACCGAAGGAGAAGATAAGAATAAACCAAGGGGTCAAGGAAGGATCTTTGCTATGACGGCCAGGGATGCCAGGCAACTAATGACGTGGTGGCGGTACCGTCCAACTTTTCTCTCGCAATGTTTATGCCTTAATTGATCCGGTGCCACACATTCAATTATATGCACATCTCTTGCGCGTCGTATGAAATTGTCCCCTCGAGTTTGGATATTGATCTTGTAATAGATACGCCAACTAAGGAATCCATTTTAGTAACTACGGTGTTTAAGTCATGCTCTTTGAAGATGGAGGATAGGGAGATGCCCATCGATTTGGTACCATTAGATATCCAAGACTTTGACTTAATCTTAGGCATGGATTGGTTAGCCGCATTTCATGCTAAGGTGGATTGTTTTAAGAAAGAAGTGGTGTTTTGTATTCCCGGGGAACCAGAGTTTCTTTTTAAGGGGTCTAAACCGACGACACTATCGGGCATTATTTCTTCATTAAGGGCAAGACGATTATTGAGGAAAGGTTGTCGGTGATACTTAGCTTCTCTAGTAGATAATGATAAGAGAGTAGCGAGTATAGAATCACTACCGGTGGTTAGAGAGTTTGGAGATGTATTTCCAGAAGACTTACCTAGTCTTCCGCCTGAGAGAGAAGTGGAGTTTGGCATTGACCTAGCGCCAGGGACGGCACCCATTTCTAAGGCACCTTATAGAATGGCCCCGACAGAACTCAAGGAACTAAAAGAGCAATTGCAAGAGTTGCTGGAGAAGGGTTTGGTTAGACCTAGTGTATCACCGTGGGGTACTCCAGTGTTATTTGTGAAAAAGAAGGATGGGACCATGAGGTTGTGTATTGATTACCGTGAGTTAAATCGGGTTACGATCAGGAATAAATACCCATTGCCAAGGATTGATGACTTGTTTGATCAATTACAAGGTGCTTGCTATTTTTCTAAGATTGATCTTCGCTCAGATACCACCTTAAGATTTAAGAAGGACGATATTTCCAAGACAGCATTCAGGACACGGTATGGACATTATGAGTTTTTGGTGATGCCATTTGGTTTAACAAATGCCCCCGCAGCTTTTATGGATTTAATGAATAGGATTTTCAGAAAGTTTCTTGATAAGTGTGTGATTGTTTTCATTGATGATATTTTGATCTACTCTAAGTCTCGGGAGGAGCATGAGGAACATTTAAGGCGTATTACAAATTTTAAGAGAGGAAAAACTTTATGCTAAGTTTAAAAAGTGTGAATTTTGGTTAGAAGAAGTTGCTTTCTTGGGGCATGTAGTGTCTAAAGATGGGATCTCGAGATCCAAAGAAAGATTGAAGCGGTTGTAAAGGAACGGCCAACAACCGCAATGAAGTTCGTAGTTTCTTGGGGTTGGCGATATTACCGTCGATTTGTTGAGGGATTTTCGAAAATTGCAGTACCTTTGACTAGATTGACACAGAAAAATGCGAAGTTCGTTTGGACTGAGGAATGCGAGATTAGTTTTCAAGAGTTGAAGAAGAAGTTGGTTTCGGCACCGATTCTTGCTTTACCGAGACGGGGGTTTGTAATTTATAGTGATGCTTCGCTAAGAGGTTTGGGTTGTGTATTAATGCGATGGAAAGTAATCGCTTACGCTTCCACAACTTAAGACTTTTGAAAAGAACTACCCAACACACGATTTAGAGTTGGCTGCCGTGGTGTTTGCACTGAAAATTTGGAGACACTATCTGTATGGGGAACCGTGTGAGATTTATACGGATCACAAGAGTCTTAAATATATTTTCACCCAAAAGGATCTGAACATGAGGCAAAGAAGGTGGTTGGAGCTTCTGAAAGATTATGACCGCACAATTTTGTACCACCCGGCAAAGCTAATGTGGTGGCGGATGCTCTCGATCGTAAGAATAGGGGACCTTGGCCATGATGCTGACTAAGGAGAAGAAAATTATTGATGATTTGGAGTCATTGGGTTTAGAAGTAAGAGTGCGAGGAGGCAAAGGTTATTTGGCGCACCTGAGTTTTCAACCGTCCTTGTTAGAAAGGATCAAGACAGTTCAAGGAGTTGACCTAGAGTTAACCAAGATTACTGAAGGAGTGAAAGTAGGGGCTCAACCAAAGTTTCGAATTGGGAATGATGACATATTACGTTTTGGGTCAAGGTTTGCGTTCCTGCCAACTCAGAGTTGAAAAGGGAGATATTAGAGGAAGCTCACAATTCGAGGTTTGCAGTACACCTAGGAAGCACAAAGATGTATAGGGATGTGCGTTATACTTTCTGGTGGGAAAATATGAAACGAGAAATTGCAGAGTTTGTCTCCAAATGTCTAGTATGCCAACAGATTAAAAGTGAACATCAGAGACCTGGAGGGTTATTACAGTCAATGCCAATTCCCGAGTGGAAGTGGGAACACATTACTATGGATTTTGTGGTAGGGCTACCTAGAACACTCAAGGGACACAATGCAATTTGGGTTATTGTGGACCGATTGACTAAGGCAGCTCATTTCCTGCCATTTCGAATTAATGAGTCGCTAGAGAAATTAGCGAAAATGTATATTGATGAGATTGTTAGGTTACATGGGGTTCCTGTTTCAATAATCTCATACCGCGACACAAGGTTTACATCGAAGTTTTGGGGTAGTCTGCAGAAAGTCCTCGGTACAAAGTTGAGCATGAGTACCGCATTTCACCCACAAACAGATGGCCAGTCGGAAAGAACTATCCAGACGTTAGAGGATATGCTTAGAGCTTGTGTTTTGGATTTACAAGGGAATTGGGATGATCACTTACCGCTAGTAGAGTTTGCGTATAACAACAGCTTTCATGCCAGCATTAGCATGGCACCATATGAAGCATTGTACGGAAGGAAGTGCCGATCACCTACTTGTTGGGACGAGGTGGGTGAAAGAAAACTTTTGGGGCCAGAGTTGGTACAGATTACTTCGGAGAAAGTGCAATTAATAAGAAAGAGACTACTTACAGCCCAAAGTAGACAGAAGTCTTACGCAGATAAGCACCGACGTAAACTAGATTTCGATATTGGCGACCATGTGTTTTTGAAAGTCTCGCCAACGAGAGGAGTCATGAGGTTTGGTGTTCGAGGTAAGCTCAGTCCGAGGTTCGTCGGACCATTCGAAATACTTGAACGGGTGGGAGAGGTAGCGTATAGACTTGCTTTACCACCTGCACTGGCCGGAGTTCACAATGTGTTTCACGTATCTATGTTGAGGAAGTATGTCCCCGATCCGAGTCATGTGATTGAATTTGAACCGTTACGACTTCAAGAAGATCTTAGTTATGCCGAACATCCCATCCGAATAATAGATCGAAAAGACCAAGTTCTTCGGAGACGAACCATTCCATATGTCAAGGTCCAATGGAGTAATCATACAGAAAGGGAAGCCACTTGGGAGCTTGAGGAGGAGATGCGAGAGAAACATCCCGAACTTTTCATAGGATAAGGTGCTTAAGTTTAGAGGACTAAACTTCTTTTTAGGGGGTAAGAGTGTAATAACCCGCTAAATAATTTGTTAAATTGTAATAATTTTTTTTTAGTATTATATTGGGCTAAAAAAAATTTTGGCCTATTTTCAGTATGTGATATTGGGCTAAAGACATTGTTACCACATTGTTATTATTTGGGCTTAAGACATTTTTGTCATCATATTATTTTGGGCTTGGCCCACTAATGTGTATAACACACACACACACACACAAAAAAAAGGGGAAAGAAATTCTCGATAGTGTTGTTTCTGGGAGAATGCATCATCAGTCAAAGGCGCTACACAAAACAAAACAAAAAAAAAATCTCGCCATTGTTGTATTCGAGAGTGACCGTCAAAATGGCTTGTGAAGATTCAGTCCATGGGGGTGTGTTGGGGAGAGAAATCACCATTGAAGAAGGTTATAAAAAGGGGTTTGGAACAATGGTTCTCTACCAGAAATTGAGAGAACTGTGAGTGCAAGAGAGAGAGAGAGAGCATCGTTGATTCTCGGAAGGAAGGAGAGTTGGTGACGAACGAAATCATTCGTCGGACGAAGTCGCCGGAAGGAATTATCGATTTGAGGTAAGGTTAATTTGTACAAATTCTCTTTGAAGTAGAATTGCCAAAGAACATGAATTCTGTAAATTTATAACCATTTGGAGTAAAAGAGATTATTTACTTTAATGGAGTTTTAAAAAATAATAATAATAATACATTTCTGATTTTTTTTTAGTAAATTTTGATTTGCAAATTGTTAGCGACTATAGCCGGATTGCTGGAACTATCACTTATTGATGATTATTAGTTTATGATAATTGTCCATGTTAATTTTACAAGAATTCTCTAAAGAAGAAGAACACTCAGTAACTAAGTAAATTTTTTTTTAAAGGAAATATGATATATGTTTAATTAAAATGCATGGGTGTGATTAATTTGGGTGAAGTTGCAGAGCTAATGCTCTGTTCGTTTTGGTTGTGGTTGGTGCGGAGGTTGAAGACAACCCATTTGCCAAAGTTTACTTCTGGCCCTCCTTGTTCACCAAACCTGAAAAATCAGTCCTCATCTTTACGAATTTTCAACTTGATCCTTATACTGTTTTTAGTTAAATGAAGAAGATAATAAGAATCTCAACTTAACAGATTACACCCTTTCTGTTTAGACTTGCTGAAAAGTTGACAAAAAATTCTGGATTTCCATAAAGACCCCTTATGTTCTAAGAAAAATAATAATAATAATAATAATAAATAAATAGATAAAGATAATAACTTTAATATTATATTTAATTCATACGAGCTCGAATTGAAGTAATTCTTGAGCCTACTTTAGGTATTTACCAATGTATTTTCTAATAAATAAAATTTGTTTAACGTGTATAAGATTTGGAAAAAATTTAATTAGTATTTGTACAATACTTAAATCGATTAGAATTAATAATATATTTTGACATATAAAATTAAATACTATCTTAAAAAGACTTTTACTAATATAGTATCTAGATTAGCCTACAAGTGCAATTAAGACTATATTTTATTTGGTACAATCATAATTAGTAACTAGTGGTGTACTTGTGATGAATTTTAGATTCGAACAAGCGCGTGTGACGATTTTTATTCGCTAAGCATATCGAGGTAAGGGATTATACCTCTTTTAAGTATTTGAACTCTATTTTCTGTCGATAGGCTTCCGCTGTATTTTGTTGTCATTAAACGTCATTGTATACGTTATGCCGGTACTTATCGGTAGTTGTTTTGAACTCCGTCGTATCATTTCGTTCTCACTCCATATTATGATTTGTCATAAATCCTATGTATGAATCCTTGCCATATGAGAATTCTTTTTATTCAATTGTGATATTTTCCAACTTCGAATTTATTATGTATTTTGTTAAAATTCTTACTGTGATCACTAAGTTAAACAACCTGTCACACAGGGGTACTACGGTACTATGAGATACGAATTTTATGACTTTTTATGAATGCTTTACACCACCGCCCGTGGTGTGGTTATCCGGATATACCGTATTTATGAATTATGAATCTTGAACTCTTCGGAGTATTTAGTTTATTAAGGTCTTGCGACCACTTACGTGATCATAGTGTCCGCGAGTTAGACACTACCTCCAACCGGTATGGGACGGTTGGCGGTAGTCGTACCTCTCGATCAATTTGCATGGTTGTATCCTTTCCCTTGAAATTCCTATTACTCCTTCAATTTTTATGAACTATGAATATTGACCTTCTGATTGACTTTGACTTTTTTTGAAATGTACGAACGTATGATTTTCTTCGAGTCAACTCCTCCTTAGAAACCGGAGGGGTTGTATATGAACTTGCTGAGCATTGTTCGCTCACCCTTTTTCCTATTCCATCTTCCAGGTCATAAGTAGGAAGGATCTTACGGATATGCAGATATCGACAACTATCATTCGAGATATTTTGAAAAATGATTTTATTCCTTGTAATAAGAGGGATCTGAATTATTTAAAGTTGAAGATAATTGAGAAATGTATTGACATTATTATGGGTTATTAATGTTAGTGACCTTGGGATTACATTGGTTTAAGGTTAATTTGATATTGTAAGTACTCGAGGTTCATTTTGTTAAGTATTATGGTGGTGACGTGGCTAAATTGTGGGACCACGATGTTGGTACCGAATTTGGGGCGTTACAACTAATGAATTAGGAGATGAATTGAAGCAAGATTTATGGTTCGTAAGGTTGTCCTACCTAGACAATAGTGACTTCCTATTATTTGTTCGTTGGTTCCAACTAAATTGTTAGACTCTTGCTTCTTCGGCCAATCATATTCTTTACTTTCTTGTTTGTCCTTTTAGAACACAAAGAAAGAGAGGTAAAGGTTAATTAGAGAGAGTATGTTTGATTTATTCTTCCTAGTGTTTGTAGTTTGTGTATGGAGTGAAAGGGAGGGGTGTAGGTGCGTTTAGAAGGGGGGGGGGTGAGGGATTGAATGTGTATTAAGAGAGAGGAAAGATGAATGGGTGTGTATTTAAAAAAAAAAAAAAGAGGGAATATTTTTAAAGGAGTAAAATAAAAAATATCAAGGGGAAATTAGTATTTAAGTGGATTAGAAATGAAGACAGCGGTAAGGCCTCGATTGGTACACGAAAATGAAATCAATTCTACGGAATTGATCCCATAGAATTGATTAATAATGTTTTGTGGTTCAAAAATTATATTTGAAATATGAATTGATTACTAAAATCTTTGAATTGATTAATAAAATTTAAGGAATCACAACCTTGATAGAGGAGGCGGTATTTGGATTCCTAATAGTTAAAATCCATATAAAAGAACAATAATATCTTTATATTATGTCAAATATTTGCTTCATATTTATAATTTCATTTGATTTACGGCCGTTCTTTTTCACTCTTCCTTGTCGTCGTTGTTCTTCGGCTCTTTTTATTAGGTTATGTATTTGTTCATTTTGTTTCAAATGTTTAAGTTATTTTTATTTGAACTAGTTTCATTATAACATTAATTTTTTTATTTTAATGTAATAAATTTTTCTTGATTTATTGATGCTGGATAATTCAAAATTTTCATCAAAATTGAAAAAGAATGAAGAACTTGTTATTTTATGGAGTAGTAATAACGTTAATGTCTAAATTTTATAATGGAAGTCATTAATAAGTATTTGACTACATTAGGGTAACGTTGTCAATTACCTTAATTTTATTTGTGCGTTCCAAGTTATTTTGTTTCTTACAAAACAATATAATAAAAATTTGTACAACATTAGTAATCATATTCCTTATATTACTAAACACTCTTTAGGATTCATCTTTCCATCTATGTAAAATCTCCATTTTTAATTTTCGTGTACCAATCGAGGTCTAAGTGTATTTAGAGGTACGAGCGGTGTTAAGTCCACTTTTTAAATAATTAAAATTAAGACAGTTGTTATTAACACCTCTCAAACCTCTAAGTACACCATAACCTAAATTTTCAACCCCCTAAATATTAAATACACCCCCTAATTTTTCTATTTTGCCATCTCTCTTTCTTTTCCCCTTCCTCTCTCCTTCTCCTCCCTCTCCTTCCTCTCATCTCCCCTGTCATCCTCGCCTCCCCCTATTACCCTCTTTCCTCATTTCTCATCGTGTTCATATTTCCACCATTTCCTCATTCAACCTAAATTAATTATATGACAATCAAATTATAGCTTTTATTAAAAAAATAAATATGTTATTAACACAACCCACTTCAAAAAATGTATGAATTCATGTCTCCATCGTTGCCCCGATTAATGAACTTGTTTTTTTTTTTTTGGAAGTTGTTCAGCATTGTGTGACCGAACACTCATAGTGGTGTTCGACACCCCTAACCGAACAGCTTTAGCGATGTTCGGTAGGGGCTGCCAAATTAATTAATTAATTTTTTTAAACCTAAAAAATAAAAAATACACAAGGACATTTAAGTCAAAATTTATAATAACATTTTTGTAATATACGAGGGGATGTACTTGGAGATTTTTGAGGTGTTAATAGTAACTCTCTAAAATTAAATTATTTTATTAGAAAAATAAAAAGAGAGTTGCTATTCGCACCCCCAAATCTCCTAGTACACCCATTTACTAAGAATACTCCCCTTATATTATCAACTCAAAAAATATAAATATACCCCCTTATTTTCCTATTTTACCCCTCCTACATTTTCCCCAAAATCAATCAAAAAATCAACCCCTCCCCTCCTCCCTCCCAGCATCAAACCCCCCTTCTTTCCGCCCCCCATCTCTCTTCATCTCCCCCATCACTATTTATCACTTCTTTCTCCTACAAATCTCCCCCATCACTGTTCATCAATCCGAGAAGTTGTCTTCCATGGTTTCAAAGGTGAGTACCCCATTCTTGCTCTGTTTTACTAGTTATCTTTTATTTTCTTTCTCATTTCTTTGACAAATTTATGTTGAAGTTTCTCCCATTCTTCCTCCATAAAATCTATACTTACTAATTTTTTTTTCTTATTTGAAGCTGTTTGGCACTGTGCGACCGAACACCCATAGTGGTATTCAGCACCCCCTAACTGAACATCACTATGTGAGCTTAGCACCCCTTACCGAACAGCTTCAGTTGTGTTCGGTAGAGCCAGTAAAATCAGCCCAGCCAATAGGCCGGCCTAATCAACCCAATGTTTACATGGGCTAAGGTTCATTTTTTGGAGGCCTAAAAAAATACGAGTCTTTTTGGCCCGGTCCAATAAGCCCGATGGATCAATTGGGCTTGGGTAAAAATGTCCGGGGCTTTTGGGCTAGCCCGACCCAGACTATTTTATTATTGTATTTATTTTTTTTCTTACAAATCTAGTAAACAAAAGGAAGCAAGCATAAGGTACATGTGAGTATTATGTTGTTTACAATCTTACAGCAGTGATATCACTTTGTGAATCAACATCGACACCTCTAGAGATCAAAAACTATAGTAGCTTAATTTGATGAAGTACTGTTATTTAAAAAGTTCAAGTTAATCAAGAAAGGTGAGAGGTACACTGTGATAGAATACATTACCCAACTCACTTCCATCTGTAGCATTATATCATTCATAAACATCAAGGAAAGATATGCAATCAAGTTATTTCCAATTTCATAAGAGGTTTAACAACATCATGAAATAATACATGGTATTAACAACAAATACATAAGTTCTGACTCTCACACTGATGGGGGGATAGACTCCGTTCCTTGTACAACAACACATGCTCAACACTCTCAAAAGCCATAGGACTTTTTGGCCCGATGGGCTGGGCTGGGTTGGGTTTGATTTTGGGTGAATTACAGGCAGATCCTTTTTTAAACATTTGTAATCGCTCCAGTCCACTCATCTTTTTTAAAAATCAGAAAAAGACATTTTTGGGGCGAAAAGATGATTATGCCATTAATGAAAGAAAAACACGCGCGCTTCAGTAACCCAAGGCATCGCGATGCACTACTTTGGCATCGCGATGCACCACTTTTGCATCGCGATGCACCAAATTGGGGCATCGCGATCATCGCGATGCATATATGACTCATCGCAATCCAGATATGGCTCATCGCGATCTAGATATGGCTCATCGCGATGCATATATAGCTCATCGCGATGCAGGAGTTCTTTATCAGACTTATTAATACGAATGTAAAAGTGATGCATCGCAATGCAAAAGTGGTGCATCGCGATGCAAAGGTGGTACATCGCGATTTTGGTTCCCTAAAGCGCTCTGCGATGATCGCGATGCACCAATTGTTGCATCGCGATGCCAATTTGGTGCATCGCGATGCAGAAATGGTGCATCGCGATTTCAAAGTGGTGCATCGCGATGCAAAAGTAGTGTATCGCGATGCATTATGTTACTGAAGCGCACATATTTTTATTTTATTAATGACATAATCATTTTTTGTCCTAAAAATATTTTTTTTAATTTTTAAAAAAGATAAGTGGACTGAAGCGATTACAAATATTTAAAAAGTACCAGCCCGTAATTCACCCAATAAAAAACTCCTTTTTCGCCCTACTACTCTTCGTGTTTCTACTAAAAGCTTTCTTCTTCGTCTTCAATCTCAGCCAAAACTATCAATCAGTGACTGAATTTCGGATGCGAAAATGACAGAAATAGCGAGCTCGGTTGTGCACGAAGTGTTAGGCCGAAGAGCCTTAGACCTAGACGAGCCAATAATCGAATACATAATCAATGTTCTCGCCGACGAAGACTTCGATTTCGGTTTCGAAGGTGAAGGCGCTGTCGATGCCATCGGAGAGCTCCTCGTTGATTCCGGCTGCGTCACCGACGAGTCTGAATGCCGTTCCGTACGTTCAAATTTTCATTTCATTTAATTGTTTTTGTTATCACTTCGGTTTCAAACGAACTTGTTCGATTATCATGAACTTGCTATGTAAAATTGTTTGTTACGTTTGGTTGCTGAGAAAATGTTGATGCTGATTTTGTAATTTTTGTTTTATAGGAGTAGAAACTCATTAACGTTTCTCAAAATATGTCTGTAGCTGCTTGTATTCTAAGATTAATGTCCCTCAATTGCTTCAGTTTGTTGACAAAGGCGTTCTATTATCTTGAACCTGCTATAAAAAAAATTGTTAGTTTTGTTTGGTTGGTGAGAAAATGGAGCTGAAATGGAGAGAGAATATTGCTGTTGATTTTGTGTTTAGGAGTAGAAATTTGCTTTGTTAGCAAAAGGTATGGCTGTAGCTCCTAATGTACTAAATTTAATTTCCTTTTGCTTCAGTTTTTAGACGGACTTGTTTGATTATCATGAATTTTCTGTGCAACTGTTAGCTTTGTTGAGAAAATTGAGCTGAAAAGGAGAAAGAAATATTGTTGTTGATTTTGTTTGTAGGAGTAGAAACTCGCTTTAGTTTAGCAGAATGTATGACTGTAGCTCCGGATGTACTACTTTTACTTTCCTAAAATTGCTTCTGTTATTCTTCTTTGAACGGACTTGTTCGATTATCATGAATTTTCTAGGAAATTGTTAAATATTCTTTTGCATGAGGAAATGGAGTTGAAATAGGAAATATGAATTTTGTTTCGCAGGAGTAGCAATTCACTGTAGTCTAACGAAATATATTGCTGTAGTAACTGGTGTGTAGGAGTTTAGAGTAATCAGAACTACCTTCATACCGGCTATTACATTGATGCCTGAATACAAGCTGGCCCAACAACTTGAATTGGGTCGTCATATAGCCCGTTAAAATGCTTATGCTCAACTAGTTATCAGCTAACTCAAACTTTTCCTACAGTCGATGCGAGATCTCAGAGGGCTCGCCACCATTGTTTAACCTCCCATTGGGCAGGGCCCTAGCAATGTGCCAAAGTTTAAAGCTGACCCAACAGCTTGAAATTAGTCACCTAATTGCCCATTACAATGCTTGAGTTCTAGTTGTTCGTAGCTAGTGTCCAAGCCTTCATAAGCCACTCATACTTCCCCCACATTTTCGATGTGGGATTGGGGTCTCAGACTATGCAATTGATCGTTTTGTTTAATTGTTGAGAGAATGTAGTTGACGAGGAGAGAATAATTTTGCTCTTAATCGGGTAGTCTTTTTTTGCGTGGGAGACCAATAACGAAGCCATCCTTACTGGAGATAATTTGCTGAAGCGTCATATTACATATATAAATTAGTGCTATGTGTTAAGGATGTGGAGAGAGTGTTAATCATTTGTAGGAATGACAATGGGCGGTTCGGAGGTAGTTATACATAATACCACCCCATTCCCCAATTCAATTTTATGCCTCATAACCGCCCCATTCCCCACCGGGGAATCAATTTGTCCCTCCATATTTATTTTCCACGAGTAACAGTTAATCGGGGAATACTGTAATTGGTCAAACTAACAATTTAGCTTAAAATAATTTAATAATTTGAAAAAATACTCAAAAAAAACCTTTCAAATAACATACTATTTAATCAAGATCGTAAGATTTGATAAAGGATAATAATTTTACTTAAAATTCATCATAATCATGTTCGTAAAAGCTAAAAAGTCTAGTTAATGCCACAAATTCACCAAATATTAAATCATTAAGTGATGAAGAGGAGTGAGCTACTAAGCACTTGCAACAAATTTGCATGATTGAGAATGATGTTTGAATTTTAGTGTAAAATTATATTAATACTAAATAAGGTTATAAGGGGTTCGGGGAATTGAGTGGGTACTGCTAATACCAAAATCGAACCGTTCCTCAATTATTCATTTCGGTTATTCCCCATTATCCGGTCAAACCAATTAATAATCGTAAACTTCGGTTCAGTTCGGGTATTCACGGTTCGGTTCGAAATTGCCCTTCCTAATCATTTGCTTCTTCATTGTCCTGTGGTGACGGCTTTGTGGAATTGGATTTTTGGGCTGTTCAGTATCTCGTGGGTTATGCCGAGAACAATTAAATATCTATTTTTGAGTTGGTCCTTGGACGTAAGAGGAGAAACTCTTTTTGGGAAGTAGCTCCGTTGGGGGTCTGTTGGATTGTTTCGAGGAAAAGAAATAGAAGGGCTATTGATAATGAGGAAGGGACTTTGGAGTAGCTTAAAAACATATTGTTCTGCACTCTTTTATTTTGGCGTTCTGAGATAGCGGAATTCCCCTCCTCTACTAGCTATTCTCTTGTAGATCTTGTTCATAAGTATAGTTTAGATTAGCTAGCTTTCAGTATACTTCTAGTACAAGGACGCGTCACCTGTTTTTGTTCTATCTATAAATATTCAAAAAAAAAATTTGCTCTTAAATTTCCTTTTAAAGGAGTAGAAACTCACATTATTTTAGCTAAGTGTGTGGCTTTAGCTCCTGATGTAGAAGTTAGAGTAATCAGAATGAATTTGATATTATGTTACTCCCTCTGTCCCTAAATTATTGTCTTGCTTTCATTTTTTGTCCGTCCCAAAATAATTATTTTTTTTGAAAATTTCCTTTTTAGGACAACATTTTTACTATTTTACCCTTTTTTCTTCTTACTTTAATTATGGCCACATAGACATAGACATTAAAGGAAACTACATACTATACCAATATTAATAATCAAGTCAATTGTTTTTTCTTAATCCGTGTGCCGGGTCGAACAAGACAATAATTTAGGGATGGAGGGAGTATTATGTTCACTATTTTCTTTCATTGCCTTAATTGCGTTAATGACGATTCAGAATGCTGCTTATGTGTACTTTAATTTCCTTTAATTGCATCCGAGAGAACATGTTGGAGTATCATGAATTTATTTTGCAACTGCTGGTTTTTGTTGGCTGCCGGGGAAATGGAGTTGAGAAGGAGAGAAAAATTTGGTTGTTAATTTTTAATTATTGTTTTGTAGGAGTATGAACTCACTTTAGTAAGCTACTAGTATGCAATGAATTACATATGTAGCCTTTGTTGATTTGTTTGATGATACGCCATTGTGATTGATGATTTTGTTTGGATGCTGAGAATGTTGAGGAGGAACTAGAGAATATGGAGTGGAAAAGGAGAGAGAATTTGTTATTTTGGGGTTATGAGAGTAGTAACACACTTTAGTTGGGTACTAGTTTGCGAAGAATTACATACTTTAGTTTTTGGGATTTTGATTTGTTCATGGCATAAGATGCAATGGATGCTTTTGTTTGGTTAGTGAGAATTTTGAGGAGTGGAGAAGGAGAAATTGGAGTTGAGAAGAAGAGAATTTGGAGTTAATTTGTTGTTTTTGTTTTGTAGGAGTACAAACTCAGTTTGGTTAGCTACTGTTGTGTTGAAGTTTACCGAGTAACTAGGATGAATATTTATATGTTCTAAGGTTTCCTAGCTACTCTAGTTAGTGATAAATTACCGAGAATGTGCTCGTTGGGGATTTGATTTTTCTATTGACACCAGATTTTTCTGTTTACGATTTTGGTTGGTCGAGGAAATTGAGGAAGAGAAGAAGAGAAATATTATGCATTTACTATGCAATTGGTGATTTTGTTTGGTTGCTGAGAATATGCTGTAGAAATGAAGACGACGTTTGTATTTAGTATGTCTTAGTAGCTTTGATTGCTTGCTGTATTAAAATGTGTTTGCTGCTTCAATGTGGAAAATGCGTGAAACTCACGTATGCAATGTTTTTCTTGTTCTCTTGTTCAAGACTTGATATAGTGTGCGTGTGTTTTTCTTTTTCTTTTTTGGTTGATTTTGATCAAGTGTGTGTGTGTGTGGGGGGGAGGAAAAAATAAAGTTTGGTGATGAAATGGCCATATACGTAATCACAGGTGTGTAAATTATTCAAAGTATGAATTTATCAGCAAAAAGTATTCCAAAGTAAGAAGTGCCGGAAAGGAAAATTTTCTGCGTTGAAGTTAATATAACTTTTCTCTTTGTAAATCCTAGTTTTAATAGAGATTCCTAATTCACAAAACTGATTAGAAGGCTACCTGATTAAATTTGTGATTGCTTATGAAACTTGATGGCAGGTTTGTGGCAAACTGTCTGAGAAATTTGGAAAGCATGGATTAGTTAAAGATAAACCAACTGTTAGAAGCCTTTCAACGCCATTTAGAATGTATGATGGAATGGATGAAGAGGAAGCTCCAAAGAAGAAGCCTGAGCCGACAGATGGTCCTTTGCTAACTGAACGCGACAAGATTAAGCTTGAAAGGAGGAAGAGGAAGGATGAGCGTCAAAGGGAGGTAAGGTGTAAAAATATTTGTTCTTGAATGTATGTCAGGTTGGTCTTCAGTGGAATTAGCCAACCCTATGAAAATGTCATGGTATGGTTGGCACAAGTGTGGCATTGATTGCCCTGTCAATGGTCAGGTTTTATTTGAACTAGGGTATATCATTTATACATAAAAGGAACAAACTGGGTCATTATTTGTCACTGCATGACTGTATGATGATATTTTGACCTAGCTCATTTAGAGAATAAGTTGTTGAAGTGAGTGACAGCCTTGATTATGGTGTTACTTTCTCATCTATCATCTTCTCATCCAACAGGTGCAGTACCAAATGCATTTAGCAGAAATGGAAGCTGCGAAAGCTGGAATGCCTGCTGTAGCTGTAAATCATGACAGTAGTGGGGAGGGACGAACTGTCAGGGATATCCATATGGAGAACTTCAATGTATCTGTTGGTGGTCGCGAGCTTATTGTTGATTGTACTGTTACACTATCTTTTGGACGTCATTATGGTGAGTGATTTTCATGCAAACTCAGTGCTTACATAGACTCTTTTCGAGTGATTGTTTCTCACGATCTCTGTGGATCTGTGTAATGCTTGGCTTCTGTTCTTATCACTAGTTTGTTATAGTTCTGGAAGCTGTTAAATTGTGTTGGTTGCATGATTCTTGGCTTTTAGGAGCTATATTCCTGTTGTAATTTCACTGGCTCGCTACTCGTCCAGCCATTAGCAATTAATTACCTTTGCATGTTGCTGTCTACGGATGCTAAAAGAAAGTTGTGTTCTTGTCAATTTTATACTATTTGCCATTGTGCTTCACCCTAATGCTCTGGTGAAGCATTTCAGTTCCTAAATTTCTCTTAACAATCTTATCACATGATCTTTTTCTTCTTGTTATGTTAGTATCATTATTAGATAGGTCACGGAGAAGCCCACCTTCGGCTTAAAGTATAGAACTTGCTGGGAACCTATATCGAACTTCATATTAATTGGGAGCATGCAAGTGGTGCAACTCAAGTTAGTGAATGTTGCAATATCATTATGTAGAACCAAGCTTCATGTCAAGTACACACTTTTAGAGAATTGACTTTTTGTCATACTTACATGATAAAACTACAAAATTTGAAAATAGAAATAATCAAATTTGTGAAGTAGCCCCCTTAGGTGATAATTCAAGATAAATTCCCCTAACATATTTGGATATTAATAACATTTGACCATTAATTGTATTGGTGAGCTCAAGTGATTCAGTTTCAGTCAGTGGTTATACCATCAATATTACCAGTACTGGCTAGGTTTAACTGGACAAATCCTAGACATGGTGGAGGCCAAGTAGTGGGAACAAGACCGACTTGATTTCAGTTGGTTAAGTGTATTTTTGATGTTTAATATGCTCATTTTTGAAATGTGCCCCTTTCAGCTGATGCTGAAATGATCTGACATATGCAGCCCTTTATTTACTTTTAATTTTATTTACAGTAATGGCTCATTTGATTGCTTTTGATGCATTATACTGACCTCACTATTTTGGAATAATAATGTATGGCCTCACTATTTTGATGCATTATACTGACCTCCTTCATTTTCAGGACTCGTTGGAAGAAATGGTACTGGTAAAACAACTTTTCTAAGGGCCATGGCGATGCATGCTATTGATGGTATTCCCAAGAACTGCCAGATATTACACGTGGAGCAAGAAGTTGTAGGTGATGACATATCAGCATTGCAATGCGTTCTCAACTCAGATGTTGAGAGAACCCAACTTTTGGAAGAAGAAGCACGTTTACTCAAATTACAGGTTGGGCCCACACTCTTGTGCTATTTTGTGTACCTTTGTGTGTGTTTGTGGTTGATATATGTGCACCTTTTCTGTTATTTGATATTGTTTGGTTATTTGTGATACTCTAAAGAGAGAATTGGAGATAGAAGCTGCGTTGAATGGCAAAGGAGAGCTGAATGGTGGGAGTGATAACAGTGGAATTGCTCAAAGGCTTGAAGCCATATACAAGAGGCTTGAATTTATTGATGCAGATTCTGCAGAGTCACGGGCGGCGTCAATTCTTGCGGTCAGTCTACAAACTTTTTGTGCTGTTTTCAATTTTGCACATCGTGTAGCTTTTAATGTAGGACTTAGTTTGAAACTTTTTTGCATCTCTTCCCTATTCAAATATCGAGATGCATTTAGCTCATTAGAAAATCAATATAGGTGTCAGGCTTTGTGTAGTGAGAGCATGTGAAAAGAAATTATGAACAATTATTTTGTTTTATGTTCCTTTTTGACAAGTATAAGAAACAATAAAGGAGTTTTGCCTTTGAAATCGAATATTTGGCATAGCTTGGTAAATGTAGCTTACTCAATTTTTCTTCCATAGAAAATTTATCGTTACTGTGGTGCTCTCTTTTGAATACAATGACTCCATGACATGTATCTGACTAGAAAAGTTTCAGGGTCTCAGTTTCACGTCAGATATGCAGATGAGGGCAACAAAAACCTTTTCTGGAGGATGGAGAATGCGAATAGCTCTTGCTCGTGCCCTTTTTATTGAGCCTGATCTCTTACTTCTTGATGAACCTACGGTCAGTTACACGTCCATCAAGTAGAATGCAGTTTTCTCTTACCATAGGAACATAGAGAAACTGATTTGTGGTGGTAATGTTCAGTATAAACTTGCGTTCCTTCCTTGTGTTGCAGAATCACCTTGATCTTCATGCTGTGCTGTGGCTGGAATCTTACTTGGTGAAGTGGCCAAAAACGTTTATTGTTGTTTCTCATGCTAGAGAATTTCTGAACACGGTAATTCTCGCTTTTATTATTCTCGTAATCTTGTTGAAAAAATTGTCACCTTCTACTGCGAGTTTGGTTGTATTGTTTGATATGTTTCTTGTCCATCTGTCTTCAGGTAGTTACAGATATTCTTTATTTGCAAGGGCAGAAGCTAACTGCCTTCAAAGGAGATTATGATACATTTGAGAGGACACGAGCTGAACAGCTTAAGAACCAACAAAAAGCATTTGAATCTAACGAGCGTTCGAGGGAACACATGCAGGTGTTATTTGCTGCCATGTTACAAAAAATAAAGATGCAATATTTATATGATAAATTTAAGAGGAATGATTGTATTATTGCCTTTCACATTATTAATTTACTCCCTCAGTCCCTAAATTAGTCTTCCTTTCCTTTTTTATCCGTCCCAGAATAATTGTCTTGTTTGAAAACTTTCCCTTTTAGGACATCACTGGTACCATTTTACCATTACTTTTTCCCCTACTTTAATTATGGATCACATACACATGGGCATTAAAGGAAATTGCACATTATACTAATATTAATAATCAAGTTAATTGTTTTTTCTTAATTTGTGTGCCGGGTCAAACACGACAATAATTAAGGGACGGAGGGAGTATAAGATAGCCTTGAAAGAGGTATCTTTGAAGGGTATAAGAGGGTGAATTCTAAAGTTGACAGGGGGAAGAAATAGAACTAGACTATTTTTTTGTTAGACACAGAAGAAATTCACCTGTATACTCATAAGGAAATAAGTCATACTTAGTTAAGTTACATGATACAAAAGGTATAGTTGCTTCTTATTGTATAAGTATTTCGTGTGCAAGTGTTCAAAATATGTATTGCTTCTAAGGGTGGCAATTTTTTATCCATTCCATATAACCCATCCAATTTACCCGTTAAAAATGACTTCTTGGGTTATCCATTAAGTACCCTATATGATAATGGATTTTAAATGGGTTACCGGATACTATAACTGGTTGGATTTTTATTCACCAACCCAATAGGTTACCCAATAATGAACAATGTTTGGAAGTAGCCCAAAATAATGTTTTGATAGACTTAACGCAATATAGAGTTTATGATGAAAAAAGCATCTTTTAAGGTTCCATTAGTTTGGGTATACCCAAAATTATCCACTATGACTAATGGGTATTTTTGGATATTACCCAATACTCATTAGTCTTAATGGACAACTTTTGGGTTACCCAAACTCAACCATTATACCCAAATTAGCACCCCTAATTGATTCTACCAACATCTGCGAAGGATATTCTATGGGACGAGGTGTATGGGAGTAGGAAAGCATTTCTTTCCAGCGTGTAGCTTGTGGAGATGCTCCTCTGATATGCAAATATATCTGATCTTCAGTTGTCTGTTGTTGCAGTCTTTTATCGATAAATTCCGCTACAATGCAAAGCGTGCATCTCTAGTTCAGTCGAGAATCAAGGTATATTCGATAGCTTTCATCTTGCATCTGTAACATTTGGTAAAGTAGATTCATTATTTAAAGGTACTAGCTTTTCAGTTGTTACTTTATGTTCAATTGGCAAACACTTGCTCAATCTGCTTTCTCCTCCCCTATGTCCTGAATTTTTCAGGCACTGGATCGTCTGGGTCATGTGGACGAAGTTGTGAATGATCCAGAGTATGTAGTGCTTCCTTTAACATAATAGTGTTGCCACATTATTTGTGTGCATATTTCAATCTTTCTTTCTCCATGTGTGTGTTTCAATTGTAATGGTTAGGAATTGAGGTGTTGATTTCATTTGCTTCTATTTAGCATTCTTATGTTTTTATGCCAATATATTATGCAGTTACAAATTTGATTTCCCCACACCGGATGATAGACCAGGCGCCCCTATCATAAGTTTCAGGTTTGGGCATTACAAATAAAACTTTTAGCTTCTTCGTTCTGAGATATGCCTGCACTGTGACTTACTCAAGCCCATCTAGTTCATCGATTGATAAAATATTTGTGTTCAATAGTGTGTTTTTGTCCCTCACTTGCTAACTCTTTATTGCACACTTGGATCAAGTGTCAATTCTAACTATTTGATGTTTCGAATGCGATTGCAGTGATGCATCTTTTGGATATCCTGGAGGACCTATACTGTTTAGGAATTTGAATTTTGGAATAGATCTAGATAGCCGTGTAGCAAGTAAGGATTTCATTCTGGATGGTTTTATTTCTGCTTCTGGATAATGCTTTAAGCATTTTTTGCTTTGTAGGAGAAAATCCCATGTACACCTTTGTGGAGTGGTAGGCAAATCATACAGGTTGTGTGCAAGAATTTATAAAATGTATATAGACAGTTGATTGTGGTTTTCTTCCATCTGTTTACAGAACTAAATGGAAGCAGTTATATTGAATTTGAAAATTTTGAAGTTAATGGCTTTATGTTTGAGCTCAAAGAGAATGTGTAACACGGTTAACAGAAGCACAGTCATTTAAGTATCTAAATACACTAATTGCTGCACTTTTCCTCCATTCATTTTCTGAATCCTGACAATTTGCTGCTTTTCAGTGGTAGGTCCAAATGGTATTGGTAAGTCAACCATACTTAAGCTAATTTCAGGGGAGCTTCAACCAAGCTCAGGGACAGTTTTCCGTTCAGCTAAGGTAACTATAATGTATTACCTGCTTCTCTAGAACATGCCATTGTTATGAGAAATATATGCCTTTTTATAACTTTTGAACCACTAGTGGAACAATTAGGATCGATTGGAATCATGTCAAAAGCGTTAAGGCATAGTTTAACTTATGTTCACTGTGTAGTACATAAGCTCTAGTAGACTTGGCTGTGCTCGTCACTTGGTGACTTTCACCTTTTATGTTTATGCCTATTTCCATTCATAGGTGCTAAATGCAGCCACCCCCTTCCTTGCAAAATAACTATTTTGCCCCCGCTCATTTAGGATTGGAGTACATTTACCCCCCTATGTAATATTGAAATTTTTACATTTAGCCCCCCTCTTTTGTGTTAAATTATAATTTTTTGCTGTTATTTTTTTGCTATTATTATTGTGTTATAATGTATATTAAATAAAGTATGTTTTCGACATTTTTTGTGTTAAATTATATATTTTTTTGGCTGTTATACTGTATAATATTATAAAATAAAAAAAATTTGGACGGACACATAAAGTTGGCTCCAGTCCCTCCTTCACAGTCACCTAAAGTTGGCGCCACCCCCCCTAGGTGGTAAATTGTCAAATTTTCATAACTGAAGGGGAAATTGCCAATTTTTAAAACTTCAAAATTAGGGACATTTTAGGAATTTTGCCCGGGGGTGACTGTATTTAGCACCACTCTTTCCATTATGCAGTTGACTATTACGCCCACCTTGTGTAAGTGCAACAATGGCTTCTATTGATGTGATCTGATATCTTTTCCCCTCCTTAAATCATCCACAACTTTTCATGATAAATTTTTTATCTATGTATTTCAAATCCGAAGGGCTTGCCTTGATGCAGTGCTAAGGTTTGATCCAGAGGTCCTAGGCAGGGCCGGCCCTTAACTTTTGAGGGCCCATGGCGAAAAGAGAAAAAGAGGCCCTTATAGAAATATAAAAATAAAAATTTTACACAAATAATTTTTCACTTTTTATTATTCAAATTATTGAAAACACCTACAATCATACAAAAAAAAAAAAAATTTAGGGAGAGTCTAATTCCACTACAATATTTGCTTTTCCATTACATTCATTAAAATTTAATTAGGTTAATCAATGTCTTGACACAATTGCCCTTCAAACCCAACTTATTTAATTGTTTCCCTTTCTAGTTTTATCCTTTATTTGTTTTTACAAATAATATTATATTCAATCGTGCAACAAAAAATAAATAATTTTATATGCAAAAAATTAGAAAATATAAATGAGACAGCTAAAAGGAAAATAATACATTAGTCTAATTTCTTTCGCTTACAAATAAAAAAAATATAAATGAAAAAATAAACTAAACAAAGGAGTGGCATGAGTTATATAATATTAAATTACGGAGTACACATTATGAATATTAAATAAATAGCTTGAATAGAAAATCAATTAATGAATATTTGTTTAGCGATTACTTAAAAGATTTTTATAATAAGTTGGTAATTGTACATCATCTTTTATTTTTTTAAGCATAATTTATTTGAGAAGATAAGAAAAACAAAAAATATTTTTAAGTTTATAAAGAAAACTAAAAAAATTTAATCGACTTTAGGCAAGTATTTGATCATCAAAGAAGACAAGTATTTGAAAGGTAATTGTGTCATGACAATGATTTATTCACTTAACCATTAATGAATGTAGTTGATTAGTAAAGTTTGTAGTGGAAATACTCTCCCAAAAATTTATTATCAAATATTGAAAACTACTATTCTGCATTTTGACCGAAAAATTAGTTTTAAAAACTAATCAAGAGCCCCTCTTGTAATTTTTAATTACTCATTAGTTTTTTTTATTTTTATTTCTTTTTGACTTCCAGATGTATATTTTCTAGGTAATATGTTTGCACTACAAATTCAAGTCTAAGAAATACACACACATAATCAACTAATGAAGCTAAGAATCAAACAGACATAGGCAATAAAAATGATAGTTAAATAACAATAAAACCTGATTTTTACTTAGATTGTTGATATAATCTACCCAATGATATTATTATTAGTGTTTTATTTTAATCTATGTAATTTTTATTTTTTTATGACCCAGTTAAAGAAAAATTAATGGTCAACTAACATTTTATTCTTTGATAAGTAAATTCAGCGGATCCAAAATAAAATAAAGGTTTTATGACTTTATTGTGAATTGAACCCCAAAACTTTGATTCCAGGAACAACCGCCTTATCCATTGGGTCATAAGTCAATTGCAAAAATTGTTCTACATTATATTATATATACATATATGTATATATAAATATTTTGGGGGCCCATGGCAATCGCCCCTCTAGACATGCTTTAGGGCCGGGCTTGGTCCTAGGTTTGAACCACGGAAACAGTCTCTCTGCAAAGGTTTACAGCCGCTTGCATTATTCTCTTCCCAGACCCCACAATTGATGGAATCTGTGCACTGGCCGTCCCTTTTCCATCTAAACAGTGTGTAGTTGTTAGTTTTGATTTCTTCTAGATTACAGTCCCTTGTATAAAACTGACTATAGTATGTAAATATTAAGATAGTGTTTTTGAAGAATGCAGCTTTGCCCTACTTATTGATTTCTCTTATCCCCAATAATAGTTTTATGTTTTAACTATTTTCTTTGAATATTTCACCATCCGTGTCTTCCATGTTATTTAGATTCAGTTACCAAGTAAGTGATGAAAACAAGGTTGGAGTTGATACCATTTAGGACAATAATTTGTGGCTTGGGAAAGGTCCGGGGAAAGAATGGTGTTTGTTAAATCATAAATGGTTCTTGATAGTGCATAATATATCCAGCCCATGCTATTCTCTGTATCAGTTTCGACCTTGTCCCATACAGTTAAACCATTCATAGTTAGTTTATCTATTCGTTTTTTACCCTTCATGGTGGTTCTGTATTGCCAACTAGCCTTGTGCTGCTGACTTTTTTGCTTTTTGGGCTTTCCAAAACCAAGAACTCCATGCTTGGTTTTTTCTTGGGCTCTTTTTATTTTTTGTTTTCGCATTATTATTGCGCTCTTCCTACTACCAAATATTTCTTTGCCACCTTTGGTAAGATTCACATTTGGTGAGATTTGGAAAGATTGTTGCCTCACTAGCAACTCTTATTTTGTATTTTGTGTATTGATTTACTGGATACTGTATTCTTTCTACAGGTTCGCATTGCTGTGTTTAGTCAGCACCATGTTGATGGGCTTGATCTATCCTCAAATCCCCTTCTATACATGATGCGCTGCTTCCCAGTGAGTTTCTTCTTAAATGTTACTTTTTCCCAATAAGTTCTTCCTAAGAATTGTATTTATCACAGTTTCTAATTTATGAATACTTCTGGGACATCTTTGTGAATCTTTTTCTTAGTTCTTAACTTCTTATGAAGAAGTTTACTTGCTAGAAACTAAAATAAGTAGCTAGGAATCATGACCATCTTAATATTTTCCTCATGTATAGAGTTCTGATAATGAAATTAGCTGGTTAATTCTAGTGTTCAGCGTATTAGTCTAACATTACTTCTGCTAATTGCCTGTACCTCTCAAGAAATGTAGGAGTTGGAATAGTATGAACTCGGTCAAAATTTTATTGATGGTTTAAGAAAGGCCAAATTTTAAAATACTTGAAGGGTGAGCATGTGTGATTTCGTTCCTCGGCTTTGTGTATAACTCCCCCTTTCCCCTAAAGAGTACTTTCCTACTTAGGATTTTCCATTGAAAGTATCCTTTCTGAAAATTGACTTGACAATTCCTAATGACGTTACCCTCATACTGTATATTAATTAAATATCCTGGGTATATTAGAGGATTTTGTTGTATTGACTGCTTTAAAGGGTACTCCATCCGTTCCTAAATTATCGTCATGTTTGACTTTTTTGGGTCAAACATGATGTTTTTCAAATGCAAATTTGACCTATATTTTTTTATTTATTTTCAAAAACATAAAACAAGTAGTTCGTAGTACTTTTAAAATACTACAAATTACGTGTGTTATGATTTGGAAAAAATAAAATAATATTTGTCAAATTTACATTTGAAAAACGTCTTGTTTGACAGAAAAAAAAAACCATAACAATAATTTAGGAACAGAGTATTATTTTGTCTTTCACATTTATGACTTCTCAAAAATGGACTCTCGAACTGGAACAACTGTGAGTACATTGTTCTTTATTATTGCGCCATTTGCGAATAGTGGTAATGTCAATACCAGTGTTCTAAAAATTGGGCTGGGCGAGCGCCTAGTCACTAGGCACCACCCAGGCGCTAGGCACTGTGAAATCAAGCAAATCGGCCAAAAGTTTTGCCTAGGTGGGACAAGTCAGCGCTCAGGCGCCCAGCCCGCTTATTTTATTTTTCTTAAAGCTTTGGCCCAAAACAACGTTGTTTTAAGCCTTTTAAAAAATCAATTTAGATTACTGTTTCTACAGCATGTGTTATTGACTTATGGTGTATTGAGTTATTGACTATTGTTGTGTTGTTTTGAACTTTGGAATGATATTGAATTGTTGGTCTTAATCTTATAATGTGATCATTAGTTTTAGAATAGTTGGTGATATTTACTAATAGTATATTTGAAAGCTTATTGCATGTTAATTGGGCTATATTCAGAAAAAAATTTGAAAACTGGATTATTTATGCTTAAATTCTAGGCCCCGCCTAGGCCCCTAGACGCTGGGCGCTGGTCTGGCACCTCATGCCCACATAACGATTTTTAGAACACCGGTCAATATCAACGACATTGCTGGAGGTAAGGGAAGACCAAAGTATATCATTGACGGCGATAATTAAGAATGATTTTGATGGTTGAGTGGTTTAACAAAAATTGTTTGTTGGATAGAACTGATTGGGTAAAAAGGATCTTGTAATTGGTAGAATGCTTGATTCGAGTTGCGCAATCTATTATTGATTCATTGAAGGTCAAGAGACGTCCAATGAATATGGGGTTTTTGATTTTATTTAAGAAAACATAGGATTTCATGTCCCATTGCTATTTCATTCATATTTAAAAACCGTTTGGTTGAAAAATGCTAAAGGAAAATGGTTTCTTCATGAATGTTATTTGTTTCACCATTACATTTTGGCTTCATGCAGGGAGTCCCTGAACAGAAGCTTCGTGGTCACCTAGGTTCTTTTGGTGTAACGGGAAATCTAGCTCTTCAGCCTATGTACACCTTATCTGGTATTTTTCTGTGTAGTCTGTAGTTTTGGTGGTATAACCATGAAGGGCACGAATTCATTAAACTATTCAACACTATTGGTCTACTTGGGCCTGTAGGGAGATAGCTTGTGCTCAGTTGAATCAGTTGGTTATGTTGAATTTGTGCTCGTCTTTTCTAGTGCAAAAAATGGTGTGGCAGTTGTATTCGCTGAGGAACTGCTCAGTCACTACATCGTTTCTCGTTTGATTCTGTTTCCAAGTATATTTGATGCTCATAATATACTACAAAGGCTTATTAGTTAACTGCTATTAATGATGTCTTAGGTGGTCAGAAAAGCAGAGTTGCATTCGCGAAGATAACTTTCAAAAAACCGCACATTATACTGCTTGATGAGCCTTCAAATCATCTTGTGAGTTTCTCATTTGTTTCAGTTCCTATATTGCTATTTTCTATGTCAACTTATCAAGGTAATCATTTGGATATCAATGAAATTTATCAAACATGGATACGCCTATTTGGTCATAGAATTTGCATCTGATGGTCATTCCTAATAAATGTTGCTTTTAATGGGAAGTTTGCTGAGTTACTGGGTTAGTCTCTTATTTTTAATTACATTAATTGATTCAATACCCATAAATTAAGATACCAACTTTTTAGTTGCAAAAATTAAGGATGTTGACTTTTTGGTCATTTTAGTAGTACATATACATGATTGTGCTTACTGTTCACACTATAATATTGCAAGTGACACTTGGACATGATAGATAGCAAAGGTGAATTCAGTAACTTCTTAGCAAAGGGACACCATTTTTGGGGAAACAAATTTCAAAAAAGGGACACTTAATTTGGGACGGAGGGAGTA
The DNA here is from genome assembly GCA_016624345.1 of Platycodon grandiflorus. Lineage (NCBI taxonomy): Eukaryota > Viridiplantae > Streptophyta > Magnoliopsida > Asterales > Campanulaceae > Platycodon > Platycodon grandiflorus. The sequence continues at coordinate 50,266,109 of CM028361.1, read as the reverse complement.
CTTTATTTGCTTATGGTAAACAAACTAGCACTTGTGCTTTTCCTTGTGAAAACTGCTTCACCTTGAGTCCAAGATAATGGCTTGATTTTCCTTTCAGCTGTACAATTGACTCATTTTATCTTGGAAACTACCAAACACCAGAAAATAGGAAAACATTTTTTGGAGATCATTTTCCTTGAAAGGAATGGAGCCCTAGATTGCAAATTGTGAACCAATAAATCAAACAGAATTATCATGAATTCATGATATTGATACTGATTTATTATAGCATTTTTCTGGATCTGGTGACAACGCAATAACAATATTGTTGAAATGCAGGATTTGGATGCTGTGGAAGCATTAATACAGGGTCTTGTTCTTTTCCAAGGAGGTGTCTTGATGGTATTGCTCCTCCCATCAATCTTCCATTTGCAAAAGTACTAAAATCGTATTTATGATTTTGCATTTGGCCAACTTACAATCCCTTGTGCTTTCGATTGCAGGTGAGTCACGACGAGCATCTGATATCAGGAAGTGTTGATCAGTTGTGGGCAGTATCTGAAGGCCGGGTTACCCCCTTCAGTGGGACATTCCAGGATTACAAAAAGTTATTACAATCCAAGTGAACTTTGAAATCGTTCTTTGCTTCGACTTTCCTAGAAAATGATATTGAGCCCTTCAAGCATACAAGGGGGTAGTTTACTTTGAGCTACTCCCAGTTTGTATAATATATGGGAGTAGGTATACATACGAAGTGATATATATCTGCCCGATACGTGTTGTCAAGTTTTGCTCTGATTTAAGATAGAAGGAGAGATTGTTAGTGAAGTCCTCCCAGCACATGTTTATTATGCGCTAGTTTCAAACTCGGTGAATACCTAAAGTTTTGTCAGTGATGTTTGTATTAAACTCCTGCAAGCGAATAGCTTGCCCTTTCCCAGCTCTTTTCATATCCGTACATTATGGATTTCGTTTCGCTGCGATTTGAACACGTGAGTCCTGTACTTTCACTTAAATCGGAAAGCTTACGAACATTTGGATTATTATTTTTGTTATTACTATAGATTGTTAAAGCACATGAGATACGTTCTGTGCCTCTTGCAAGTTCTACTAATTGCTTTGACAAAATGTAAAGAGCAATTATCTATTGTGCCACCTACACCTAGTATCAAAGAATGTGGGGGTTAGAGGCGTCTCTTTAAAACAAAGCTAACATGTCTCCTTTTTATTTCCTTTATTTATTTAATTTTCTTTGGTGCAAAGGATGGCCTTATGAGCATCTCCAACCATAAATCCTAAGAGAGCTTCTCCAATGCAATAGATTTTTCCTCCAATGCAAACCTCTTAGGCATCGATTGGTACACGAAAATTGAATCAATTTCGCGGAATTAATTACTAGTAATGAGATTTTACAGAAATAGATGAGAAGATAATTACTAAAAAGTGTTTGGTATCATAAGAAATGTGATTATCAATGTAGTATAATTTTTTATTATATTGTTGGTAAAAAATAAAACGTGGAATGCAAAAATAAAATTAAAGTAATTGAGAAAATGTATACAAGTAAGTATTTGGTAATAATTTTCGTGATAAAAATTAGACATTAACGTTATTATTGCTCCACAAAATAACAAGTTTTTCGATCTTTTTAATTTTGGAAAAAATATTAAATTATCCAACATCAATAAAGTAAAAAAAAATTATTAAATAAAAAAAATTATTGCTATAATGAAACAAGTTCAAATAAAAATAGTTTATATAATTGAAACAATTCGAAAAAAGTATGTGTAATTACTTATTTAAAATAATTAACATTTTATTCTCCTATATAGTTTCAAGCAATCACCGTTATCATTCTATTTTGCGTAATTGTCATGCAAAGCGTGCCAATTCTTTAAAAAAAAATTTATGCCGTATTTAGTCTAAATCTTGTAAGATTAATCAATTCTAAAGCATGCTTCAAACGTAAAAATTAACACTACAATCATAAATTTATAAATTATTTTTAACAAATTAAATCAAATGGGAAGAGTTAGAAAAGTCTTATAAAGAGTCGAAGAACAATGACGACGAGGAGGAGTAAAATAAAACGGACGTAAAGTAGGTTGAAACCAAATGAAATAATAAATAGAAAGCAAATACTTTACCTAATAGAAGGATATAGTCGTCCTTTTACATGGATTCCAACTATTACTCTATTAGGAATCAAAATTCCTCCTCCTCCATCAAGATTGTGATTCCTTAAATTTTAGTAATCAATTCCAAGATTTTAGTAATACATTCCTATTTCAAATATAATTATTGCACTACCAAACATTATTACTCAATTTCATGGAATCGATTCCGTGGAATTAATTCAATTTTCATGTACCATTTGAGGCCTTAGACTTCTCCAATGCAATCATCTAGTAAAAAATGATAGGCATGTAGGAAAGATAGTCACAAAAGAAATCTTCTCAAATGCAAACCTCTAATACTAAGATGGAGATGATGTGACATTTAGTTGAGAAGACATCCTCTACGTGATCCTCTACTTCTAGAGGGTCACCTAGAGGATGTCTTTTCATCCACGTCATTTACCGTTATTTTTTATTTTTATTTTTACCGTCAATCAGTTACAGTAGGAGTAGTTTTTATTTTTTACTTTTTATAAATAATTATAAAACAATGCCACATCTGAAAGAATGTTCTAAAAGAAGTCTTGCATTGGAGCACGTTTAGAAAGAAAACTCTATATCTTTTAAATTTTTTGCCACATATGAAAGAAGTTTTTTTATTTAAACATGTCACATAGAAAAAAATAGATGATAGCATTGTAAATGCTCTAAGAGGATGTCTTTTAATTCACGTTATTTACTGTCAGTTTTAATTTTTTTACCGTCTATCAGTATGGAGTTTTTATTTTTTACATTTTGTAATTAATTACTCTTTCCATTCTAGGTAAAGAATCCACTTTTGACTTTTTTTTCCAGTAAACTTAGTTAAATTTTGACCGATAATTAACATAAATTTAGTGATTTTTACAAAGTTATGAAAGTTGTAATCCACAGTATTTTTAAGATAGTTTTTAATTAATAGAATTTTATTTCCTAAAACATATGTAAAGTATATAAAAGTTTGACTTGATTTAGTCACATGTTGACTTCTAAAAAAGAAAAATGAATTCTTTGCAGGGACTATAAAAAATTGACAAGTCTGAAAAAATATTTTAAAAGGAGTCCTGCGTTGGAACACGTTTAGAAAGATGACTCTTTATCTTTAAATTTTTGAGGTCTTTTAGTTTAAGCAGGACACGTAGAAAAAAAATAGATAATAGTATTAGAGATGCTCTAAAAGGTTTATATCATCCCACATCATTAGTTTATAAACATTTTTTATAAATCTATTATTCACTATAAATAAACCTATAAAAGGTTTATAGCATGAACTTATTACTATATATTTTATTCTTTCATAATATATATTTGAAAGTAATATACTTATTTTCAAAAATTAATATATTATTCTAAGACATAAGAATAAATTATAGAAAAATATATTATGTTCATCAAATAATTTATTCATTTCTTAATTTTATCTTTTGAAAAGTATATTTTTATTCCTTAATATTTATTAGTAATTGATGCGTATTTTTCACCGAATTTGACGCTTGCGGAAATATGGATGAAGGTTGTATGTAAATTAATGAAATTGCAGCGGAAAGATAGGATAGATGACGGGTTCACCGGCTAGGCTTCACTCACCTAACGTAAAGATCCCGTTTGAGTTCACCGGTTAGGCTTCACTCACCTAACGTAAAGATCCCTTTTGATATTACCTTTCTAAACCTAAGGAATGCAATAATCAAAGTTGAACAAAACTTTGTTCTTTTCTATTACTTTTCTTAAAACCAAAAATCAGACTTTTACAAACTCTAATTCTAGGCCTTTATATAGGCTTTACAAAAGAATTCCTAGTTTAAAAAGAACAATGAAAATCTGAACTCCTAGTCTAGAAAGAACAATGAAAAATCTGAATTCCTAGCCCTAAAAGAATAACAAATTCGGCCATAATCCTATTTCCTACAAGAAAACTTTAAATAATCTCCTAATTCAACTAGAAAACTATTACATGAAGACTTTAGGAAATCTAATTACACTAGGACACTTAAATACCTACTTAACTTAGGAAACTAAAGAGTCCTAATAAAACTAAACAACTTTGACCAAATTAGGAAACACTACAACTTGGTTTCACATGGGCACAACACGGTTTCACATGTGCCTTAAAAAAAACGTTTTTTCCTTCCAAACCTTGCACTTGCCGCCCTTGCACATACCTTTTATCCATCTTCCCTTGTAGTACGTGACATCCGTGCACCTTCCAAATTCTTGTTTCCTCCCATTTTGCATTATTAAGGCTTCAAGTGACAATGTCAAATTAGTTTTACCCATTTGTATTGCATCCCTAGCTTTGTTCATAATTTCCCATAGCGCACCCGCATCATTCTCCCCTTCTTCGAAAAGAATTGTCCTCAATTCTTCAAGCATAATTTTGTTGCGACCAAAACTATCCCATGGTCTCCAAACTTGACGAATAAGCCTCCCTACTTGTGCAAAACAAATCTTGGGCCTTAGGATCACATCATTCCCCGTCCCTAGAAAAGACTTCGTCCTCGAATCTTTACGACCAACTCGATGATTCACCCTTGAAACGAGGCTCATCCAATCCGCCCATTCAGTTGCAAAAAAGTGATTGTCGATAAGTCGAGTAAGGAACCATGATGCAAAACGCGTAGGAACTTTGAAGTCAAACGGGTCCTCGTACGTATGTAACAATTTCAATTCTTCTCGAACCGTCTTGAGCTTCTTTTTCTTTTCTTTAATTTCCTCCCCTTCAATCATCTTCCTTTCTTGTCTTTCGATTCCTTGAGGTATGATGGAAATTACTCGAGCGTCCTTGATGGCTTGTTCAACTTCACATTCACTAGCAAATAGGCTTGCCCTTTGTGAGGATTTTTTCATGGTTGTGATTTCTGATGGTGGCAAAGGTTTTAACTTGAACTTCTTGCTATCTTTCTTGACAATATATGCATTCTCCCTCCCATCATGAGTCACAAATCGATCAAATTGCAATGGACGTCCTAACAATATATGGCATACATCCATTGGTACAACATCACATAGAATCTCGTCTTTATAATTACCCATGAAAAAAGAAATTAGAGCTTGACGAATTACTTTAACTTCGGAGCCATCGTCGAGCCAATGTAATTTGTAGGGACGTGAGTGGTTCGTAATGGGGACCTTTAACTTGTCAATGAGTATGGTGGAGATGGCGTTTGCACAACTTCCCCCATCCACTACTAAGTTGCACACCTTCCCTTGTACAAGACACTTAGCATGAAAATTCTGCTCTCTTTGTTCTTCCTCCACGGTCACGGGTTTTGTATGTAGAGATCTCATCATTACCAATGCTTCCCCTTGGATGTTCTCGGAATTAAACTCTTCCACTTCTTCTTCTTCCTTTTCGGATTCACTTTTTTGTTCTTGAACCGAAAGATTGTTCTCTATGTCTCGAATTTCATGCAAAGTTAACACTCTTTTGGTGGGGCATTCGGATTGATAGTGACCATATCCTTGACATTTAAAGCACTTGATGGTGTCCTTGTTCTTGATAGGTTTCTTGCCCTCGACCTTTTCGTTGGTGGTGCCTTTGTTGGACTTCTCCGCTTGATCATTGGATTTTGAATTGCTTGAATCTGCATTGTTTGAAGCCGAGTTACTTGAAAACCCCTTTGAGAATGTAGTTTTGATTCCCACATTTTTTCTCTTCAATTGTCTTTCACACTTCATCGCAACCTTGCAAATTTCATCAAAGGTAAAACAAGGTTGTAGCTCCACTATGTTGGCTATTTCGAAGTCCAATCCTCCCAAGAAACTAGCAATTTTTTGTTTGTCATGTTCTTGCATGTCACAAATGATTGAAAACCTTTCAAATTCTTCGATGTATTGGGCTACGGGAGAACTTCCTTGTTTCAATTGATTGAGTTTCGTAAAGTTATCTTGTCGGTAGGTACTTGGTAAAAACCTACGATCAAGATACTTCTTGAATTGTCCCAAGATTCGATTTTTGTCTTACCCTCGCGTCTCCTTTGGGTTTTCAAATTTTCATACCAAATAGAAGCATACCTTGTAAGTTTGAGGATGACAACTTTGAACTTCTTTCGATCGCTATACCCCTTGTACTCGAATACTCGCTCCGTTCTACGAACCCAATTGACATAGACATCCGGATCCATGGAACCATCGAATTCGGGAATATCACGTTTCAAGCCTCGGCCATCATCATCTTTTCTTCGTCCTTCCAATAGTTGTAATACTCGATCCATACGTCGTTGAAGTTTTTGTATTTCGCGATCTTGTCATAGATTTGTATCTTGATCTAATGTTAAACCGCGTGGGCATGTTGCTTCTTCCGCCATGATCGTTCACAAAGATGGAATTTGTGAAAGGCCTAAGCTTTGATACCAATTTGATGCGTATTTTTCACCGAATTTGACGCTTGCGGAAATATGGATGAAGGTTGTATGTAAATTAATGAAATTGCAGCGGAAAGATAGGATAGATGACGGGTTCACCGGCTAGGCTTCACTCACCTAACGTAAAGATCCCGTTTGGGTTCACCGGTTAGGCTTCACTCACCTAACGTAAAGATCCCTTTTGATATTACCTTCCTAAACCTAAGGAATGCAATAATCAAAGTTGAACAAAACTTTGCTCTTTTCTATTACTTTTCTTAAAACCAAAAATTTGACTTTTACAAACTCTAATTCTAGGTCTTTATATAGGCTTTACAAAAGAATTCCTAGTCTAAAAAGAACAATGAAAATCTGAACTCCTAGTCTAGAAAGAACAATGAAAAATCTAAATTCCTAGCCCTAAAAGAATAACAAATTCGGCCATAAACCTATTTCCTACAAGAAAACTTTAAATAATCTCCTAATTCAACTAAAAAATTATTACATGAAGACTTTAGGAAATCTAATTCTACTAGGACACTTAAATACCTACTTAACTTAGGAAACTAAAGAGTCCTAATAAAACTAAACAACTTTGACCAAATTAGGAAACAATACAACTTGGTTTCACATGGGCACAACACGGTTTCACATGTGCCTTAAAAAAAAACGTTTTTGCCTTCCAAACCTTGCACTTGCCGCCCTTGCACATGCCTTTTATCCATCTTCCCTTGTAGTACGTGACATCCGTGCACCTTCCAAATTCTTGTTTCCTCCCATTTTGCATTATTAAGGCTTCAAGTGACAATGTCAAATTAGTTTTACCCATTTGTATTGCATCCCTAGCTTTATTCATAATTTTCCATAGCGCACCCGCTTCAGTAATTCAAAATATTGATGCAACAATTTAGACTTTATTGAACAAAAATCAATATAAAATTGTAAGAACTATAATTAAAATTGCATAATTACATCATTTACAAAGTCATTAAGAGTCTGTTTGGTCGTGCGTTTTGGCCAAAACATAGGGATAAAACACAGTTTATTTGCAAAAATTGTGTTTCAATGCTGCGGCAGAAAAAACAGCATTTTCAAAATGCAGCTGCGTTTTAAAACGCTGAAATTTACAGCCTTTTCTCAAAACGCAGGTTTTAAAACGCTGCTAAGAAAAAAAATTATGTATTAAAGTGATATTCCAAACGTATTTATAAGAAAAGATATACGTTTTTTAAAACGCTGTGTTCCGCATCAAACATGCTCTAAATACTAATAAGATATATTCAATAGTATGTTCGTCTTTTTTATTTTAGAAACCACCGCTGGGAATTATTGGGCATATTGATTTGTAGTCTAATAAAGAAGTTTTTTTTTGGGCCAACTTAGCCTCTATCAAAGTTTCAACCCTATCTTTTTCGGTCCTTAACCTACAATGTATTCACCTTCAATTAAGAAATGGCGGCAGAAACGGACCAATTTTATAATACTCCTTTCGTTTTAGGCAAAAAGTTTATTTATTTATTTTTAAAGTCAACATGTGACTAAATCAAATCAAAATTTTACATAATTTATTTATGTTTTAAAAAAATAAATTTTCATTAATCAAAAACTATTTTAAGTATATTATAAATTATAATTTTCATAACCTTATAAAAATTACTAAATTTATGTTAACTATCGATCAAATTTTAACTAAATTAACGAATAAAATTTAATAGTGAACTCTTTGACATGGAGAGAGTAATTTGCTCCTTTAAGCACAAGTTAGGTTGCGGTCGGGGAGACAAATTTTTCAAGGTTCAAATAAAAAATTAATAAAATGCGCATCCGGGGAATCGAACCCCGGTCAGTACCGTGGGAGTAATTTGCTCCTTTAAGCACAAGTTAGGTTGCGGTCGGGGAGACAAATTTTTCAAGGTTCAAATAAAAAATTAATAAAATGCGCATCCGGGGAATCGAACCCCGGTCAGTACCGTGGGAGGGTACTATGATACCACTACACTAGATGCGCTTGTTGAACTTTCAGAGTCAAAGTTAATTATTATTTTACTACAGTTTATAAGATAGAGAGAGAGAGAGTTTTGCTTGTCAAACCTCCTCAACATAGCGAACTTCGAAATCTCTCCACGCACCTTCCAGTTCGTTCATGGAGAACTCAAATATTTTTAGCCAATCGTTGATGCAAACAACTGACGGAAAATTAAAAAAAAAAACCTTCGCCGTCGGTGTTGTACCGGACCGGTACTTTGTTCATTCAACGATCGGTACGTTTTTCACTCCTTTAATTCTCTCATCAACTTCATACTAGTTTACATTGCTTGAATTCTACTTTCTGATAATCTGAAGGTTCGTTGTGTTTTGTGTGTGAATGAAGTTTTGTTCGTAGTTCGTAGTAATATCTACTCATAATTTTATTTGCTAAAACTAAATGAAGGTAGGTCTGAAAGTTACTCCCTCCATCCCAAACGAAAGTCACAGACTTTCAAAGTCAATTTGACTAATTTTTGGAATGATATTTAATGTTTTGGACTTAGTTGTAGAGAATAGAATTGTACTCCGTCTGTCCCTAATTGAGTGTCCCATTTTTATGAAGTTACTAAATTCATACCGCCCGGTTTCATGCAAAAAGTCTACTTTCCTTTTTTTAAAATCATATGACTAAATCAAGTCAAAATTTTACATACTTTAATTATGTTTTAGAAAATAAAATTTCATTAATTAAAAACTATCTTAAGAATACTATGGATTACAATTTTCATAACTTTGTAAAAATCACTAAATTTATGATAATTATCGGTCAAACTTTACCTAGACCAAAAAAAGTCAAAAGTGGACTCTTTGCCTGGAACAGAGGGAGTAGAATGGAAGGAGTAGATTTGTTGTATTTACTTACTAGATACTTTTTTTTTATCGATTGTTGAAGATTATTTCAATTTTTGGAGTCTTGATACATGCTTGCTACATTATGTAGAAAACTGATGAACGAAGCAATTGAAGCAAATTTTTGCTAATATCTTTGTTTTTTTTTATCATTTTTGTGGACCACTGGCATGCTGGGAAAGGATTTGTTTGTTTTGATGATAATAATTTAATCTAACTAGATACTCCCTCTGTCCCAAAAAAACAGTCTTACTTTGTCTTTTTTTGGTCAACGTTAAACTTTGAACAAGGAATTATAGAAATTTACTCATCCTTACAAACTTCTAAAAGTTGTTATTAATAGGTTTCTTAACATTCCTTCATTGATTGAAATTTTATGACCTAAAGCATAATGAATGTTTGATAAATAGTACTGTCCATTTTTAGTTTTTCACTAAATTATGGAAGTTGACTTTTGGGTCATTTTATCAGCACTTGTACATTAATGCCCTCAATGTCCTCTTATAATAGAAGTCCACACTAGAATACGATATGCATCAAAGGTGAAATTAGTTAAATTATAAAAAAAATGGACACTCATTTAGGGACACGAAAATTTTAAAAATTGACACTCATTTAGGGACGGAGGGAGTAATACGGTATTGGACTTATTTTTTGGGATGGAGGGAGTATGACAGTAGCATCGACTCTTTCTTGAAATATCTTTTCTGAACATGTCTTCCAATGTTCTCCTCCGTCCCAAAATAAGTGCCCCATTTTAATTTTTTGTAAAAATTAAGGTAATTGACTTTTAGGTCATTTTAGTAATGTATATGAAATGCATATACATGAATGCCCCTAGTTTTCACTATATAGTATTGCAAGTGTACATTGGGACATGATAAATAGCAAATGAAAATTTAGTAACTTCATAGAACACACTCATTTTGGGTCAAAAAATTTTCGAAGAGGGGCACTCATTTTGGGACGGTTGGAGTATCTTTTTTTGTACATATATGTGCATCAATTTCTTGCCGACTTCACTTTTTCGCTTATTAATCCATTATTTTGTGATTTTATTCCTTTATTGTGACATGATGTACAATGTCAGATAAATATATGGCTCTGTGCTCACCGTCGGATGTATGAATCTACATCACCAAAGCCATGACTGGCAATGAATGATAAATTTGTAACCTTTGCCGCCAAATAATTTAGGCAACTTTTTTCTCATCTCTCTGATTTTGTCAAACATGCATTAACAACCTATATAAGGAAAATGGCCTGCAGGAAAGCATTAGAAAGCTATAAAAATTAAGTGGTTGCCCCCTTTTTCTGCCAAATGGTTTCTATTTTGAGGTTCTTCTCATTTTCAAGGAAATTAAAAATTAAACAACGACGTAGTATTGCAGACACGTGCTGGTTTTAGTGTATCGCACTCTTTGTAATTTTTGATTTTGCGCAAACACTCTTCTGCTTCTTGTAGGAATCTGAGGTATTATAGTAATCTATCATCCAGCATTTACGTCTCCATAGTTGCTTATTACTTTGTGTGAGCGGTCAACTCTACCTGTCTATAGAACTCAGGTTTTCTTCAAGTTTCTTCATAGACAAAATTTTATGCTTATGTGTGCCCATTCCGGCTTTGAAAATTGAGTTCTTAACCTTTTCACATTGATTGGCCTTGGAGAATTGATGAAATAGTCTGGTTTAAGGTCAGTCACCAAAAATGCCAAGGACTAAATATTTGATTGCTGTTTATGACCATATTCATGGAACTTAAGCAGTATCATTAGCCTGTATAATCTGAAGAAATTCTGAACTGAGAAAGTGTGGGTGTGCAAACATCATGTTGATCTAGCCATTGGCTTCCGTGAATTTTAGCTCATTCTTCTTGTCTTTCAGATAATATGTATGATAATTTTGGTACATGCACATTATTCACGTGAACTATGAAATTTGGGAAAAGCATCTACTACTAATTACACTAACAGCACCTAAAGATGCTTTTCCCCATAAAAAATAAATAGAAAAATGGAGAAACGGAAGTGGATGAGCGATAAAACATCTCAGAATCACTAGAAAGTCTTAAATTTGCATTAGTCATCTTCAAAATTTACAGAGAATGCAATCTTTCCAATCCGTCTCCAGATAATCTACACTAGAATAAATAGTTCAATATTACCTGCATTTTTAATCTCCATGTTCTCTCCAGCAAAGTAGCTTGTAGATGCATTGACGTATTATGTACAGCCTTGCCATCTTCTCTTTCATTCTCTTTCTTGGTACCGAAGTTTTTGGGTGCTTTTGTTGGGAAGAAGCAGGAACTTCCATTGATCTTAATGTTCTTCTCTGAGTTCTTATATCTTTCACAGACCCGTTTATTAATCTCTTAAGCTGGAAGGAAACCCTTTTCTATATATAGCTTCTGGAGATTACTATAATTCATTTGGAGTTAGTATGTCATATTTAAGATTAGAAGAGACTGGAGACTAGATTACATGGGTCTTGCAGAAAACAGGGGGCTATTATCTGCTAGCCTGGCTTATAATTCAGGCTTTTAGGTTAATTGTCTTGTGGTGCTTCTTCTTTATCCAAGTTTTATGACCACAAACTCAAGTGGGAGCTATGTTACATGGACTTGGGTACGAGGATCGGACACGGGTGCGGATCTCGGTGTCCGACATGCCAAAATTTTACAATTTTACACTAAATATAGGTGTCCAAGCATCACACGCACAACCATGTCATGTCGTGTCGACACGGGTACTTCGGAGAAAATGAAGAGTCCATGTAACGTAACCGAGAGTGGGTGGGCCACATAGCTGTTTAGGGTAATTCAGATTATAGTGATAATTCATAAATTCACATGTCACAGAACTTATTACATCATGTACGACTTGTGCTTTTTCGGAGAGCCAAAATAAATCACCCTTTTCTTCATTTTTCTACTGAATGTCTGTTTGAAACGTCAATCCTTATGTTCTGTAGTTACCCTCAATGGAAGCAACCAAATGGCGTCTATTTGGATCCAAAATTTAATATCTAATTCTGGTCAACCATTTTTTTTTTTACTCCTTACGCTTTTGGTTTAACTCACATTGTGACTTTTGGTCATAAAGTTCAGTCCTTTTGACTTGTGAAAGTGTAATCTGATTGCTAACTTGACTTGCTTTCCATATTTTGTCAAACGTCATAACATTTATGATCTGAACCATGTTTAGTGTGCTTCCAATTTGACATCATATATTTTTATCTTTTTAATTTTTTAAGTTTTCACTTTTATGTACTTCCTCTTTTGCTCAAATTTCTTTTGGGGGTTTTGGGGAAAGAGAGAAGAAAGTTTTTGCTTCAGTTTCTTCTTTTGCCTCCTCCACCCCCACTGCCAGATGCTTTTGGGTTGCTATCTCAAGCTGTATGAGAATTTTTTTCTTCCCCCGGTACAAATCATATCATGAAACTGAAATTGCAACTGCATATATAGCAATCAAGATATTGATGCATAGAGATAATAGGGCATGTTTGAGGGGGTTTAATATGCATTCTTTATACTGTTACTTTGCTAGTGTTTGCAATCTCATTTGGAATGTGCAAGTATTTTCGATTTCATATGATTGCACCCACCCCAGATTTGTGTTTTTAGAGTCTCCCATGATTCTCGTTTTCTTTTTTAAATCTTGGGCGAGATGCTCCTGTGATGTATATATGTATCATGCTTGTCGCATATCGTTCCAATTTCTGAAGCTCTATCAGATCACTTAAGAGCTTTGTGTGGAACTCTGAAGGGACAGCTAAGGAGCTCGCCGAAGTGCAGGACTCTTTTTTATCTTTTGATTAGGTAACTGTTATGTAATTGTAACACCATAAACTCAAACTTTGTTTAGGTAGCACCTCGCCCCCACACCCACCCCCAACATACACACACGCGCACACGCACACACACTCCACCCCCATCCCAGAGGCACACCCCACCCGATACACGCCCACATACGCAGAAGCCTCACTCCAAACCAGAAAATCACCTTTCAATTTTAATGTGATCCCTCAAATTTTTCTAATGAGGGTAGAAACTAGAACAATCAATATTGGTTTGCAATTTAATGATGTCTGTTGGTTTAAGGTAAAATTAGTCTGTGTCTTTTATTTGTTCTTCTATTTATCCATGTAGACTTTGAAGTATTCAGAGTCTTATACCATTTGTAGGTTTTTCACGAAACCTTATTTGTTCTCGCGTGGATGACTGGTAGGTGTGCTGTTCATGAAGGTAACTGTCATGTTACGGTTTATACATTGTGTAATCTGTAATTATCTTGCTATCTGTATTGGATTTTTGATCTTGTTGGGTGTTTATACACAAAAACAATATCAAGGGGCCTCTTACAATGAACGATTATGGTTCGACTACTTCTAGATATGATCTTGAACTGAGCATAAGTATTTCTGTTTTTCTTTGGTCAAGCTTAGAATAGTTTAACATAGGGAAGTGCTATTAGCACTCCAATTACAACCTCAACAGTCTACTGTACAACGCATGAATCATCATGTACCAGTGAAAAAACACTATTTGGAGTTCGTTGGTTTTGACTTCAAGCAAAGCTGGACCAAATGGACAGGGTTCTTCTACGTCGTTTTGGTCCGTTGTGAAGATTATTTTTCCGAAATAAGTGTCGTTTTGGTACGTTGTGGATGATTATTTTTCCGAGACAAGTCTGAACATTGCATTGAAAGAATATTTTTTGTGCGTGATTTGTTTTATTTTATACGTGAGGGGGTAAACTTGGAGCAATATTTAAGCAAAGCCATTATAGTGAGATACTTGTAAAGAGACAAGTGCAGTTGGTGGTAAGACGCTTCATCTACAACCGATAGGTTGTAGGTTTAACTCACCAAAGGATAAGTGGGGAATTACTATTGATCCCAATTTTTTAAAAAGAGAGAAAAAAAAAAAAGATAATTGTAAAGAGAAGTGCACGACGGATTACATTTGAATAAGTCACAAAAATTGGGTTTTATAAGAGCTCGTTTGGTCGTGCATTTTGGTCAAAACGTAAGGATAAAATGAAGTTTATTTGTAAAAATTATGTTTCAATGCTGTGGCAGAAAAAACAGCGTTTTCAAAACGCAGCTGCGTTTTAAAACGCTGAAATTTTCAGTTTTTTTTTTCCAAAACGCAGGTTTTAAATAAAACGAAGCTTATTTGTAAAAATTATGTTTCAATGCTGTGGCAAAAAAAACAGTGTTTTCAAAACGCTGAAATTTTCAGCTTTTTTTCAAAACGTAGGTTTTAAAACTCTGTTGGGAAAAAAAGACTGTGTATTGAAGTGATATTTTAAACGCATTTATAAAAAAAGACATGCGTTTTTAAAACACTGAATTTTTTTAAAATATTGTATTTTTGAAACACTGTGTTTTGTGAACGTTGCACCGAACGGGCTCTAAATAAAAAAGAAAACAAAAAGAGGAATCTATCTCCTCCTCCGTAATCGATTAGTGAACTCCAATGGATACGATAATATGCATTATGCTTGATTGGAACATTATATGATGTTAAGTGTTTGTGCTATTTTAATTTTTATTTATGCTTGATTGGGGTCACTTCTAGAAAGTATTAAATATGATCATGCGCGAAAAAGGCTCATTAAAGAAAGGTTTAATTAGTAAATTGATCACTCGACTTTAAACCTTTTATTTATTAAGATCATGCTAATATATTTTTTGTTAATTCTATCATTGTACTTCAATTTTATAGTCACATCAGCCATTCCATTCACTTTTATCAAAGAGTTTGAATGGAAACGTTAAAAAGATTTTAACTCTCGTTCGTAACTAACAACTATAGAAAAATCAAATTTATTTATATATATTTGATATATATATATATATATATATATAAAACTATGTATATATGTGAAAGTTTTCAATGGTTACTCTCCCATATATATATATATATATATATATTTATATGATTAAGTTCCTTCTTATAAATGCTTGTTAAAATTTGTACAAAATGACTACATTTTACTAATATAGTACTACATAAGATTTATATAAAATTTTGAATTGACACAAAAAAAAAAAAAAAAAGAGAAAAAACTAAACAAGGGAGAGATCAAAGTTCAAACACTAAACAATATTGCCCTAAATTATCTCCAATTTCATTTTTTTTATAACCTAAATTAAGTGTGTGTGTGTGTGTGAGAGAGAGAGAGAGAGAGAGAGAGAGAGAGAGAGAGAGAGAGAGAGAGAGAGAGAGAGAGAGAGATTTTTCTAAACAATTTTGCTTTGCACTGTTCATTGTTTTACTTTTTCTTTTTTGCTTCTTTGTTTTCACAGTTTTTTTCTCTTTAATATTTTTCAGTGACTAGAAAAGCAACCGTAAATTCAAAGTGAGAAAAAAACATATGAAAACATAAATCCAAAGTGAGATAAAACATATGAAAACAGATAACTTTCAAAGCCAAAAGTTAAAAAAAAAAAATACTAAAAGTAAGACAAAGTAAAAAGTGAAAACAAGGACAACGTGGAAAAAAAAAAAGGGGGGAAAATCTGTTTTATTTCTTCTTCCTTTACTTAGGTTTGGTTTAAGAAGATAATTTAGAGATACTGTAGTTTATATTTTGATTTCCATCTTCTTTACTTATTCTTCTAATTTTTAAAATTTTTTACATGAATCTTATTTAGTTTGTTAGATGCTAAATAGTCAATTTATAAAAAAAAATTAATAATTAGAAAATTTACAAATATTCGATTACCATTATTTGATACATATAAACACATAAGTATGTATCAAATAAGTTACTAACAAGAGTTAACTTTTGTCAACATTTTCCTAGTGTTCTAAAAATCGGCAGAGCAGGGCCTAGCGACTAGGAGACTAATCGGGGCCTACAAATCAAGGCGTAATTACATATTTATACAATAGATTCATACAATACCTGCTGCAACAATAATAAATAATTAAATATAACCAAATAAATTAAAAGTAATGATCATGTTACAAGATTAATAGTTAAAAATTAAAACTAAATTCAATAGTACCATTCAAAATTTCAAAGTTTAAACTTTAAAACAAAACAACAATACTACAATTCTTCTCTTTGTCATTTCAGCAAACATCTTGACTACATACCCATACCACATTGTCTATGTTCCAAATTATACCAAATTTCAACAACTAAACAAAAATTACAACATTTTCACAGCAAAATAATATCAACAGAGTGATTCAACGCAGTGATTTCAATTTTTCATTTCATTTTTTTTAATAAAATAGGCGTCTAGGGTTTGCCTAGAGCGACTAGTCGGCGCCTAGGCCGTCAAAGGATATATATTTTTTTTTTGGGAAAAATGCCTAGTTGCCCGATTTGATCAATTTCTCGGTGTTAAGGGGGTGCCTAGCCTGATTTTTAGAACATTGCATTTTCCATCCAAAATTCTAGACAGAAATAGATAGAATGATTAATGTTACTGCAAAGTTAAAGTACAATGATGAAATTGACGAAAAAAAAAAAATAGGAAGATGACCTCAATAAACAAAAGTTCATAGTATAGTAATTAATTTGATACTTAAGCTTAGCGTTAATAAGCTAGTTTAAGAGGGCTAATATATCTTCTGAACATAGGTGTATAATAGTTTGTTTACTTACCTGTCAAAACGATTATTTAATATATTTTTTTAAATATAGGATGACACTGAAATTTGATCAAACCAAAAAAAAAAAAAAAAAAGGAGAAAAAAAAAGTCAAAGATATATTTTTGCTTGACATATTATTTTTCTTTCCTATTTGATTCATGTTTGGACAGAAAAGGAAATATAAATAAAGAGATGATGGGTAATTTTGTGTGTTTGGACGATAGGCTTAATACAATCCAAATAAAATCTCCAAGATCTTTTCGGTCTTTCGTTAGAGTACGTAAAGAAGAGTTTTAAATTTTCTTTCAATCTAAATATTCGACCGTAATCCAGCCCTACCCCAACCCCCTTCCAAAATAAAAATAATAAAGTAAAAAAAAAAAAAAAAGGAGGAAAGAAAACACAAGTCTCACCTTTTTAGAGATTAAAGATTAAAAAAGTATTAAAATATACCTTCCGTTTCGTTCAAAAAGTCCATGTTTGAAAAATCTAATAATTAAGAGATATATTAGTGTCATTGGAGGTAGTCATAATTACAAAAATACTTAAGAACAACCAAATGCTTACAACACAAGTGGTGGGTAAAAATGAAATATTATGAAAATTGTAAATATAATTTTTTAAATATTCTTTAGGTGAAACATCCCAAAATTAAATAGCGGACTCTTTAACTAAAACGGATGTAGTATTAGTTAAGATTAAGAAAAAAAATAAAAGTACTAACTCAGAATTTTTACGGTTCTATATGGTATTTAATGAGTCTTAATATATATTTTTAATTACGTATATTGGTCAATAGTGTGAAGAAATAGATTTAATAGAAAAGGGAAGGAAAAAAGAGAGAGCAAAGAATGAAGATCTTTGGTTAGTGATATATATATATATATATATATATATATATATATAAATAATAAATATAAAAGAGTTGTATTTGAACTTAACCCCCCCTTCCCAACCTCACATAAGAAAAAAAATAACAAAAGAGAAAGGGAATAAAAAAAATATGTACTTTTATTTTGAAAGGTTAAAGAAGTCATTTTAAATGTGTAACGAGACTCACAAATTACATGATTCTTTGTGACAATTAATGAAGTTTAAAATATTAGAATAAATATTTGAATGTGCCCATTGATAAAGACTTAATTTCTGCCATTTCTTTGTTTTTTCACTTTTGTCAGTTTATATATTATAGTAAAAATGGGCAACTCCGTGATTCATTAGTTTGAGGATGCTTTAATTATATACTCTATTGTTGGAGTTAAAAGTTTAAAAATTAAATCCCAAAGTAGTGTCAAAAAGACCAATAAATTGATGTATCGAAATGAAGTCACTCACACAAGGCTTATGGGAAACTAGGGATTTATAGGAGTAGCCAATCATGGTTGTGAATCAAAATAAGTAAGAAAGTGAGAATGTTAGGCCTGTTTGAATGTTTGGAAATTTACGTGATTTTTTTATTTCTTTTATTTATTTAAGAAAGTTATGGTATGGTGGAGTGAGAGCTGGAAAAATGATTAGAAAGTTACTTTTGTGAATATGTTTAGTTAATTACTACTCCCTCCATCTCGGATAAATGTTACTAGTGGATAAAACACAGGAATTAATAAACATAATTAATAATGTGTTGTGACCATAATACTCATGAACATTAATTGAATTTAACTATTTTAAATAATAGAGTTTTTTTTGGGATGTGTTATATTAAATGAAGCCTTAAGGGTATATTAGGAAGAATGCATGGTAGAGAATAGGTAGATAAAAAGTCTTTAGGAATATTAGTTGGGACATCCCAAAATAGAAAGTATGAACATTTAACCGGGACGGATGGAGTAACAAGAATACGAGAAAATACATTATACAACTTGCCTGTTGAATTACCCTAATTCTAAGGCAAGAGCAAATATGTAGAAGTATGCTCATGAATTATTCCAGTATGTCGGAGTCCTCGTGTCCACAACCACGAAACACTCTCACTGACCGCCCGTCAAGGGATATTCTTTCGAGAAGGGCGACGAGCAAGTGCACCAAGAAGGCGACGACCAAGTCACTAGCTTAGGTGCTGACCAAGAAGGGTGACGGGCAAGTCCTTGACCAAGATCGTGACAACTAAGAGGGTGATGATCAAGAAGGTGACGACTAAGAGGATGAAGGGCAAGTCCTTCACCAAGATGGTGACGACCAAGTCAGTATCTTGGGTGACGATGAAGAAGGCTGACGGGTAAGTCCTTGACGAAGATGGCAACAACCAAGAGGGTGACAACTAAGAAGGTGATGACCAAGAAGGGTGATGGGCAAGTCGTTGACCAAGATGGTGATGACCAAGAGGGTGACGACCAAGTGGATGACGACCAAGATCATTCCCATGACGAAATAGTTCCTTCCACCATCTTGTCTAGCAACTTTCCCCCAAGCACCAAGAATCGTAACCCATATGAGAACCCACCAAAGGGTAGCGACCAAATACATTTGAATCCAAGATTCTAGCTTCCATATTTGGGAAGCCAAATCTACTCCACAGTCTCACCCTTGGCATTAATATAACCTTCAGTATATAAACTTCATCAAAAAATGACCAGGTACGCACACCCTTTTGAACACTTTCTGAATTGCTGGCGGATTTTCTCCAAAGCATTATTAGTTCTCATGCCGGAGCTTTATAGCAGAGATCATCACTCTGCTCAAGCTAATCTAGTTGCATTTGCAGGAGTTCTAGAGTTCTATTCAAAGCCAGATATCTGATTATGTTGACGACATTGCCCTGGATTGATTTTTTGGACTGACCAGATTGGTTCCGTTGTTGGGAAACAATTATAAGCAAACTTAACTTGTCAGAAAAAATGGCTATTCTTACCCCGACGGTTAAAATCTGAATTGATTAGCGGTATAGGGGGCCAAGTGATCGGAGGTCAAATGTTGCCACCACAGCTGCCACCAGTGGAACAATAGCCATCGGTGCTACAATAACCACCTTAACCATGAGTGATAACTCAGTCGATGATGGCTATTGTCGCTACCTTCGTGGCATATGCGGAGTCGCCATAACACTAATCAATGGAAGGACAGAGGATAAGAGCTGGAGACTTCTGGGGATATTTGAACCAAAGGTGGAGTTATGGCGGATATCAGGTCGCCTCACTCTGAGAGCAAGCAATGGAACTTATCCAGCTCATCTATATGAACAAACAATTGATGACCGTGGGCATGCCTATAGTGCCAATTCCTAGCCACACAATACCAGCTCCCGTATCAACACTAGCACCAGCTGGCTCTGCTCGTGAAGAAGAGGTGAAAGGATGATCAGATAGTAGATCGCTCACAGTGGATCATGCTGCAAGGATCGTGGACAAGTTGTACAACTCGAAGTAGGTCACGTCGCAAGGACCGTAGGCGAGCACAGAGCAAAGTTCATTATAGGTCATGCCGTGAGGAGCGTGGACGAGCAGATCGTCTTCAAAACAATATTAAAGAACAACCAATGGGAGGTGGAGCAACCATAGTGATTAATTGTTCACTTCCGGCTTGGTTCTAACCCCTTAGAAGGATGAGCTAGAGCGGAAGCATGCTTTGAAGGGAGCAAGGGTGAGCACCGTGAAAGGAGCGAGGAAAATGACTCATTCCCTCATCATCATGTATGAGAGATCGTGCCATAAGGTCACCCGAAACAAATAGGCATGGATCGAGGACACCCTCACGGAGAGTGGAAGGATATCGTTTGCGCGACAACCATGCTCCCGTTAATTGGACGTCATGTGAAACGAATATGCAGAATCCAAAATCCAGAAATCTGTAGGATGTTCTAATGCTGATGAAGTCAAGAGCATATCACTGTCTACTTTCTAAGAGCCATCTTCAACTACATTCATTGACTTTGAAGAGTTATCATTACCCTTCTCCGGACAATCCTGCCTCTTGTGTCCTTTCTTCCCACACTTGAAACAATTACCGCTGTACTTCTTCTTTGACTTCAAACAGGAATTTTGCCTTTGCTGACCATCCCAACCAAAACTGACTTCTGCCACGTTCTTGATTGTCTTTTTACAAATAGCCCCTCTCTTGTAGGTTCATTAACTTACTTCTTCCTTTTGATTAAACGCCAAGAGAGCCTCTGTAACAGGCCCAAACTCTAAAGTCTCCTTCCCTTATGTCAAAGTAGTCACAAGGTTTTTATACGTAGAAGATGAAGGCAACGGGTTGAACAACATCAAGGCCTTTTCCTCATCCTCAAACGCCACATCAACCTTTACCAAATCACTAATGAGTTGATCAAACACATTGATCTGATTATTGAGATCCGAACCCTCTGTCACCTTAAGCCCATACAACTTTCTCTTAAGATATATTTTGTTCAACAAGGATTTCGTAATATACATGCCCTCTAATTTTGCCCAAACTTCTACCCCCCACAATTCCATATCTGCAACGTACGTGGTACATCACCTCATTCGCAAGACATAGCTGTATTGAAGATATGGCTCTTTCCTTCTAGTCCTTCCAATCATAATCCTTCATACTTTCGAGTTTCTCCTTCTTCCCCAAACATTCTTGAACTAGGACATCCTTAACACGCCTCTCCCACAATCCAAAATTCCAATTCCATCGAACTTCTGAACATCGAATTCATAGAAGACGAACTGACTCTTTCCATTGAAACCTTTTGTAACACCCCGACCTTACCTTCTTCCTAGTTAACTCATAATCACTTCGTGTCGACCTTGAAACCCTCGGAGAGTGAGGTGTCATGCTTGTTAAGCGTGACGTATCTTGTCGTGATCCGTGTTCGACACGTGGTTAAACTCACGGTGAGTTGTACTTTGTTTCTATACTCGTTCGAGTCTTTTCTTGACACCGATTATCATTGTATACCTTTTGTATTCCCCACGTTTAATTGATCTAGCCTAGGTTTAGATTCACCCTTGAATAACAAACATGTTATTCTTGTCGTTAACCCGTAAGTTGAGTTGATTCGTGTGTCGTTTCGCATATTTATCTTTGCGTACGATTGAGACTTGTGTTGTTCATCCTTCAAGCCTCATTGGGGAATGATTTGGTTGAGTTTTGAGTATGTTTTGACCTTTTTTTGATGTTGGAATCAACCTAGGATCACCTCGGGACATTTCGGGATCCATCGAGGGCATTTTCGGAAGACTGCCCAGTTTTTAGCTCTATGCGGCCGCACTGCGAGCTCGCATAGAATACTCAAGAATTCTGGAATCCATGCGCCGCGTTATGCGTCCGCATAGCTCTTATGCGGCCGCACTATGCGTCCGCATAGCGACGGACTCTGTTCGTCCGGTTTTCGTTCTTTCTCGATTTTTAACATCTTTAAGTGGTTAAACAAGCCCGGGATTGGACCAAACACTTACCCATAGTATTAATAACATAACCCAACTCTATTTTCTCCCTCATTCTCACCCCCAAACCAGAAAATAGAGAGAGAGAGAAAGGAGAGAGAAGAAGAGAAGAATCGCGATATCTTGTTCGTTCGGAGTCGGATTGGCGAGCCGTCTTCGCCGGAGCGTAGCTAGCGACGAGGGGAATGTTTCTATCTGAATAGATCGTCCGATCTGTTAAGAAATCACCACCTCATCTCATCTCCCACGTTTTAGAGAGAGAAAGTATAGTTTTGAGAGAGAGGAAGTTTGATTCAAGCTTGGTTCGAGTTTGGGATCGTCGATTGGACTCCGTAGCGGCGTAGAGGTCGTGGAAGAGTACATTTCCACTCGATGCCCTTGGATTGCATGGAGGATTTACATTGTGTGGTAAGTTACTAATCTCCTTCTTAGATTTTGAGCATCGTAGAGTAGTATCGCGATGTTTACGTGTTATCTATGTGCATATGAACTCCCTACATGCTATACTTGTTCAATGTGATACTCTAGCATGTTAAATGATGGGTATTGATGAATCGTTGTTAATCTTGTGGTCTCCGAATATTAGAGACTTGTGGAGTTCATTGTGTACACGTTGTTGTTGTTATTGCGATGATTGTTGCCTCCGAGTAGTAGAGACTCCTCGAGTTCGTGTCGTGATTATTATTTATCGTAGTACACTCGCGAGATTGTTATGAGTGATAGACTTTCGGTATATCGAGTCTCGTGATCGAGATGGGTATGTAGGGGTGACGCTACGGCTTGTCTCGATGTTTTGAATATTTGTAAGACCCGAGTGTGGTCGTTAGAATATTATGAATCGAATATTACACTGAATGGGCTAGACCCTAGTTGTGACTGACTTTAGCGGAGTCGAATAAGACGTTAAGAATATACAACGTGTAATGAGTTGACGAGTAATATTTTATTCTCCTACGAGGTGGGATGACGCATTGAAGAGACTTGATCGAGTAACTTGAGTTAGGTTGACTTAGTCAACGTTGTTGAACACGCGACTACTTGAATTGGGTTGGATGATTATATATATACACCCTACGTCCAAGCTTTGATTAATTATTAAAGGTATTTGTGACTTCATATAAGTTACTAATGAGTTGTGTACGGCCATGTGCGACGTACGTTGGGAACGACTTAGTCGCTACACATTGAGCGACGTGTTCATGATGAGTTGGTTATATCCTAAGTTGAGCGGGTAAGTGACGCATTGATTATGATTGTAAGTACGAGTAGGCTTACATGTATTATGATTGTGAAGTCTAGCAAGTGCGAACTAAAATGACTTGGTGTATGTGTGGTTGTTCTAGAAGCAATAGGACAATCATCCTACTTTGATGATTGATTGTGTGTTTAATAATTATAAGCGCATTATGTTGATTTAGTATGTGATTCAATAGAACACATTATCGTTTGATTTCTTTGGGTTGTGATTCAGTAGAACACATCATGATTTGGTTTATTAAGTTGTGATTCAATAGAACACACATAGATTAGTTTGGCATGGGTAAACATCTAGTTGTGCATTGCATCGAGTCCAGCTGGCATATGTGCATTGGAGGTGTATTGACGCTCGGTTATTGCGGGAGCAGGGGCTTCGTAATAGCCGAAGGCCAATACACTGGGCCTCGCCCTACCGTTGGCCACGGTAGGGGTTTCTTTAGTCCCACAGTAGAACGGAATAAACGGCGACTGTGTATTGTCGACATTGTTTTGTATGCATTGGGATACGGACACCGGTCCCTTGTGATACCTATAAGTGGCTAGAGCCGTATTGTCTCGGGTCTAGGGGATCGAGCGATACGTCGACGTGGATACAGGAAATGGTCCACAACGCGTACTTGTAGATCGTGCTTGACGCGATCGGGTAAATTTATTGTTGGGTACTTGTAGATCGTGCTTGACGCGATCGGGTACATGTATTTTCTTGGGATACGAGCACCGATCCTTTCGCGATTTGTGTACAGCAGCAGCAGCACAATCATCTATTTATGTTCGCGGTTGATATTGGGAAACGTGCCTAGCATCAGCGGCACAGTTGATTACTTTGGTTCTCTAGAGTAGTAGCGCAGGAATCTATTATCATTATTATCTTGTCGGATAGCAGCAGAGGCGTTCTTTACAGTTCTATGGAGCGGCAGTATGAACGTTTACTACGGCTTCATGGAGCGACAAGGTCGTAAGTTTTTCAAGGGATTTCGGAGGTGTACCTCGAATCCACCGTATCCACCTTTATGTGTTTACTTTGAGCTTTATGTGCTTCCTATATGAACGAATGTTGGTCGTGGTCTCTAACCAGTGTATGACGGTTGGCGGCTACTGAGCCTCTCGTGAATATGGGGTTGGTTGTCTTATATGCTACAACCTGTTTATTATCCCGTTATTCTTATGTGCATAATGCTATGCCATATTGTTTTATTAGTAGCTTACTGGGTCATTCGACTCATCCCTTCCATATTTGTTTTCCTTAGTTGCAGGATATGTTTCGGCGCAGTGAGGCTCTAGTTCGAAGATCCTCTAGTTGTAGCTAGCTAGTATTTTATATCTATTTCCTGTACTTGTGAGATCGTGGGTTAAACTGAGTTATGTAAACTTAGTATGTCGGGTAGAGATTCTTGTATTTTATAGACTTGTATTTGGTGTCGACTCGTCGAGTCTTGCCGGTTGTACTATTTTTGAAATCTCAGTTTTCTTAGTTATTATGGCCGTGTGCCCGTTTGTATTTTACTATTGGTTTTTCCCGAGCGTTGACTCGCGGTGTTGTAGTTGTTGTTGTTCTCCGGCGCTTGTTTAGCCGTGGAGGTTATTTTCAGGTTGTTGGGATTTTGTTATTCGAGCTTTGAGGCTCAAGTTCATTCGTTATTCCGCTGCCTTGTTTTTAGTATTCCGCTGCGGTGGTTTTGGTTTCGAGCGTTTGTGGCTCGCTTTATTTAGTCTTTCTTGGGTTTGGCGCTCCGAGTTGGGGGTTCAACATCGAATCTCAGACTCGGGACGTCACAGTTGGTATCAGAGCTTAAGTTAGCTGTCCGCCAGGATAGGATCCTCGGCTTAGGTGGTTTGGTTATTGGGTTGAGCGTTTAACGTCGAGTCTTGTGTTAAGTTTACCTTGGATGTTGGTAATTTATAGAGATGGTCCATGTAGGACTGGAATTGTTAAGTTCTTACGTTCATGAGAGCGGAGACTAACGGTTTGTTGTCGGTTACTTCCCTTGTGGGAATTGGTGAGTGCGCTTTAAGGCCTCGCTAGAAGGTTGACGACTAAGTGTGAGTCGCTTGATAAGTTTAGTAGCGAGATTTGACCATTGTAGGTTATTTTGTTGATTCTGAGAAGTATAGTCGAGAGGTTTTAGGGAACGTCTTAGGCTTGATATTGGTGATCATTTGAGGAAATAGAGGTGGAAGACCCGAGATTCTGGGTCACGAGTCCACTAGAGTTTATCGTGGAGTGTCGAGTTTCGATAGGGCAAGTATAAGAGTCTGTACTAACTTAGACGCTTTATTTTTGCATATCACATCAGGGAATGCGACATTTGTGCATACTAGAGACATTGTGTCACACAGGTGCATTTGCTTGTATTTGATACTTATGTGCATGAGACCGATTCTAAGGGCATATTTGTAATCACTTGTCCCTAATGCCCTGGTGACGGTAGCTTTTGAAGCCACTTCAGAAGGGCCCCTGATTTGGTTGTCAAGAGATATTCGTCAAGACTAAGTTGATAGCATGATAGATAGAAATTGTCTAACCCTATTACCAACCGGAATGGACAAGTAAATGGAATAGTGCGCTTGAACAAGTTGTGTACCTTGTGTTTGAATTGTGTATCATTTCTCGTGTATTGGTTTGATTTGATTTAATATTGTCTGAGCCGTTGTGCTTAGTTGAACATGAGTATTTTGGGCATGCGATTAACCCTTGTGACTTGTATATTGTCCCGTGCGTTGTAAGTTTGTTTAACGCTAGAGATATCGAATTGATAGTTTGCCACCCCGGCGGTGAGCGTGTGGTTGCTATATTGTATGCGACATGATGTAGACTGGATACACTGTATTAATTCAGTCTTGCCTTATAGACTTTTGTGATACGAATAGATCGTGTCACCTTGTGTGTGTGCCCATTAGCATACTGAGGTGGTTAACTTTAGAACCTTACGTGTATATTATATGTGTTGAGTTGAGAGTTTAGAACGTTATGTTGATTAGTATGACTTTAGTTGAATCACTTAATGTGTTTCACTTCCCTTTAGAGATTTGATGTCTCTATTGTATGCCTATCGCAGGATGGCACGAACTAGGAAGATTGCAAGGATGTCGGTTATGCACCCGACCGTATTTCAACTCAGACACGCACTACGAGAACTGAGAGAACTTGAGGACCAACTGAATGTGGCCCTAGTTGAGATACCTCGAGTGGAGCAAGTGACCCCACCGAACCCTCCTGCACCGACCCAAGACTCCCATAGAGCGAGTCAAGGTTAAGAGGTGAGACCTTGTGATTGAATCCGTAAGAGTCATGTTCATTATGACTTATTCTATTATTTATTTATTCATTTTTCTGTTATTGGACTATCCCGTGTACTCTGATTGGGTACTCATTCGTTAGAATACTATATCTTGTAGTTGACCTGAGATTGTAACATTGAGAGTGTGATACACTCTATGTTTCGAGTAGCATGTATAGTACGTGGTATTGGTGTCCAATGATACCGATCCGTTTCATCGAATGTATTTAGAGTTCGAAACTCTTATTATTATTTATGATGACCTTGTGACTTATTGACGTGAATAGTGCATGGCGAGCATGTTAACTTGTGATTCCGTTAGCCTTTTTATATTGTCGGCTTGTAATAAAGCCGGTGGAACCGTTATTCATAACAGAGTCCTATGACTCGCGTGACTTCGAGGTGTTGCATTTATTGCACCCTTTGATTCAAGCCTATTTTCTTGATGATGGGATGTCGTCGTATAGCCTTTTGAACCTTAAGGTTGTGTTAACCCGGACCCTAATTGATCGCGGGGTTTCCCGCGAGTAATTGTTGAGAGTTGTACCACGTGAAGTGGAGATTCGTTAGCGCGCGGAAGCGTGGCGTTGGAACGTGTTCGAAGGTGTTTTCATGACACTTTGTGGTGTACTTAGAACTTGGACTTGACTGGAGACGGTAGTGAGTCTCGTAACAAAATCCCGAGATTTCTTACGTCTCGAAATTTTATCTATTCGTTAAAACCTTGCGCGTGAGCAATACTTGAGGATTGATGACCTCTAATTTGGACCTACTCGACTTATTTGTTGGACTTTCACTCATTATCGATAGAAGTCCGATTGCGCGGGCTATTGTATGGCCTTGTTGTAGTATACGTATTTTTCATACCCGTTCAATCCATGAATTCGCGGTCGAATTCTTTTAAGGGGGAGAGGATGTAACACACCGACCTTACCTTCTTCCTAGTTAACTCATAATCACTTCGTGTCGACCTTGAAACCCTTGGAGAGTGAGGTGTCATGCTTGTTAAGCGTGATGTATCTTGTCGTGATCCGTGTTCGACACGTGGTTAAACTCACGGTGAGTTGTACTTTGTTTCTATACTCGTTCGAGTCTTTTCTTGACACCGATTATCATTGTATACCTTTTGTATTCCCCACGTTTAATTGATCTAGCCTAGGGTTAGATTCACCCTTGAATAACAAACATGTTATTCTTGTCGTTAACCCATAAGTTGAGTTGATTCGTGTGTCGTTTCGCATATTTATCTTCGCGTACGATTAAGACTTGTGTTTTTCATCCTTCAAGCCTCATTGGGGAATGATTTAGTTGAGTTTTGAGTATGTTTTGACCTTTGTTTGATGTTGGAATCAACCTAGGATCACCTCGGGACATTTCGGGATCCATCGAGGGCATTTTCGGAAGACTGCCCAGTTTTTTAGCTCTATGCGGCCACACTGCGAGCTCGCATAGAATACTCAAGAATTCTGGAATCCATGCGGCCGCGCTATGCGTCCGCATAGCTCTTATGCGGCTGCACTATGCGTCCGCATAGCGACGGACTCTGTTCGTCCGATTTTCGTTCTTTCTCGATTTTTAACATCTTTAAGTGGTTTAAAATGCTCAAACAAGCCCGGGATTGGACCAAACACTTACCCATAGTATTAATAACATAACCCAACTCTATTTTCTCCATCATTCTCACCCCCAAACCAGAAAAGAGAGAGAAAAAAAAAAAAAAGAGAGAGAGAGAGACTAGAGAGAGAAAGGAGAGAGAAGAAGAGAAGAATCGCGATATCTTGTTCGTTCGGAGTTGGATTGGCGAGCCGTCTTCGCCGGAGCGTAGCTAGCGACGAGGGGAACGTTTATATCTGAATAGATCATCCGATCTGTTGAGAAATCACCACCTCATCTCATCTCCCACGTTTTAGAAAGAGAAAGTGTTGAGAGAGAGGAAGTTTGATTCAAGCTTGGTTCGAGTTTGGGATCGTCGATTGGACTCCGTAGTGGCGTAGAGGTCGTGGAAGAGTACATTTCCACTCGAAGCCCTTGGATTTCGTGGAGGATTTTCGTTGTGTGGTAAGTTACTAATCTCCTTCTTAGATTTTGAGCATCGTAGAGTAGTATCGCGATGTTTACGTGTTATCTATGTGCATATGAACTCTCTACATGCTATACTTGTTCAATGTGATACTCTAGCATGATAAATGATGGGTATTGATGAATCGTTGTTAATCTTGTGGTCTCTGAATATTAGAGACTTGTGGAGTTCATTGTGTACACGTTGTTGTTGTTATTGCGATGATTGTTGCCTCCGAGTAGTAGAGACTCCTCGAGGTCGTGTCGTGATTATTATTGTCGTTGTTGTTGTTCGTGTTGTTTTGACGTCTCCTATTGTTAGAGACTCATTGAGATCGTTGTTGTTTTCCGAGTTGTAGACTCGTGGGTTTATTTTATAGTTGGGTTCCGGCAAGTAAAGTTGCCGATGACTTGTTTTAGTTATATCGAGTGTTTATAACTCGTTGAGATTTTATCGTAGTACACTCACGAGATTGTTATGAGTGATAGACTTTCGGTATATCGAGTCTCGTGATCGAGATGGGTATGTAGGGGTGACGCTACGGCTTGTCCCGATGTTTTGAATATTTGTAAGACCCGAGTGTGGTCGTTAGAATATTATGAATCGAATATTACACTGAATGGGCTAGACCCTAGTTGTGACTGACTTTAGCGGAGTCGAATAAGACGTTAAGAATATACAACGTGTAATGAGTTGACGAGTAATATTTTATTCTCCTACGAGGTGGGATGACGCATTGAAGAGACTTGATCGAGTAACTTGAGTTAGGTTGACTTAGTCAACGTTGTTGAACACGCGACTACTTGAATTGGGTTGGATGATTATATATATGTACACCCTACGTCCAACCTTTGATTAATTACTAAAGGTCTTTGTGACTTCATATAAGTTACTAATGAGTTGTGTACGGCCATGTGCGACGTACGTTGGGAACGACTTAGTCGCTACATTGAGCGACGTGTTTATGATGAGTTGGTTATATCCTAAGTTGAGCGTGTAAGTGACGCATTGATTATGATTGTAAGTACGAGTAGGCTTACATGTATTATGATTGTGAAGTCTAGTAAGTGCGGACTAAAATGACTTGGTGTATGTGTGGTTGTTCTAGTAAGCAATAGGACAATCATCCTACTTTGATGATTGATTGTGTGTGTCACGCCCCGACCCGAAATCCTATACGGACTCCCAAGTCGGTGCGTGGTCTGAATTCTGTAACAATAATTAGCAGTGAAAGTTCTGCTAAAAATTGGAGCTCATCTATATTCTCAAGCCAACATCTTATATATTACTGTCTCGAGTCATTGATCTCGAAACATCTTATAACAACTTGATCAGAGTTACACAGCTGGGTGTAATGGCATGACAACTTGTGCCAACTACTAATCATACATACGTAGCTATGCCACGTAACCTTAGCAAACGTATTTATCCCATCGCTACATAGCTCTATAGAGCTATTGTCCTGAACAGCATCTCAACAAATCCCTTCTCGTATATCCCACAGCGTCTGCTCTATCTGCTTACCAACCTCAGGAAAACAAACAAACACAGAGTGAGTCGAAGACTCAGCAAGTTACTAAATGCAATTACATGGCATATGATCATGCAGCATGTCAACACAAGATATAAAAATGCTTTACATCTAATCTCAGTTAAAAGCAATATATCACAATAGCAGATAATTCCATATGCATGATAGGCTCAGCTGCCGCCAACCGTCCCATACCAGTTGGAGACCGCGACCACCTCATACATATGAAAACACATTATAATACCTTGCAATATCAGAGGTTCAACAGCCGCCAACCGTCCCATACCAGTTAGAGACCATGACCAACCGACATACATGGTTAACATATAACAGATAACTTACAGTACTCTTATAAATGTCGAGATATGCCTCACATCCTTCTTTACTTTCCATCATTACTTTTCTTGTCTGTACATGTGCTGCCATTGCAGTGCAAGTTCCTGAATGAAAACCTTTACTTGTTTCATGGGCGGCTCCACCTCTACGGGTAGCCCTTTCCTCATGACTGGTACCATGGGTGGCTCCACCTCAACGGGCAGCCCTTTCCCCTGCGTCTAATTGTCGTTATTTACTGACGACAATCAGGATCGTAGTATGCCAGTGTCGCCCTATTGGTTACGACAGTGGGACTACCTTCTACCATGGCCAGTGGTAGGACCATTACTTGTCCAAGGTTTTAACCGCGCATCATGATTTTCATCATGTATAACTTGTCCACAATTTTCACCATGCATCATGATTTTCATCATGTATAACTTGTCCACGGTTTTCACCGTGCATCATGATTTTCATCATGTATTTCATGCATCAATACATTCCCCAGTAATTACTGCTGGTTCTCATTATCATAAACAAGTAGATGTTTACTTGCTATCATGCTTTAATTTTATGAACAAGTAGGTGTTTACTTGTATTAATCTCATGCTCACATATATAAAATATTTACTTCTAGTGCATGTGAACATATCACATATCATTATGATCAAGCAGATGTTTACTTGCCATTAATTATTCTGAGCACATTACTGGTCTCATATACATGTCATTTACTCTTTACACATATCATTATGGTCAAGTAAATGTGTACCTGCCATTAATTAGTCTGTCGTAGTGCTTGTTAATACTAAGCACATTACAAGAAACATACACATGCTATTATTCTCTGCATATTCCATATCACATGTCATAGCCCTTAACATTTATCTGTAAGCAGCTATCATTACTTTACTAAACTATCTTTGTTCCTGTTTTACAATAGATCCCATTACTATCATCATATTAACCATTATTTGTGACGTGATACTTTATATCCCGTACTCATTTCATGTCCACTTCACTGTATGTCATAGTATTTATAACATTATAACGTTATTAATGTGTCTCTTTAATATTTTAGGAACACTTCATATAATACCCACTAATCATATCACTTGCTAATAACTAGTACACATATGATCATGGCATGAGACTATCTTTAGTTTATCATGCATATACTTTAAAATAGGAGGGGGTTAGTAACTTACCTCCTTTTTGAAAGGATTCTCTTATTAAATATATCGCTCCCACAGAGTTGGTTCGTCCAGACTTTTGAGCAACCATTTATCCCAAGCACGTGTTACTTTTACAAATAGTATATGAACTACTTGTCTTTTATAGCATGAGAACTATTTTTAGTCTTTTAGTAACTTACCTCTAGCGCTTTTCCTTGATTAAACTTTACCCGAAAATGATCTACTCATCGAACACATCGTTTCTACGAAAATAGGTTTATCCAAATTCTGAGTGGTTGAGCATCAAACGAGCCTCGCCGGAAATGATCTACTCGTCGAACACGTCGTTTCTACGGAAACCAGTTTATCTAAATTATGAATACCTGAGCACCAAATGAGCCTCACACCCGAGAGAAGTGAAAGAAGTGTGTGTTTTAGTGTGTTGTGTGTGAAAAGTATATGAACAACAAGGATTTTCAAGCCCTCTATATAGGCCTAAGGTAAGCAGGTGAGTCACCATAGCAGCTGCCACATGTCGAGCCCACAACAACGGCTCATCAAATCATAGCACGAGGTGTCGTAACAAGAGAAATCCTTAAATGATGACTCATCATTCTTGTTGATGAGTCAATACTTAATCATGAGGTGTCATCACAAGAAAAAACTTCAACATGATGACTTATCTAGCCAAGCACGAGGTGTTAAATTTATCCGATTTCATCTTTATCCACTTGTTTGATCTTATCTTGTTTTGATCTTATCCTTTTTTTTTTCTTTCTTATCCTTTCGTGATACTTATCCAACTTCCAATCTTATCCAAATTTTCTGTCTTCTAGTGCTCAAGACATATCCAAATAAATTTTTTTAAAAATTCCAAAGGACTCTAGAATGATTCTAATACCCGATATAAGATAAAATAAAGTCGGGGTCTTACAGTGTGTTTAATAATTACAAGCGCATTATGTTGATTTAGTATGTGATTCAATAGAACACATTATGGTTTGATTTCTTTGGGTTGTGATTCAGTAGAACACATCATGATTTGGTTTATTAAGTTGTGATTCAATAGAACACACTTAGATTAGTTTGGCATGGGTAAACATCTACTTGTGCATTGCATCGAGTCCAGCTGGCATATGTGCATTGGAGGTGTATTGACGCTCGGTTATTGCGGGAGCAGGGGCTTCGTAATAGCCGAAGGCCAATACACTGGGCCTTGCCCTACCGTTGGCCACGGTAGGGGTTTCTCTAGTCCCACAGTTGAACGGAATAAACGACGACTGTGTATTGTCGACATTGTTTTGTATGCATTGGGATACGGACACCGGTCCCTTGTGATACCTATAAGTGGCTAGAGCCGTATTGTCTCGGGTCGTAGGGGATCGAGCGATACGTCGACGTGGATACAGGAAATGGTCCACAACAGGTACTTGCAGATCGTGCTTGACGCGATCGGGTACATTTATTGTTGGGTACTTGTAGATCGTGCTTGACGCGATCAGGTACATGTATTTTCTTGGGATATGAGCACCGGTCCCTTCGCGATTTGTGTACAACAGCAGCAGCACAATCATCTATTTATGTTCGCGGTTGATATTGGGAAACGTGCCTAGGATCAGCGGCACAGTTGATTACTTTTGTTCTCTGGAGCAGTAGCGCAGGAATCTATTATTATTATTATCTTGTCGGATAGCAGCAGAGGCGTCCTTTACAGTTCTGTGGAGCGGCAGTACGATCGTTTACTACGGCTTCATGGAGCGACAAGGTCGGAAGTGTTTCAAGGAATTTCGGAGGTGTACCTTGAATCCACCGTATCCACCTTTATGTGTTTACTTTGAGCTTTATGTCCTTCCTATATGAACGAATGTTGGTCGTGGTCTCCAACTAGTGCGTGACGGTTGGCGGCTACTGAGCCTCTCGTGAATATGGCGCTGGTTGTCTTATGTGCTACAACCTGTTTATTATCCCGTTATTCTTATGTGCATAATGCCATGCCATATTGTTTCATTAGTAGCTTACTGGGTCATTCGACTCATCCCTTCCATATTTGTTTTCCTTAGTTGCAGGATATGTTTCGGCGCAGTGAGGCTCTAGTTCGAAGATCCTCTAGTTGTAGCTAGCTAGTATTTTATATCTATTTCCTGTACTTGTGAGATCGTTGGTTAAACTGAGTTATGTAAACTTAGTATGTCGGGTAGAGATTCTTGTATTTTATAGACTTGTATTTGGTGTCGACTCGTCGAGTCTTGCCGGTTGTACTATTTTTGAAATCTCAGTTTTCTTGGTTATTATGGCCGTGTGCCCGTTTGTATTTTACTATTGGTTTTCCCCGAGCGTTGACTCGCGGTGTTGTAGTTGTTGTTGTTCTCCGGCGCTTGTTTAGCCGTGGAGGTTATTTTCAGGTTGTTGGGATTTTGTTATTCGAGCTTTGAGGCTCAAGTTCATTCGTTATTCCGCTGCCCTGTTTTTAGTATTCCGCTGCGGTGGTTTTGGTTTCGAGCGTTTGTGGCTCGCTTTATTTAGTCTTTCTTGGGTTTGGCGCTCCGAGTTGGGGGTTCAACATCGAATCTCAGACTCGGGACGTCACACCTTTGATACCAGTTGTTGTGCGACAGTGAAAGCAAACAAACAAACAAATAAGCAAATAAAAATTATCAAGCTGTTGGGAATTGGAAGAGAAGATAGAATTTGAGGTTTTAAGACTGCTGTATTTTCTTATTTCAACCTTATACATGTTTTAGGGTTACAACCTATATATATGTTACAAGACCTAGCTCTACTTATGTACAGACAAAGTGTTGGTCCTTCATGATTTACTTAAAACCATTTTAACTTATTTGGAATCACAATATATGTCGGTCAACTTAATAACTTAAAGTTAGCTGATGACTCAGTCGACTGATTCCTTGAATCAGTAATAACTTAAATATTTTAGAAGTAACAATTCAAAAATTAGAGATACTTTTACTTATTAAGGAATAACATATTTTTTCTATATGTTACTTTCGACGTATAAAAACATCTTTAATATAGTCATTAGTTTTGTTCTTTCATCAACAAG
Organism: Platycodon grandiflorus; assembly: GCA_016624345.1. NCBI lineage: Eukaryota > Viridiplantae > Streptophyta > Magnoliopsida > Asterales > Campanulaceae > Platycodon > Platycodon grandiflorus. The sequence goes on along the minus strand of CM028361.1, from coordinate 50,231,114 downwards.
GTTGTGTGATACGGAGTATAACTTTATTGTTATTACCATTACACTCGGATCCTTGTAGGATTGCTATTTTTTCAAGTTGGTCATTAAATTTTTTATTTTTTATTTGATTAAAGTTGAAAATCAGTCATAGCAAGATTTAATATATTGTACAATACAACTTATCATTACATCAACAATTGCTTATTACAAACCAAATTGCTCTATCATTCTTTCTTTTTCTCTTAAGTTAAGAACACATTTAAAAAAAAAAAAAAGAAAAAGAAGAAAAAACCCTACAAAGATTAGCATCTACCACATCACTGCCACATCACACATAGATACGTATAGTAGATTTTATGCCTGGCAATTGGGTCGGGTTGGGTCGGATTGGGTCAGGTTGATTTGGGTAACGGGTTGGTTTGGGTCAGAACCCATTACAACCCAAAATAAATTCGGGTTAAATGGGTCGGGTTACTATTGGGTCGGGTGGGTTTCGGGTTGACCCGATTTTGTAAAGGAGAGATCAGATGAAAGCAAATGAAACATTAAATGTTTTCAAACAGATAAGTAGTGTTTTCAAACAGATTAGAGATTGAAATATTAAACATTTTTGGGTTTGTAGCATTCATATTTTCAAACAGATAAGATGATGGGACACGAAGAAACGTAGACGATAAGGGTGAAACCAAACTGGTAAGAATCCAGAAAGATGTAAAACAATAACAACAAGAGGATTAAAATACGAGCGCTTTCGATAAAAGAGCCTCACCGCTACTACTCACACCATGAACATACTGCGACCATTCAACAAGTATGATGTACTGCAAAAGGGAAAATGGTGTTTCCTTCCACAAACAATCTAGATCCAATCACTTTTCCAATTGACCAAAAGAAAAAGGGCTCAATTGAAAAAAAACGAGACCAATTAACCAAATGAAAGCAAAGTAAAGGAGAGATCGATGTTTTCAAACGGATAAGTAGTGTTTTCAAACAGTTAGAGATTGAAACATTAAACATTTTGGGTTTGTAACATTCATATTTTCAAACAGATAAGTAGTGTTTCATTCCTCAAATCAAATTCATATTTTCAAACATTTTTGGGTTTGTAATATACATCACGGTTCTCAAGAGCGGATGCCAAAGCCGAATGGAATGCTCTGCATCGCTTGGACTTCTAATCCGGAAATTGTTATGAAACCGCAATTGAGGAAGAAAGTAACTTATAGACAGAATACGTTCCAGACTATAATATGTAATGAGTGGGTTCATCACAAGACCGGGAGCAAGAAGGAAAAAGAAAAGGAAGGAGGACTTTACCCAATTGACTAAAGGAGCCAAAGCATTTGCAGTGAGTTTTGAGACCTCTGATATCTTCAGCAAGTGTGTTGGCAGTATTGACAATAAGACAATTCACTCTCATACGTTTAACAACAAAGTGCAACGCTAACCATCCTGAGGACAATCAGCAACCTCAACAGGACGGAGTTCACTGGAACATTAAGGAACTAGACAATAGCAACGTTGTTCTGTTCTTTTTTCCTTTAAAGGAATCAGTATTCCGCATATAGTTCAAACTGATAGAAGCACAACCTCAAGACTAACCAGATTAAATTCTTCTATAAAACTACAAGTTCTCATATGAGAGAAGGAAGCTTTACTTCCAAGACACAAGGCATTCCATATTATTCTGTATAATGCAACAACTGTATACAAGTGTATGTAATCACAATAAAAATTACTGCAGGAAAGTAGGAATCAACACATGATGCACTCTGATACCAATATATCCAACGCTCACAATTCATAAGAAAGATCCTTGAGAGTTGTTCCAACGTATACTAGTGCAAATGTGACATAGATCATAATAAGGTAAGTGGTGACATAGATCTCACCCAACGGGTTGTTGAAACCTCATTCCATCCATGTGTGACATCAGAAAGATCCTTGAGTATAATACACCCAAAAATTTCTATAATTCTATAATTTTGTTTTTTATATAAAAATATATATATATATATATATATATTGTATTATACTTTTTGGGCCAAACTTTAATTTATTTCGGGCCTAGTTTGTTGGGTACTCAATTGGTTTGCTTTGTTCATTTTAAAATTGGGCTTGGCCCAATAATTTTGTTAACCTCTAATAATAATATTAATAATAATAATAATAATAATGGTGTAAAAAAAAAAAATAGAAAATAGTGGGGCAACGTGGGAGAGGTGGCCTGTTGGGTGGAGGAGTTTGAGGGGTTGTTTCGCGGGAGTGACGGAATGGGTGGAAGTGGAGAGGGTTCTGGTGGTGTATAAAAGGGAGAGGGGTAAAGGGGTGAACAACCATCGGAACCAGTGAGAGAGAGAGAGAGAGGGAGCTGTGGTGATTTCTCCGAAAGTAGAGTTCGAGCAGCTGCGAAGTCGGATTTGGGCAAGTTGCTGGTGGGTTCGAAGGAGGAAGGGAATCTGAGATACTCGATTTTTGAAGGTGAGTTCTTTCCCGTTGCTTAAACATGTAGTAATTTAGATAAAACGGATTTGTGTGTGCTGAACTTTGGGTTGAGATACTCGATCTTTGATTTTAGATAAAACATGTAGTAATTTTTGGTTTCTCTTTGGTAGGGTTGTGTGCTGGACTTTGGGGGTGGGGGTTTGGAAAGAGAGCAGGGGAAGAAAGAAAAAAGAAAAAAAGGGAGCTGGTGTGTGTGCGGCCGGTGGAGGAAAGAAGGAGAAAAGAAAAGAGAAAAAAAAAAAAAAAAACAGAGAAGAAAAGAAGGAGAAGAAGAGAAGAAGAAGAAAAGAAAAGGGAAGAAAAGAGAGAGGGGGACGACAGTGAGGGGGTTGTGGGGTAGACTAGGTGTCAGTGTGTGTGTGAGTGTGTGGGTGTGCTGTGTGAGTGAGTGTGTGGGTTGAGTGCGTGTGTGTTAGATGTGTAGCAGTGTGTGTATGTTTAAGTGTGTAGAGTTTATGTTTGTGTAGAGTTTGTGGAGAAGGGATGATATTTTATATTTTGGACTATTTTCTATGGGTATGATTTGGAAAGATTTTGTTAATTATTAATATGGTTAATTTTATATTAATAAATTAGTATTTTTTTTGGTAATACTTTACTTGTAATTTTAATATTATGATATACTTAATATCACTCCACAATATTATTATTTTATTATTATTTTATTTAAACAAATCTACTAGATTTGCACGTCTGACATTTGCATAGGATGCATCGAACCACAAACTCCCCCTTTTACTATTCAAACTCATCCTTAATTTTATTCCAATTGCCGGCCTTTTCCTCACCTTCATCATCTTCTCATGATCGCATCTCTTTTTCTCTCTCACACACACCGACACACAGTACAGACAAAAATGTATTATGCATCCCCACGTACGTATATATACACGCACACAAAGGCATGGGGATCGATAAAGGCATGCAAACCCACGAGAATTCTCATTCGAAAATGGCTTCTTCCAAATCCATAAGCACTTTCTTTCTCCTCTTTTCTTTGTTCTCAATGATCACAACAGCCATGGCGGCTGCGTCCCCACAATACCTCAAAGTCTGCTCCCCATCTGAACAAGGCCCAATTATACCCACAACCCCATTAGTCACATTCCTTGAACACGTCCAAGAAACTGCCCTCGACACTTTTGGGCCAAAAGGGTTTGACCCAAAACTCTACGTTGACTTGTCATTGAAGTTTGATCTTCCCACAACCAAACAAGCCTTTGATAATCTTCCCCGGACTCAAAACGGGTCGGTTTTGGGTACGGAGTTTGATGGGTTTATGGAGACGTATTTGGATGGGGCGGATGAGGATTTGGTTTATGTTGAACCGGTGGATTTTGTGGATGAACCGGTTGGGTTCTTGCCTAAGGTGGAGAATCAAGAGATGAGGGATTGGGCTTTGGAGGTGCATTCTCTTTGGAAGAATTTGAGCCGGAAAGTAGCAGACCGGGTTTTGGAGCGACCCGATTTGCATACTCTGCTTCCTTTGCAGCACCCGGTTATCATACCCGGGTCAAGGTTTCGTGAGGTTTATTATTGGGATTCTTATTGGGTTATAAGGTTAGTTTTTAATTCTCATTATTATTGTTATATTTTTGGGTTTGACCTTTACTTAATTTTTTTATTAAGGTTGAATTCGACATTCTGTCGTATTGTTAAGGTCATTTGATTATTCCACTGTTAAGAAGTAAGTATATATATATATATATGTATATATATATCTATCCGTATTTTACTTTGAATAATATATGTCTACATCAAACATTGTACTATTGTTTATAGAATTAACTACGAACACGGATCTCTTGTGGTATCGAAGGTCGTATAAGAGTCCAGTTTGACCCATTTTTATGGACTTGTTTACATTTAATTCGAAGATTTATATAAATTTACTTATTTTTAATTTTGACTGTTTTACTTATATCATGTAGTTATTTACCATTGAAACCTTATTGTTTAAAACAGAATGAATATAAGTTGAATATATATTGATTTAATATCTATTGGTGTTGACTTTTAAATATAAAAAAAGTTGACTTTGTACGTGAAACGGATAACGTATTTGTTATGATATCTTTTCTTTGAAGAGCTTTAACTCAGAAAGCGACCATCTAGCTATCAGAAAGAAAACACTAGTGTTTGCGTTTAATTTAGTTCTTGGTTTAACTTTGAGAACAAGCGATTTATGTTAACTGAGTATAATTCATTTGCAGGGGCTTGTTGGCAAGTAAAATGTACGAGACAGCGAAAGGGATTGTGACTAATCTCATTGCCCTCATAGATGAATTCGGACACGTTCTTAATGGTGCCAGGGCATACTATACTAATAGAAGGTAACGCTCGTTCCTGCTGACATTTGCTTTCAGTCTCAGATAAATGTGAAATTAAGCTTTTATGCTGGTGAATTTTTCTCAGTCAGCCTCCCCTCCTGAGTTCAATGGTTTTTGATTTATACAACCGAACTGGCGATATGGACTTGGTTCGGAGATCTCTCCCAGCCCTGCTCAAAGAACACACATTTTGGAATACAGGTAAAAAATTTCTTCCCATCTCTTGGTTATTGTACTTTCTTCCTGTTTGTTATTTTGCTCATATTGTCACTAAATTCTTATTTTACTAAACTGTTGTGTGTGTTTTCTTAGGCATACATAAGGTGACCATCGAGGATGCTCAAGGATCAACTCATACTTTGAGTCGATACTATGCTATGTGGAATGAACCAAGGCCAGAATCTTCAACTATCGTATGTTCTATCCGAATCAAAGTTATTAAAATTCATGTAAAAAACATATTTTGAGCAGTGCTACACTTGCAGAAAAACAGAATGCATTGAAGTGTTTTTTAGTCCAACCATCAATACTCTAATGCTTTCTGTTCTTTATTTATTTATATATTTTTTGTATATATAGCATTTTCCTATTATTCTTTTTCTACTATATAATGATCATTAAACTTACGGAAGTGTTCAATCTGGTAAATTACATTCAATGGTTCTTTTCACAGGACAAGGAAACGGCTCATAAAATTTCTGATGTTTGTGAGAAACAAAATCTATACCGTGAACTGGCTTCAGCTGCTGAATCTGGATGGGATTTCAGCACAAGGTGGATGAGGTAATATATTTTTGCCTTTTTATCGTTCTTTTCCTTGACAAATTTATCTTTAGTCAAGTTTGTAACAACCTTGACAAATTAGACGATAAAAAGAAATGATGATCAAGTGTCTTGTTGCAGAAATGGTTCTGATCTCACTACGTTGACTACAACTTCAGTAGTACCTGTTGATCTTAACGCTTTCATACTAAAGGTGCGATTCCAAGAACTATTCATTAAATTTTATTTTTTTGACTGATTTCGTTCACTGTTTTGTGTATTAATCTGGTTGTTTCTTTTGACTCAGATGGAACTCGACATAGCATTCTTGGCAAATGTTGCCGGAGATAGTGCTACTGCTTTGCAGTTCACAGAAGCTTCTCAAGCAAGGCAGAAGGCTATGAACTCTGTTTTCTGGGATGGGGAGAAGGGGCAATGGTTCGATTACTGGCTTAATGATAGCGCTTTAAGCAAGGTAGCAGTCGGTGCATTTGGAGCTTATGAAATAACCTGTAATATGCACAACAAATACATCTTTTTTTTTTCCTGATTTCTTCAATTTGATGCTTTTAGGATGCTTACAAATGGGAGGCTTCCTACAGAAGTCAAGATATATTTGCCTCAAACTTCATGCCTTTGTGGATTCAGTTGTTTAACTCAGGTTTGTGTTATTTCGAAGCTTTTAGCTCTAATCTAAACATATAAATCATTAGGAAAGAGATCAAATTTACCGAAAAGACTTAATCAAACATTATAACTTGTATGCTAAGAATGGTTGTTTGATTATGTGCAGATGGAACCGTGGTTGAGAAAGTTGCACAAAGCCTTCAAAGTTCTGGCCTTGTACGTGCAGTTGGTATTGCGACTTCTTTGAAAAACTCCGGACAACAATGGTAACTTTCCATTTAACTTTTTTCTTGACCAGCTCAAGGTCTCTAGATGGGCTCATAGTATATAAGATCTAAGTCAACTTGTTTTGAACAGGGATTTTCCAAACGGATGGGCTCCACTTCAACACACGATCGTTGAAGGTTTGGTAAGGTCCGGTTCCGAAGAGGCGAGGTCATTGGCAAAAGACATCGCTACGAGGTGGATCATAACCAACTATGTCGCTTACAAGGCATCTGGTGCAATGCACGAGAAATATGATGTCGAGAAGTGTGGAGAATTTGGAGGTGGTGGCGAATATAAACCCCAAGTAAGGATTATCTTCTGCTTTTACCTGCAAAACCATAATCAATGGTCCCTAGGGCTGTTTAATAAATCTTGGGTCCAATTTGAACTCGAACATGATTTTAGGCCGAAGATATAGATGAGTCCAGCTCTGCTTGCCTTGAATAAGCTTGTCAATAACAAAATTACACAAATTATGCAACTATTGGTTTTTTTTTTTACACTTAGGGTCAAGTAAAGCTTGAGCTCGGCTCTTTTCGTGAAGTAATTGAGTCAAGCTCAAACACAGTTTCCTTAGCTCTAGTGAAGCTCGAGCTCAATAAATATTAAATAGGTGAATAATAATTAATATTCTAAGCTCGCTCAGCTCAACTCTAACTCATTGACAACCCTAAATTGGCCTGTCATCAAACACATAAATAATTGATTTATATAAGATATTTTTCCACCTATTTTTGTTTGAAACTGATTTTTAATCTATTTTTTATGTAATGCTGCAACGCAGACTGGATTCGGGTGGTCAAACGGAGTAGTATTAGCATTCTTGGAGGAGTTTGGATGGCCGCAAGACCTGAAGTTAGATTGCCTGTGAGTGAAGAAGCCAAAAATGGCTGTTGTTTGACATACTGAAATACTATTGAAGTTTGTTCTGTTATCAAAAATACAAAGGCCCCCTGAGCATAAGTTGCAGCAGTCTAGTCTTCTGGTGCAGCGCATTAGAGTTGGCAATTTGAGCCGTTTGCGATCGCCAGAGTGTCGTAGAAATTCTTCCTTTTCTTGGGGGTATATTGGGGATATAGTCAAGCTATTGTAATTTTGTTCACTCATTTGAGTAAAATAAATTTTTTTATTTTTTTTTATTGTTCATGATAAATTGTAGTATTAGAAAGAAAGCTAATAAAAATGAAAGGTTTATTTTTTCTGTTTATGTTTGTTTCTTAGTTCTCCTTTTGGTTTGAGATTGACTCTTTGAGAAAAGAGTTTAACAATTGGGCTGCTTTTGGGATGATACATGATAAAATGTTCTACTGACTACCTGAATAAAGATTGTTCGTAATGAATGTATAAGAGGGTATGTTTGAAATTACAATGAAGTATTGGGTAATTAAGTACTTGCACACTTGGTCGAGGGCACATGCACTGCATACACGTGCAGTTACTATTTTTATTTTATTTATATAATTTTTAATTTTAATTTTTTTAAATTATAAAAATTCCTCTTTCTCCCTTTTTTTTTTGTTCTCTCGAATTCTATTTTCTCTCCTCCTTCCCCTTCTAAATCTACTAATCCTTTTTCAGCACACCACATGTCTGTCTTCTGAGAAATTTTGAATTCTAAAATTGTTGGGGAGAAATTTTCCTTCTTATTTAATAAATAATATAGATGTAACTTTGATCGGTAAATGGTTGTGGTTTTATTTATTACAAGTATAACTTCGTAAGTAATTGGTTCGTAAAGGGTGCACTGATCTAATCCTCGTACAGAACATATGTGATCCTGATCTTTAAATAATTTTCAATTTGATACGTAACCCTGATCTTTAAATGATTCTCGCTTCATTTATTGCAAGTACAACTTGGTTTGCATTGACCCTTATTCGTAAACTAAATGGTTTACTCCCATATTTTGCCATGAAAAGTTTTCCCAATCCATACCACTACGGATGGGTGTCGAGGATACTCCCATCTCCCTGCTTGAATTAATTGTCATTCGTGACCGTTATTGACTCCAATCAAAACAAAAAACTCCATATACAAAAATGAGACCTGATAGGGGTATGTTAGGAAATGCACACATGCTATGCTTTTCTATGAGCTTGGGCCATAGTACAGGAGGGACCAGCCTTTGTCAATTCCATTCCCACTAATGGGCTAATTGCTTTCCTTTAGCATATGTTACTTGTGGACTCTATCTGGTCTCTACCCACTGGAGAGAAGGCTGGCCCAATACAATGCTGTAAAGAGTAAAACACTTGCCCCTCCCCTCCTGGCATTCCCCTCAATCCTCCTCTTTCCAGGGGCTTGACAAAGCCTGGAATCCAATAATATTGGTTCTTATTTGCCAACCTGACTCTGACCCCCCCCCCCTCAATCGTCTTTCCTTGTGTTCTGTCAAATTATAGAAACAATTAACATTGTGCTTACAAATATAATATAGAATACAATAGACCTTTTAAAGACTCGACGGTCTCATACAATAAACCTTTCTACTAGAAAACTGTCAAAGAGAGCTCCTTTTCTCGTCGATTGTAGAAACAAACATGGTTGCTCACAAAATAAGATTATGTGTTCGACGTTTCCCAAACTCGACAGTCTAACGTTTATATGATGTGTCTACTTACTCTTCTCTAACAAAATAATTAAAACATACTAATATTAGTGACAACCATCATTCTTATATATATTACTGTGACAATGATGTTTGTTAGAATTTATTGATTGAGATTATAAAGTAGTGATAGGGATAGGAGTATATTCTCAATTTTGAAGGTAAGGTTAGGTTAGAGATAATGACACATTGACACCTCCTTGATTTGCTAGGGTTAAGCACAACACTGATTGCAGGGTTTGATCATCACTCAATAATTCTCCAAAGGAAGTGGAGCTAGTTAGTTGCCTAGAAAATTCTTTTTGTCAACATCAAAGCCTAAACAAACTGAAGATCAAAAGTTCTTAACAATAGATACTTAAAACTCTCTAGCTAATTATAAGACATTGAAGATAAGTTAAAACTCAAAACTCATATATTTGGTTTGCTTTGTGGAAGCATGACATGAGAAGATTCAAATCCAATTTTATAAGTTAAGGTGTGTACTTAGTGGAGGGAGGTGGTGGTGGTGGTGGTGGTGGTGGGTCATTGGTAGATCCTTCCAATGATTAAGTAAAGTGGCCATACTCTTAAAACACTAAAAAGCCTAATCTGTAGGGGATTGACAAAGAAAATGTGTTTGTTTATCCATGTAATTAAGCTTATGTGAAAAGGTCCAAAAGGACATGATTCCCATTCCTAAAAAGACATAATAGCCAAATGTAAACACATACACTAGAGAGAGAGAGAGAGAGAGAGAGAGAGAGAGAGAGAGAGAGAGAGAGAGAGAGAGAGAGAGAGAGAGAGAGAGAGAGTCCTTTTGGCATTTTATTGAGTCTAGATTTGATTAAATTGAATAAAGGAGTTTTTTTCAACAAATGCTCCATCCACTTGAGACTTATATATGGTGTAATTCTTTGTACTTATTTCAAAAAATAATAATAATAATAAAAAAATTGGATTATCTTTCTTTTCCGGCAAGTCTAAAGGCGCATCCTCCACACTTTGTTTATGCATTTAGGAGTTAACTCAAGGGTGGCGGCAAGAATCATACCTAAGTATATAACGTGAGGAGCAAACTCATCTTTCATCGATCTAATTGATTCCTATGGTTCTCTTTCTCTCTCTCTCACTCGAATTCGAATAAGAAACTCCAATTTATAAACTAAATGTTGTTTGAAATAGACGGGTAGGCCGGAGCTTGATATATTCCAGAGCCTATCCACGGGTTGTGTTTTAGAAGAAATTAACATTGTATATTAAACACGATGAGTTTTGAATATGTGACATCTCGCTACATAATTGTTTGAAATAGACAACCTCATTTGTGAAGAAATCCTCATCACAAATGCAATACAAACAAGAATTTAATATACTAGAGTTCATTAGATGGAACGATGATTAGTCTTATCGAACCAAATTTTTTATTTAATTAAAAGAAAATCATGAATGTTTATATTTCTCTAGACTAAGGGATTTGACACCCAAAATCCTAATTTTTAGGAGGGGGACCCTGCATGATTCGGGGCTCCCACAGAAAAGAGTGGTAATGATTGAAGAATGGTATTATTCAATGACTCCATTTAGGTATGGTTTGATATTAAAATGAGGGCTCTAGTCTTTGATTTAGTTTGGGAAATGGGTTAGTGGGAAGTCATGACAAGATGCACAAAATTGTGTATATTTTATAGTCTCTTATGGGATTCTTTCCTCTCAATCAATCTTATTAGTCAAATGGAGTTGGCTACTAATTAATTAAACATAGCTAATTAGAGAGAGAGAGAGAGAGAGAGAGAGAGAGAGAGAGAGAGCATAATGGAAAATCTAGGGTTTTGATTAAGTGGGGTTTTGTATCTAAAAACCAGACAAATCTCAAATGAAAGCAACTTCTAATTTGGGAATATGTATGTGAGGAAGTCTTATTCAACTTCTCAAGTTTAATCCAATGGCCACTACTAACAACTATACTACTTGTTTGTACATATAAAACTCATCACTATATTTTTGTTGTTTAGTACCCATTCAATGTTTTTGGCGTTTATTAAAATCGAACACCACAAATAGAATATGGCTTGATTTCACTTGTTTGCAATTTTGATTGATTAGTAAGAGTGTTTTGTTTGACTCGATACAGAGATTAAGTGACTCTATCATAGATATTAGGATAGTGTATTTTCTAAGATATTATATGAGAGTGGGATCCATCAATTAAAGTTGAAATTAAATCAACGATCGAGTATTTCTTAAGCTGCATTAAGCAATCTTCCATGAAAATGCGGTGAAACAGCATTGTAGGAGGATCCGCGGTACGCGTGTTGAAGGCCATAAGAGAGCCAGCTTCAACGGATCGAGAACGTCTAGAGTTAAGGTTCCTGAATTTTCTCCATTTCGTGTTCGAGATTTGTCCACCACCACAAAACTTGCTGATCTAATGGCTAGGATAAGTAGATCAGCAATTTTTGTAATATGATAAAATCTTAGTCATAAAATTCACCAAGTCTATCTATTCCCAATTTTAATTTTAAGGATTCTAATTCCAATTTCAAACGTGTATATTAACTAATATGCTTTTCTAATGCAATGGTAAGACCTTCTTGACGGCCCAAAGCTCTGCTCCTATTTTGGAATTCGTATTGATAAGTTTAGAAATTTTCCCAAAGCAAGTTACATTACCTTACACGTGATTTAAAAGTCAACACTAAAACCCTTTCCTTTGTCAACTAAGATAGAAGCATTTTCTCCATCTTACATTGGTTTGAGATCCACTCTATACAAAATTTAACTAGTCAAAATCAAACTTCGTTTACGTCTAAACTTATAGTTGACTCAGTTGTAGACGCTTCTATAACACAACGAGGGGAACAATTGTTATTTTCGAAACACCGAGAAATTATGGGCGCTTGAACCACATGGGTAAAGTGCATTTAGCCTTGATTTGTTGTAAATTAATTTACATAATGATGGGTTGTTGATTTCAGTCAAACTTGCTAAATTTATAAAGATTGCATTCATCAAGATACATTGAAGATTGAAAATGGCTCTTAATCAAATGGCAAAAAAGAAAAAGAAAAAATTGGGCTCAAAGTCTTGACTAGGTGAGTAAAGGTGTGTTGCAGCTTTCTATGCAGATCCCTAGCCAAAAAAAAAAAAAAAAAAAAAAAGTTGAAAAAGGCTTTGGCATGAACCACATGGATAAGATGGAAGGAGAAGGAAAAAGCAACACTTTTTTACATTACCCTTTGGCCTTAGTGGAAGGCAAAAACAACATGATAGAAGACTAAGCAAAACCCACTAAAGATTGTGGACCAAACTTCAATTCTCAGAAAACCACATACTTCTATGTTTTTTCTTTTGCTTTGTATTGATATCACCCAATTAATACGTCAATGTCTTAAGCCTAACATTTAAGCTGTACGTGATCGTAAGAATTGTGCTCGGTACTTACTCTGATACTAATTGTTTAGACCTTCAGTGTTATCATTTAGCTCAAAAATTATAGCCATTAGAAAAAGCGTAACTAATTAACTTGAACTATGCACAAGTAACGTCTGGATCTTGTAGAAATTAGAATTCATATCTTTTATCTTATCCACTGTTACACTCCCTGTCTCATTAAAGTTTAGCCCTACAAGTATCCTTATTATTTATCCGACCTTATTTTTATAGGAACACGTGTAAGCTTAAGATTCAATGAGATAGAGAATGTAACAGGGGTGAGATAGAAGATTTAAATGCCATAAATTATGTATGTGCATACACCAGCACTACCACGCTCAACAAAAAAAAAATTCAAGCCTACTAGTCATTGACAAGAATTACCTCTCTTACTCTCACATTTTTTAAACATCAAACAAAAGTCTATATACTACCTCTGTTTTAAAATAATTGTCATTTTAACGATTTGCACACAGATTAAGAAAGCTCACATAAAGACTGATCTATCCTTATTTAAGTTTATTTATTGTAGACAAGTTGCCTGAATATTTTTGTTCTTTCCTTTTAATAACCCTCTTTAATGAGGGTAGTAAATAAGAGCAATTTTAGTACTTAAACGATAATTATTTTAAAACGAAAGTAGTACACGTGAGAAAAATAGTTTGAAAAAGGAATAGGGGGCGGGGGAATAATTAATTAACATTAATGCAATTAAAGGTCAGTGTCTCACGTACTACATCGAGCATTTCGCTGGTTGGGAATCTAAGTTGGTTCCTAAGTCAAAATCTTTCCCATGTGCGTTGCCTTGTACAAAATTCATGCCCCTATATATTTCTACTTAGAATGTAAAAGTTCCCTACTTAAAAAAATGTAAATTCCCAAAAGACCAGGTGATATATGGAGTTTTCTTTATTATTTTTTTAAAGGAAAAGAAAAAAAAAAGAGAGAGAGAGAGCTGTTGTAAGCAACAAGTTGTATTTTCCCTTTTATTTGTGAGTAATGTTGTATATATTGCTCACATTAATTGTGTGCATCAACAACATACATTGGAGACTTGTATCTTACGTGAATGTACAAGTCCACAATGCTGCGATTAATGCATGCGGTTGATGTGGGCAGTATCTCTAGCATTTTCCTTTATTATATGTTTGAAAGAGTTTTTGAACATAATTGACCTCCAAAAATTCAAAAAAATTTGAAATATGGAATCAAATCAATGCATACCTATAAGATGAGTAGATTGCTGGAAGACGCAACTAATTTCCTTAAACCATCACGTACATCACGTAGGAAAAGACACAACTAATTTTTTATGTGATTTTGATTCTTTCTGTAATCTGAGGGCCTATTTGTTAAAATTGAAAATTAAGCTCTGAAAATTGATGTCTGAAAAAGTAGAGCTTAAAATATTAAGACATCATCTTTTGACTTAAAATTTTGGCTATTTTTAAGAGATACTTAATTTATTAAGTGATATAATATTGCATTATCAAACAATCTTATTTTTAATATCACTTAAAACTTTCCTAATTAAGCTCTTAATTGGGTTACCAAACATGCCCTGAGTAGAGATGTTAAAAGGGCCACGGCCCGTAGGGTTGGCCGTTTAAATCCAAAAAAACAGGGTTAGGGCTCAGTATTTTTGGCTCGTTTAAAATTAGGGCTGGCTCGCCAGCCTGCGTAATATTAATTAGGCCGTAAAAAATTTAGGAGATACGTAAAACAACCACCATGAGAATAAAACCAACAACTTTTAATCCAAAGTCAAACACATTTATCCTTTGCACTACAGGTCTTCTTTGTGTACTTGAGAATAAATACTGAAATACAAACAAATGTTTTTGAAAGAACTGCTAAGTAGAGCTATTACATTATTTATTTTGAGAAAAATAAGTTGAAATTATAACACATCGATGTAAAAAAATGTCTAGTTTATATTTTTTTTTGAAAAACATAAGAAACTATCAAAGTTATGAATTGTTTATTGATTCACTATTTCAAAATATTGTTATATTGTATCTTTAATCGTGACCTGATAGTGGCCCGTTTAGTCCGAAACCCGTTAAGGTTAGGGTTAGGTCTACAATATTAGTGGCCCGAAAAAATTGGACCATTTAGCCCGCGGCCCGTTAGGACTGGCCCGAAATCGCTAGGACTAGCCCGTTTAACATCTCTATATCTGAGTAGACCGGTAGAAGGTGCAACTAGTTCCCAACTTTAAACCCTATACTAAATCCAAGTGATAAAATGTGTTCATTCTCGCTAGCTCATTCAAATTAAGCCTTATAAAATGAGTGTACACAAGGAATTGAAGAACCAAGTCGGTGAAGGAATCAAGAGAGTGCTTATAAATAAAGTAATTAAGAATATATATATATATATATATATATATGATCACGCAAAAAGTGTGCGGTGACCACGTCTGTTCCACGTAAGAGCCGCGTATGTAGTCTAGTGGGATACCGGCCGAATATTGCTGGGATCTTCTCTGGTGTTCTTAAGAAAAACGGATGAAACAGTGACATGTGAACAAGAGGGAAACACCGTTAGGGGAGCTGGGGGTGTCCCAACTAAAACCCTCCGGCGTAAGAATCAGTATTCTGGTTTGTAAGTGACCTGATTCACAGAGCGTGGTCTGTGAATGAAGTCAAGGAATTGCTGGAGTTATGAATGAGAGCTAAGAGGTGCAAAGGTGTGTGCTGGTGATTAAGTTCCGTCCGTTTCAGTGTGAGTCCATACCTTTCTATTTATAAGCCGGCAGAAGGTGGTTTCTGATCATGAAGAGGAGACAACGGAGAGACCAAAACTGTGCAACTCTTTGTCTCTTAGTGTCTGTAGGCGGCGGCAGCAGGCTCAGGAGATCATGGCCATTCACTGTACGGTGGTCCTTGTACTTTCCTGTTAGGAAGTGGGAGAGTGGAGCAGACTTCTGACATGGCAGAACTGTGCCTCCTTCATATCCAATAGGGACAAGCCATGTGTGAAGGCTGGACAGAGCGGGGTTGCGTCGTGGTTGGTCTTGTATGTGATCAGGTCGCCCTTGTGGCGAGGCAGTCGACCTGGCATGCCTACAGGTCGCACGGAGGGTCTCTCAGGTCGGTGCGCGGGGAGAATATGCTGGGAATCTGGGGACTTGACCTGGTCCAATTACCAGGTCGCTGTACATGTGTGGCGCATGCTACCTCGGTGTTGGCCCCAGCTGGCGTCCTTACTGCCGAGGTGTCTGCCACGTGTCGGAGGGGATGGGTGAGGCCGTTCAGTAGCCCCCTACTTCTCAAGGAGAGGATTTATCCTCGAGGTGTGAAGTGAACATGCAGGGTGTCGAGCTGAACCGTTCTGTGTGAGGTCAATTTATCTTTAGCTCGTCCCTTGTACTTTTCTCGGGAAGCGTGTGCATTTAATTGACGTGAGATTCGAGTCAGACGGCGCGTTCTTTTAAATTTCAAATTTTTGACGGTTTCTTAACAGTCACTCCAAGACGGCGTCTTGTTGAGGTCCGCGTGTTTGTTGAGCGGGTCGACCCGGCCACCCGGGTCCACTATATAAGCGAGGGTAAAACTATTCATCTTCACTTTTACCAAAAATCTTCAAACCCTTCGGCGACCAGGCGATTTCCGGCGAGATCTCTTTCTTTCAAAAGCTCCTGATTACCAGTTTATTCCTCAGTTTCCCAGCTTCTTCACGATCTTAGGTTAGTTCTCTTTGATCCCTTCTGAGTTTCCTTCGATTTTCCAGTACATTTTGCTCCGTTTAGTCACTTTGTCCCTTGATTCACTTTCGCTCCGGCGACTGGCCTGTGTCTGGGTTGGGCTCCGGCGATTTCTTGATTTTAGGGTTTTAGTAATTTGGGGGTTTTATCGACCTGGCACTTCTATTTGCCTGCTAGCTCGCTATTTAGGGTTTTCTTGGCCAAGTCATAGTACTTTCCTACCCCACCATTCTTCCTGCGAGCTCTTTTTCCTCGTGTTCCTTGTCTGTGAACATGAGGATCAAACGTGCCAACGAGGGACCTATGTTTGCTAGATCGCAGAAGGGTCGGGCAATATATAAGATCGAGGATGGCGACTGGAAGGTCGTCCTGCCGAGTGAGGCTAAGGATCTGCTCGCCGCTTGGGGTGCCAACTTGGATGGCCTGGCCGTTCCCCCTGATACTCCCTACAGGGTTAGTGATATTCTATTTGGGACCTCGATGAGGATTATCGAGAAGTATGACGTGGCAATGTTTGGGCTGTTGTATCTGTATTTTGATAACAACCGAGTTCCTGCCCGGGCTGTGGGGTCCTCGAGAGGTACTACTTCGGTATCCTCCAGTTCGTATCTAGACGCGAGCCACGTGTTGCGGGCTCCCCGAAGTAAAAGGAAGAAGTCTAAGTCCGAAGATGCAGAAGGAGCAGTGAAGCGGGCTTTCCGAGATTGGAGGAACATGATGACACTAACCGATCTGAACGTTTGGCAGTCGAAGTATCCCTGTAACTTCGATGATTGCCGTGGGTATGTTCCAGATCCAGAGCTTGGCCTGAGCGAGCTGCGCGCTTCGAGGGGGCGAGTTGGGTTTTACCTGAGTTTTTTCGAGCTGGGACTTCGTTTCCCTCTGGATCCTTTTATTTGCAAATTTCTTGACGTCACCTCCACCGTCCCCCTCGACCTTACCTGGAACACGATGAGAGTCCTCATTTGCTTTGCGGTGAGCATGCACATATTGGGGTTTGAGCCGACCTTAACCCTCTTTTGTCATTACTTCCATCTTGACTGTAACAACAACCGGCTACTGGCTAAGAGCCAGAATCTTTGAGTGAAGTTGTTTTCTGATCCCCTAGGGAAGGTATCTGGCTGGGCTGATAAGGTTATCATGGTCGAAAGCCGACTTGGGTGGAATTTTGCGGCACCAACCGAGGAGCCTTTCACTCTTATCCAGCAGACCGAGCTCGATGAATACGACAGGTCGGCCAAATAGGCATTGGAAGCCCCCTTGGGCATGCGAGGCAACTCGCAAGTTCGATGCTACAATTGGAAAAGTATTCTCCAAGACGAGAATCTGTTGGTGGTCGCTGGATTATCCCCTCAAAAGGTCAACGGGCTCGAGCCGATGTGCACCTTTCCCCCCTTCGAGATTTTTCCGAGGTGGTTGCGTCATAAGGGCCTTGTGTTCAACCGGCATTGCCCGACCTGTTATCGGGACCCAGAGCAGGGTTGTTTGTAGGGGATCGACCTCGCTTGAGTTTTGTAAATGTATATTTTCCATTTCCCTTACTGCTTATATATATTTCTAGCAGGTGTCTAACTTCTCTTTTGCAGATATGGAAGACCCTGATGTGATGAGGAGGAGGAGTTCGAGTACTCGTGCTCAAGCAAAGGCAGAGCGGTCAGAGCAACTGGGTCGGGCCCGTGTTGCGGCGACCTTGGCTGGAACTGCCGAGGTGCTTCCTACTATAACGTTGCCTACGGACAAGGGCAAAGGGAAAACGCCCAGCTCGAGGGCATCTGAAAAATGCTCCAAATCCACCTCGGACTCTGCCCCCAAGAAGAAACCAAGGGTCGAGGAGCCTACTGTGGTTGAGGAGCCTGTCGTGGCTGAGAAGGCTGTCGATCCCATTGCTCCGGTGGTGGCTGTGCGAGCTTCTCCAGTTAGGAGCGTTCGCAGTGTTACAAGTCCTTCTCCCAAGCTGCACCCTGCACCAAGTAGCTCGGCTACTCCTCCACAAGTCGACCCGGTTCTGAGCCCTGCCACCTTTTCCCTAGAGAGGGGCAAGAAGGTGGTGCTTGACATCGCGGACGAGATGATGGAGGAGTCTTTTGACGATTGTTCACCTGCTCGTCTAACCGGTCTCGTCGGGCTCGACCTTTCCCGCGTAAGTAGATTCCATCTGGGTTTATTTCCACACTTAAAAACAATTTCTTTGATCTATTATTATTTTTATTTATTTTTTATTATTTTTAGGTTGCTGCCGCGGTTAAGTCCTACGCCAACAGGCTCGCGTAGTCCCGAAGAGATAGGCGCGAGTTCCTCGAGCGTATTTCTGAGCTCGAGCAGGAAAAGCGGGATGCGGTGAAGATGTCCGAGCTCGATAATGCCCTTGCTCGCGTCGCCGAGCTTGAAGCTGCTGCCGTCAAGGCCCAGGATGACATCAGGCTAAGTCAAGACCTGGCAGCGAGCAAGGTGGAGGAGATGAACCGAGCTACCGGGGAGGCTGCCCAGCTGAGGGTTGAGCTCGCTTCTGCTGATGCTGATTGGGCTAAGCTCCGCACCAATCTGAAGGCCTCTTAAGGCGAGGCTCTGACTGCTCGGGGGGAGCTTGTGAAGACAAAGTTGAGCCTCAAGGGGAGAATTGCCGAGCTGGAGAGGCAGCTAGTCGAAGCAAGGAAGGTGCCGAGCCCTGGTACTGCTGTTGCTGAGTATAAGAAGACTTCGTCTTATATGGACGAGCTTCTTTCGTATTATGACAAGGGTAAGGCACAGATCCTTCGAGTGGCGGCCGCATGTGGGGCATCCCTCGGAGATTTGGTGAAGTGGGGAAGCGCCGAACTGAAAGGTGACCTGGCTCGGCGAGGACACGAGCTCGTGCCTTACCAGGCCGAGGAGCTGGACCTTATAGCTAGGAAAGATGCTGAGTCAGGCCGCCAGCCTTGGGTTCCTCCTACTCCTTTTGACAATAATGTCCGTTATTTGCTTGACGCTCTAGACGATGGCGATGAGGTCGACTTCGACGGGGACTTCAAGCTCGGTGATTTCAAAGGGGCTAAGTCAAATCTAGATGAGCATGCCTGCTCTGTGCATGAGGCCGAGAGTTGGATTGATTCGTAGACCCCGCTGCGTCGGGTTTGTATTGGGCCATTGTGCCTTGTATTCTAAAACAATACTTCTTCGGACCACTTTGTATGTATTTTTTAGCCCCCCGGGCTTGTAATCAATTAATACGAGCTTTTGCTTTGCTGTATTATTTTACTTTTTAGGTGCTTTAGTATTGCAATGCTTGTTTACAGTTTTTTCCAGCTTGGTGGTGTAGGTCGTGAGTTGACCTCAATGTGCTCGAGGTGATTTTGACTTACGATCTTCTTCCTCGTGGGGGAGAGTAGGTTGTAAGTTGACCTCGACGTGGTCGAGGTGGCTCTTGACTTACGATCTTCTTCCTCGTGGGGAAGAGTAGGTCGTAAGTTGACCTCGACGTGGTCGAGGTGGTTCTTGACTTACGATCTTCTTCCTCGTGGGGAAGAGTAGGTCGTAAGTTGACCTCAACTTGGTCGAGGTGGTTTCTTGACTTACGATCTTCTTCCTCGTGAGGAAGAGTAGGTCGTAAGTTGACCTCGACGTGGTCGAGGTGGTTCTTGACTTACGATCTTCTTCCTCGTGGGGAAGAGTAGGTCGTAAGTTGACCTCGACGTGGTCGAGGTGGTTTATAAGGAGGTATATTAAGAATAAGACATTGAGGAATCAAACTTTCATTGATAAGCATCTTTTGAAATACAAACTATTACATTCAATGATAATATTTTTTAAGGTGGTCGGCGTGCCAGGGATTCTTGAGAGGGGTGCCGTTTGGTTCAGCCAGTCGATATGTTCCTTCTCGGACTATGTTTGTGACCTTGAATGGCCCCTCCCAGTTTGGGGATAACTTGTTTCTGTTTGCATTTCTTCCCGTGACCTCGATTTTTCTGAGCACCCAATCACCGACGTGGAAAGTTCTAGGCTTGACCCTTTTGTCATGGTGGGTTTTGGCGAGCTGTTTGTAATTGATCATTCTGAGCCTGGCCTCTAGCCTCCTTTCCTCCAAAAAATCGAGGTCTAGCCTCCGAGCTGTGGTGTTGCCGAGATCGTCAAAGTGACTAACCCTTATGGTTGGCAGGGCTATCTCTACTGGTGCCATGGCTTCTGATCTGTATGCCAATGTAAAGGGGGTTTCCCCCGTTGGGCCTCGTATCGACGTGCGAATACTCCATAGTACCATGGGCAGCTTATCAAGCCATCTACCCTTCTTTTCATCTAAGTTTCTTTTCAGTGCATGGAGAATTTTCTTGTTTCCTGCTTCGGCCTGACCATTACCTTGGGGGTGAGCAACGGAGGACTGCCAATGCTTTACGTTCATCAACTCGCATTTTTTGGTGAATTTGGTAGAGAACTGAGTGCCGTGATCGGATACAATAACTCGGGGAAGCCTAAATCGGCACCAAATTTGATCATGAATAAAGCTTATGGCTTTCTCCTCGGTTATGGTGGCTAGGGGCTTTGCTTCGACCCACTTGGTAAAGTAATCCACGGCTACGATGTATTCGCAATTTCCTCTGGCCTTCGGAAAAAGGGCCTATAAGGTCGACTCCCCACATGTCGAAGGGCCATGCCGCAACCACTGGGGTTTGCTGAACTGATGGTAGTCTGGGGATGTCCACAAACCTTTGGCACTTATCACATCTTCGAACGTAGGTCTCAGCGTCCTTTCACAACGTCGGCCAGTAGTAGCCTTGGAAGATGATCTTATCAGCCAGAGTCCTTGCTTCTGGGTGTCCACCGTATATCCCCTCGTGCACTTCTGCGAGCAGATCTTCTACCATCTCAGGTCGGACACATCGAAACAAGGGTTTTGTGAATGACCTTCTGTATAGTACCCCAGCTATCACCGTATACCGTGCTGCTCTCTTCCTCAACATCTGGGCTAAGTTCTTTTCCGCGGGTTGGGTTCCGTGCTCGATGTAATCCTGTATTTTATCGACCCAGCATCTTTTCGCGGGTTGAATAGGCATGACATTCTCCTTGCACACTGAAGGTGATTCGAGGAATTCCAGCCAGACCTCAGGGGGGAGGTCGCCTATCTCTGAAGACGCGACCTTTGAGAGAAAATCAGCCCGTGTGTTCTCTGCTCTATCGACCTGCTGTAGCTCCCAATATTTCAACTTGTTCAGTAGGCTCCTAGCCAGCTCGCAGTATTTTATCAAGATGGGGTGGTTAGCCCCGTATTCTCCCCAAACCTGCTTCACGACGAGCTGGGAGTCGCTGAAGATGACCACCTGTGAAGCTCCCAATTCCAGAGCGAGCTCCATCCCCACTATCAGAGCCTCATATTCTGCCTGGTTGTTCGACGCGGGAAATTTGAACCTTAATGCTTTACTGATTTCTTCCCCATCTAGTGGGCGCAGGGACAGTCCTGCCACGCTAACCGACTTGCTCGAGGAGCCGTCGACGTGGAGCGTCCAGTACTGTGCTGGTCGTGGTTGCGCGGAGCTCGCAGCTTTTCTTTTCTTGGGCAGGTTGGGAGGCGACGTCGAAGTGCTTTGCTTAGTGGTTTCTGTGGTCGGGTTTTCATCCTTTACAAATGAAGTTTCTGCAATAAAATCTGCGAGCACTTGGGCCCTGATGGCTTTGCGTAGCTCGTAAGTGATGTCGTAAGCAGAGAGCTCTACCGACCATTTCATCATCCTACCCGCTACGTCGGGCCTATGCAGAATCTGTCTTAGGGGAAGGTCGGTATACACCACTATGGTATGAGCTTGAAAGTAGTAAGTCAGTTTCCTCGCGGCCACTATCAATGCCAGTGCCACCTTTTCTACGTTCAGGTACCTCGTCTCCACATCTGTTAATGCGTGTGAGACATAGTAAACTGGCTTTTGGACCGATCCTTCCTCCCTTAGCAAAACCGCAGCCACCGCTGTATCTGAGGCTGTGAGGTAGACAAACAAGGTTTCTCCATGTACCGGGCTGGAGAGTAGGGGCAGGCTGCCCAGATACTCTTTCAGCTCGGCGAAAGCCTTATCACATTCATCATTCCAAGCGAATCTCTTGCTGCCCCTCAGGATTTTGAAAAATGGCAAGCTTTTCTCCGCAGACTTTGCGATGAATCTTCCCAACGCAGTTATTCGTCCATTTAGTCGCTGAACCTCTCTGACCGAGCTGGGAGCTCTCATGTCAACCAGGGCTTGAATTTTCTCGGGGTTTGCCTCTATTCCCCGTTCGTTTACCATGTAGCCCAGGAACTTCCCTGCTTTTACCCCAAAAGCGCATTTCGCCGGGTTCAGCTTCATTTTGTTACTCCTGAGATTTTCAAAGGTTTCTTTCAAATCCTCGATGTGGTTAGCCTGTTTGGTCTTGATGACCATATCATCGATATAGGCTTCCACATTTCTCCCGAGATGGTTCCCGAACACACTATTTACCATGCGCTGATAAGTAGCCCCCACATTTTTAAGCTCGAATAGATTGCTCCTGCTGCTCTGAAGGCCGTTAACTCCTAGTCAGCTAACCACATGCGTATCTGGTGATAGCCTGAATATGCGTCGACGAAGCTAAGGATTTTGTGGCCCGCTATCGCGTCCACCAACTGATCTATCCTTGGTAACGGGTACCAGTCTTTGGGGCATGCTTTATTCAGGTCGGTGAAATCAATGCACATTCTCCACTTCCCACTGGTATTTTTGACCATCACAACATTCGCTATCCAGGTTGGGTAAAAGACCTCCTTGATTATTTTTGCCTTGAGCAGTTTGTCGACCTCTTCCTTGATCGCCGCTTGTTTTTTAGGGGAGAAAACACGTGGCCGCTGCTGGACAGGCGTCACACTTGGGTCGACATTTAATCTGTGAACCGCGACCTCTTCACTAATTCCCTCCATGTCCTCGGTCGTCCATGCGAATACGTCTGTGTTTTCTCTAAGGAAAGCAATGATAGCTTCCCTTTCCTGCTCGTCAATCTCCAGCCCAACTTTTATCTTTTGTTCAGGGAAGTCGAAGTTAATGACTACTTCGTCAAAATCTTCGTAAGGTTGAATGTTTGGCTGATCTCTGCTATCCAGGCTTTCTATAGTGACAATCTTGTCAGGCTCCTTTCCCTTCCCCTTGACAGCGACCAGGTTCGAGTCGGCATGCTCGGTGCCCACATCGGGCATGTCGTCGCCTGTGCTTTTGTCAGGGTACGAGCCAGGCTCTTTTCCTTTCCCCTTAACAGCGACTAAGCTCGAGTCGGCATGCTCGGCACCCACGTCGGGCTCGTCGGGCATGTCGTCGCCTGTGCTTTATTGTCAAGTTGCGAGTTGGGAGGACCAACTCGCGCTAATTGCTATGCCTGCTCCCCCGCTGGGCTTGGTCCTTTTCCTCCTTCAGTCTCATCAGAAACCACAATCGATCTGATTCTTTTGCCGAGGTGACCCTCTTTCGTGTCCTCGGCATCTGCTACGACTATCGTCATCTTTCCCTTTCCTTTCCTTTGAGCTTCCTCGGTCTTCTTTTCATCGAGAAGATAATTCAAGGTGATCCTCGGATCATTCTTTACTTCCCCAACCCCGCTGTCGGTGGGGAACTTGACCCTCTGATGGGTCGGGGAGATCACCATATCAAACTTCGTTTGGGTGAGGAGGCCCAGAATAGCATTATAAGGAGAGGGGATGTCGAGGACCAGGAAAGTTACGATCTCGGAGCGGGTGTTGCTTTCTGTGCCGAGGGTGACCTTTAGGTCGACTGTCCCCTTGACGGTGACCTTATGCCCTGTGAAGCCTTCGAGCTTGACACCACTTGGGGTTAGATGCGAGCTCCTCAAACCAAGTGCTTGAAAACATTTATAGTATAAGATGTCCTTCCCCGCTCCTGTGTCAATTAATACCCTTTTTACTCTTCCTCTCCCTATTTTTGCTTCCACGGTCAGAGGCTGTCCCTTTGCCGTCGGGTTAGCCGCGAGCTCGCTAGGAAGGAAGGTGATCCCACTTTCCCCCCAAACGCTAGGCGGGCTGACGACGTGGTTGAGGCTGTTGATCGCGTTTTTCAGTTTGGTGATACTTGACCACTCTTACGTAATCGTATTAATCAGGATCTCATCCTCTTCAACATTGTTCCTTGGGGCCTCTCTCGGCCTTCCTCTATTATTTCCATCTCTCTGCTCGTACCTCCTGAGTTCCCCTTTATCAATCAGCCTTTGGATGTCCTTTTTGAGTTGGATGCAATCCTCAGTAGTGTGCGCAATGTCCTTATGATAGGCACATCGCTTACTTGGATCGCGTGGGTATGGGGATTCCCTCAGAGGTGGAGGTCGGCGAATCCTATTCTCTTGTAGGAGCACATTCATGATTTGCTCCCTGCTCGCATTCAAGGGGGTGTAGAACTCCCTCTTTTGGTATCTGCTCTTTCCTCTGTTCTTGTCACTCCCGCCATTGCTGGGTTTCTGCTCCCTGAGGGTTTTTGGCTGTCCTTTTCTTGCTCTTCCAGGGTTTTTTTAACATTCCCTATCCTTTGAGCTGCTGTGTACATTTCAGCACTGCTGATTGGGGGCCGTATCCCAATTTTCGATAGGAGTCTAGCCGACCGAAGTCCTGCTTGAAAGAAAGCCATTACTGTTTTATCCGGGATGCTCTGGAGCTGTTCGGCAACCCTTTTGAACCTTTCCAGGTAGCTTTCCAGAGACTTCCCTACTCGCTGCTTGATTCCACACAGGTCGCTCTCGCTTTTGGGGAGCTCGCCTGCGGATGAGTACTTCTCCAGGAAGACCTTTTTTAGGTCGTGCCAGTCTCTAATCGAATCCTCCTCGAGTTCCTCGAACCACTTAAGAACGACTTCCCCGAATGTGCTCACAAAAATGATACACCACAAGTCCAGCTCCCTTGTACATACCCCCATCTTCGCCTCGAAGCTCGAGACGTGGCTGCAAGCATTCGTGTTCCCCTCATAACTTTTCAGGGAGGGTAACTTGAGGCGGTGATCTGGTGGGGTGTCCCTGATCCTTTTGCAAAAGGGGGTGGTCACGTTTTTTGAGAGTTTGTCAAATTTTCCCCACTCAAGGGCTTCCAACCGCTCTTTGACCTTCCGTAACACCCCTTCTTCTACGTCTTCGCTTCTCTCCCTCCTCTTAGGTCGACGGTCGTGGCCGTAGTCCCTGTGGTAGTGATGGGATGAAGCGCTGCTACTGGAAGTGTCACACCGCAAGGTCTCGTGCTTCGACCTATGACCGCGGGGTGACTCACGTCTTTTTGATCGAGCTTCACTTACTTCCACGCGGGCTGACCTGTATGACTTGGTCGGGATGGGGTTTTTAACTCTTGGCCCCAGCCGGGTGTGCACACTTCCCTTCGGTTCCTCCTTTGCCGTCTTCCCAAGACGCTCCCTGACACTGAGTCTTGGCTTGTCTTCGACTCTTTGCCCCAGTCGGTCCTTCGCACTTAACCTCTGAGTGTCAATCCGGGATCCCCTGCTATAATCATCTACTCTCGAGCCTCCAGTTTCTCTCCCAACAGGTCGGCCATCATGGTGACCGTCCTGGCGAGGTCGAACATCCGGGATAAGCTCGCAGGTCGCATGAGCTGCGACCTTGTGAGACAGCTCATACTCGCGCAGTTCGAGTTCTCTTCGTTTGTCCAGGTAGGCTTTTTCGTGACGTATGTGCTCCAGCTCTGCTAAGTCTCTCTCGTGTTGTGTGAGACAATACCTGTAGGTCGTCTTTGTCACAACCATCCTCGTCATCTGAGGTAGAGGGAGTAGCCGTCTTCCCGCTCTGTTCGGGCCTGACCGGCCTTTTTTCCTTCGTGGCCTGAAGCTTTCCTGTTAGCCTTTTCTTCATCGCCCGGGCTACTTTCTTAGCTCGGGTGTTCTCGTGCAGCGGTAGCCCGGCAGAAGCCCCCATGGGCGAGGCTATGGCGACCTGATCGCCGGGCTGACTCGCTGGAGGTGCCGTTGGGGGCACCATTGAGGCTGCTGTTGGGGGGGGGGCTTATTTTGATACCTGTTTCGAAATTGTCATTCGTTGTTCACTTGTTCACACTGAAATCGTGAGGATTTGGAAAAGGTCCCGGCAACGGAACCAAACTGATCACGCAAAAAGTGTGCGGTGACCACGTCTGTTCCACGTAAGAGCCGCGTATGTAGTCTAGTGGGATACCGGCCGAATGTTGCTGGGATCTTCTCTGTTGTTCTTGAGAAAAACGGATGAAACAGTGACCTGTGAACAAGAGGGAAGCACCATTAGGGGAGCTGGGGGTGTCCCAGCTAAAACCCTCCGGCGTAAGAATCAGTATTCTGGTTTGTAAGTGACCTGATTCACAGAGCGTGGTCTGTGAATGAAGTCAAGGAATTGCTGGAGTTATGAATGAGAGCTAAGAGGTGCAAAGGTGTGTGCTAGTGATTAAGTTCCGTTCGTTTGAGTGTGAGTCCATACCTCTCTATTTATAGGCTGGCAGAAGGTGGTTTCTGATCATGAAGAGGAGACAACGGAGAGACCAAAACTGTGCAACTCTTTGTCTCTTAGTGTCTGTAGGCGGCGGCAGCAGGCTCAGGAGATCGTGGTCATTCACCGTACGGTGGTCCTTGTACTTTCCTGTCAGGAAGTGGGAGAGTGGAGCAGACTTCTGACATGGCAGAACTGTGCCTCCTTCATATCCAATAGGGACAAGCCATGTGTGAAGGCCGGACAGAGCGGGGTTGCGTCGAGGTCAGTCTTGTATGTGATCAGGTCGCCCTTGTGGCGAGGCAGTCGACCTGGCATGTCTACAGGTCGCACGGAGGGTCTCTCAGGTCGGTGCGCGGGGAGAATATGCTGGGAATCTGGCGACCTAACCTGGTCCAATTACCAGGTCGCTATACCTGTGTGGCGCATGCTACCTCGGTGTTGGCCCTAGCTGGCGTCCTTACTGCCAAGGTGTCTGCCACGTGTCGGAGGGGATGGGTGAGGCCGTTCAATATATATATATATATATATATATATATAGAGAGAGAGAGAGATTGTGAAAGAAGGAAAATGATTTGAAAGAGTAACGGTCCCCGCCATGAAGGCACTGGGAGTGCTTCCAAAAAAATAAAAAAAATAAAAACTACTGATATTCTCTTGTTTGGTTTAATAGGTAGTGGTAGGGGTGTTCATCGGTTCGGTTTTCGGGTTATTCGGATTGTTCGGTTCGGTTTGTTCGGTTTTTGTTATGTCAACCTTAAAACCAAAAACCAAACCAAACCAAATAAAAAACCAAGAAACCAA
The DNA here is from genome assembly GCA_016624345.1 of Platycodon grandiflorus. Classification (NCBI taxonomy): domain Eukaryota; kingdom Viridiplantae; phylum Streptophyta; class Magnoliopsida; order Asterales; family Campanulaceae; genus Platycodon; species Platycodon grandiflorus. The sequence goes on along the minus strand of CM028361.1, from coordinate 50,203,693 downwards.
ACCAAATTCGAATTCGGTTTTCGGTTTGGTTCGGTTCGGTTTTCGGTTTTAACCAAACAAATGTTAAAACTACAATTCAATTCAAAGTTTAAATATTTATCATTTAAAAAAATCCAAAACAAAGATTAAAATTTTAACAAAATTATATAATATCCCTAAAAATGTAAGATTACATATACTTAGTCACTCGAACTTGAAGAAAGTCTTGGATTCTACACATTAGTTGGCCTCTTTTGTCACTAAACATCTATAAAATTTGTTTGAGTTGTCACTTGTGTTATTTCTGCGACTCATTACAAGAACATTTAAATAAACCAACAAATGTCAATAAAACATATTGAAAAAGAAACAATGAATTACATTGTTCAAACTTTATATAACTAATAATTATTTATATAACTAATAATAATATATTTAATTTTATTATATTTTTTCTAATTCGGTTTTCGGTTTGGTTTTCGGTTTAAAAGGCAAAACCAAAACCAAACCAAAAACCATATTAGAATTCGGTTTTGCCAACCAAACCAAACCAAAAACCAAATTCAAATTCGGTTTCGGTTTGTTCGGTTCGGATGATCGATTTTTTGGTTTGGTTTTCGGATGAAACCAAATACTGAACACCCCTAGGTAGTGGTTCAGACTTCAGACAAGTTTGTCCTAGTCGCATGAACGATTCATTATACGCGGTCCGTCAAAACTTAAAGTGTGTATTTGATTTCGCAATTTAGTACTCCCTCCGTTTGTTTTAGGAAAATAGTATTTTGAAATGTTTGATTTAAAGAATCTACTTTCAAATAATTATGCTTATAATTTTAATAATTTTTCATTTTTATCCTCCACTTGTGTTATAATAATCTTGGTTGTGTTTAAGTATTTTTATAATTAGGACCAAATCCAATGACATTAATATATCCCTTAATAATTAGACTTTTCAAACATTGACTGTTTGGGTGGAACGGAGGGAGTAATTTGGTTTGGGGTTTTAGGTTTTTTATTATAACGATTAGGAAAAAAAAAAACTGGTAAAAGAGAGATAAGACAATTAAGCGCAGCTTAGATGGTAAGACACTTTACCTATAATCAATAGGTCATGAGTCCGAGTCACCAAGCGGGTAAGTGAGGAATCACTACTAACCCTTAAAAAAAAAAAGAGCCAGAAAACTGGTAAAACCTAAGAGAAAGAAAATCTAAAATTACAAACCAACGTCGCTAAACGGCGGAGAATGGATCCTATAAATTTCAAAATTTCAGCCTTAAAACCTTGTAGAGTGTGTTTGTCATGATGATTTAGTAGCTTGATTTAATTTAAATTTTTTTTTTTTTGTAATTATTGGAAAAAAAAGAGAGATATAGAGAGAAAGATGATGACAATAAATAGGGAAAAAGTTCAAAATTACAAAATCAAAGTCGTAAAATTAAGATAGAGAAGAGACCCTTGGATAGTTGAGCCACATGAAATTTCTCTCTCCTAACAGCAAACTCTGCTAACACAATCTATATATCATCTACATGGCTTTTACTTTTTGTTCTTTAATTTTTCTTATAGAAGTGTGCTCACCATACTTTTACTCTATATATACATACCAAGTGGAGTATTAGATTATAAATTCTTAATTTGTTATAAGAAGTTAGAGTAGATTGATCCATGATTGAAAAGTAAGACTATTGTATATCATGATCATACATAAATCAAGTACATAAAAAAAGATGATTGGGATCTAATCTAAGCACTCTTTATAATTAAGAATTTGTTATTGATATCCCTTAAAAGAAATATGCATTCAATTAAGATATACTCCATAAAGGAGATTTTGTGGTTAATATATGCTGATTACTATTAGGGTTGTCAAACATGAAGCTCCACAACAATAATTAATTGGCATGTGGCTAAATGGTACTGAGGGTCATTTTTTAAAGTCTATAGAAGACGAGTTGGATTCCTACGGTCGTAACTTTAAAAATAAAAAATAAAAAAAATTTCACAACGCTAACCAAGACTCATTTTTAAGAATTCAAAAGTTTAATTGACAAATATAGATAACGAACTATGAATTGGGGTTGTGCAATACTTGTTAGACAATTTGGGCAAAATCAAGGTCAAATTCGTATTTTCACCATTTTCTATTGCAAGTGTAAGTTCTTGCCTCCTTTTCACTTTTTATTCACCATAACATTTTTGAGTTATAATTTATTCCAAATGCTTTCATCTAAGATTCAAACTTATATGCATCTTTGTACGTTCATTTAAATAATTTTCTAATTACTACTAACCCAATGGATAATATATATATATATATATATATATATATATATAAACATAACTATTTTGAATGGAAAGGATGGAATATATACTAAGCGCCCGTTTGGTACAGCGTTTATAAAACGCAGTGTTTTAAAAACGCAGCGTTTTAAAAAACGCAGTGTTTTAAAAACGGAGGTCTTTCCTTATAAATATGTTTGAGATATCACTTCAATACGCAGCTTTTTTTTTCCTAGTAGCGTTTTAAAACCTGCGTCTTGGGAAAAAGCTGGGAATTCCAGCGTTTTAAAACGCAGCTGCGTTTTGAAAACGCTGCGTTTTCTGACGCAGTATTAAAACACATTTTTTGCAAATAAGCTGCGTTTTATCCCTGCGTTTTGGCCAAAATGCTCGACCAAACGGGCTCTAAATCAGTTCTTCATCTTTTAGTTACATACCCTAACAAGTCTTTCACTTAGAGCAAAGTTGTACCATAATAGTAGAACTAGTTGTAAACCTAGTATTTTTGGTTATTATGCTATCAGATTTATTGATAAGATCATAATTGAGTAATGGAATTGTAACACTTGATACATATTCTAAAAAAAAAAAAAATGAATTCAATCAAATCTTGTTCCATTAGTAGGCCTACTTGAAAATATGTACTCCGAGAGAGTGGAATTGTACATTGATGTTAATTTAGAGACGTTAAAAGGGTCACTGACCCGTTTAAATCGGTAAAAATAGGGTTAGGGTTTAATATTTTTGGTCCGTTTAAAATTAGGATTTTTTGACCTGGACTGTTTAACCCGTGGTCCGTTAGGGCTGGCCCGCGGGTCTGCGTAATATTTATTAGGCTATAAAAAAAATTAAGACATACGTAAAACAACCACCATGAGAATAAAACCAACAACCTTCTAGTCCAATGTCAAACACATTTATCCTCTACACTACAGGTCTTTTTTGTATAATTATAAATAAATACTGAAATATAAATAAATAAAAATTGGAAGGAACTGCTAAATAGAACTATTACAATATTTATTTTGAGAAAAAACAAGTTGAAAATTATAATAAAGTGATGTAAAAAAATTTCTAATTTATATTTTTTATGAAAAACATAATAAGCTATTTAAGTTATATGTGGTTTATCGATTCACTATTTTAAAATATTATTATATTATATCTTAAGTCGTGGCCTATTAATTTAGCCCAAAGTCCGTTAGGGTTAGGTCCGCAATATTAGTGATTCGAAAAAACTGGACCGTTTAGCCTACGGCCCATTAGGATCCCAACCCGTTAGGGCTGACTTGAAATTGTTTGGGTTGTCCCGATTAACATCTCTAAATATTATGTTTACAATGATAATTGAATAATTTTTTTTTGGGGAGGAGAGAACTTGGGAAGCCATTTGTGTGGGTACGTTTACGTCTCAATATATAGAGTATGATTGTAATTTTTAGGTAAATAGTCAATTTTTGACTTTTTTTTTTGTTAATTTAGTTAGAATTTGACTAATAATTAACATAAATTTAATAGTTTTTACAAAAGTTATGAAAATTGTAATTTATAGTATTTTTAAAATAATTTTTAATTATTAAAATTGCATTTCTTAAAACATAAGTAAGTATATCATATTTTAATTTGATTTAGTCACATATTAACTTTAAAAAAAAAAAAGTGAACTCTTTGCCTAGAACGGAGGGAATATATTTTAAGGACTATGCGATTCTCATTCTCATTTCACTTTTACGACCAACAATACCCTCATATTTTTACACGTTTTAGCTTGATAATTTAACAAATCAAGCCGTATCTTTCCTTTTTATATTTCTAATTCTAGATACCTACCTTAATTAATCCCTCTGTTTTATATAAAGAGTCCACTATATTATTTTGAGATATTCCATTTAAAAAGTTTATTTTTAAAAAATTATGTCTATAATTTTTATAAAACTTTCAATTTTACCCTCCATATGTGGTACAAATATATTAACTATGCTAAAATACTTTTGTGATTATGACCAACTTCAAGACTACTTATATATCCCTTAATTATTAGACTTTTCAAACATGGACTCTTTGGGTAGAACGGAGGGAGTATCTCACATTAATTTTTTTCATTTTTAATTCTTTAAAATTTTCAATTTAGGATTACTACCATAAAGATTTCAAAAAATATATATATATATGATATTCTGCTTTTAATATTTAAAATACTTTATTTATCTGCTTTTAATTTTTCAATTTATAAGAAAATACATGTTTTTATATTAAACATAACAAATTATTTGGATTGATAAAACTTATATATTTACAATATAGTATTTATGTAATTAACTAGTAAATATAAATAAATGAGTAAAAAGTACTAAAATTGGACGGATATTCTTCTTGTAACATAAAATGAAAATAGTGAGTCGTGGGAACACCACAGAGTAATGCTATATGCACCTAAAGTATGCACTAAATGTGTACCAAAAGTTCTTGTTGGTATCTTTTGGTTGGTTAGAAGATTTTTAAGTGGTAGGACCCACAAATCATTTAAGCAATCAAAAGATGACAATCGAAATTTCAGTGTATATTTAGTACACACTTTAGGTACACATAGCATTACTCAACACGATAAAAGTCTGGGTGGGGGAATGATTGACCGGTAAATGCATTGTTTTGTAATACCGGGGAGAGGAAGGTGAAAGAATTGATGGGGGGCAGCGAGGGCGTTAGTCTTCGTCGTCTTGGGTTATATATATATAGAAGAGTAATTTATTTTGTATATTAATTAAATAATTATATTTTATTTTAGATTTTCTAATTCAATCCGTTTAAATTTATTGAAATAATAAAGATTATATTACAGCCACCCCTTATACAACTGTGGCCGTGAGGCACTTACTTTCGAAAATAACGTTGTTGGTATCACCATCTCCTGGTTATAGTATTATAAATTAGAATATTTGTTGATGTGAAAAGCAAAATTATTAACTTTGTTAATCCACATCAACAATTTTTTTCTGTACATCAACAAATTTATTAATTTATCACATTTGATTGGATGGTGATAGCATATCATCACCAATGAGATGATATTTCCATTACATTCAATATTTACTCATTTACCTGGTAGTCTTTGATTGTGTTTAGCTCATAGCTTGATCACAACTGAGTTTTTGCGTAAAATGATTTTTTTAGCGGGATGTTCCGTATTCAACTCTCATTAAATACAATTCTCTTGAGCCAGCGACAGACTCTCCTACTTGAGCCAGCGGCCCGGCAAACGACAGACTTGTCTTCCTTTAGTTTGGAGACACATCATGAAAGATTAAAAATATATTGGAGGGGTTAAAGAGAAAAGAAGTCAAAATTGAATAAAGTCCCTAAATTTTATAAGGAGAATAGAATCTTTAATTCTTTTTTGCCTTTCAATAAATTACAATACACATTATTTTATTTTATTTGGAGTGTGTTTGATTTTACAATTTTAGTAACTTTAGTTTTGTGATTTTGTTTTTTTCTCTATATTGATTGAAGATAAAATAAAAAATAAAAAAACTGGGTTGAAATTCAAAAATAAAAAAATTAAAAATTAAAATCATAAAACGAATATAGCGTTACGACGAAGAAGAACAAACTAGTGTTTAAAATTGGTTCTTCACTTCTTGTCCCTGAGAACAATGCTAATACCCCATATTTTAACAGTATATTTTTATACTCACACCGTTACACCCAAAGAGTACATGTTTGAAAAGTTTAAATAAATTAGAGATATATAAGTAGTGTTGAAATTGGTCATAATTACAAAAATATTTGAGCATAATCAAGATGTTTATAGCATATGTAGGAGGTGAAGTTGAAAGAATTAATTATATATGGAGATTATAGGAATAATTTTTTAAAATAATCTTTTTAAATAAACATTTTAAAATAGAATAGTAGACTATTTGACTCGAACGAAGGGAGTATCTATTCTTTTACGTGCATTCTTCTTTTACATTTTATGATGACAATGTATATTTTATTACACAAGATAATTTAAATACTAATGCATGACAACTTTTCTCATAAAACTTTAATTCATATTTATCACATTTTTTCCAATAATCATGAATGCTAAAAAGAATGCACTCCAAGAAAATTTTCACTATATGATTTACAATAATGACTAGAAATCATAACCATAATTACACAAACGAAAAACTTTCCAAACGAATGATGGTTGTACAGTACAAAGCTAACATTAGCGCATTGGTCACGGTGTAAGTGGCTCTTGACGCCGTTGACTGGTGACGTGGTGCTCGGAGGCTAAGAAATTAATGACATGCAAAACTTTTTTAGCTATTTAAACCATCAAAAAATTTGAGTTTAGGTTTTGAATCTTGTAAAAGTTGCTCAATTCAATAAGTTTATTTTATTTTTAGCTATTAAACCAACAAGAGTAATGTTATGGATACTTAAATAATACTAAATTTTTTATACCAAATAATGTGTCACCTAATATGGTACAAAAAATAAAATTAAAAATTATAATTAATACATCACATCAGCTGCTACATCAGCTGACACATAATTTAGTGCAAAAAAATTGATACTCATTAGGTACCATAGCATTACTCAACCAACAATTATTGGTTAGATTACACCAATAATTTTGGATTACACATCAATTGTTACTTGACTATGTTTTGTGCCTGTGCCTATGATACAGTATAAGTATGACTCGAATAAATGTGTATTCGAAGTTAATGTATGTCCAATTCCACGTCTACCACGGGGTGGTGGACGTATTGACGCAATAGACATCGTTTCTGAAAAGATTGAATCCTAGAATATGAGCTTTCTCCTATCTCCATATTCAAAGAAAGGTGGGAACATTCGTTCGGCTCTCTTTTGACTGAATAGCTGGACAAATTCATCATCATCATCCTAGACCAATTAAGTTAACTAAATAAACGATATAATAGATATAGGTAAACATATATATGTATCATATAAGTATGAGATAATATAAATTTTGACATTGTATATTCTCAACATATGTGTATATGGTTTGATGATTTTAGTGACAACCAAACAGAAGATAACCAAAACTAATCAGAACATAAATCATGAAATATCATGCAAGAGACCAAAATCCTGACCGGTAAATAGGTAAAGTCAATTGCACACATATTAACTCATCTATAATTGCAAATATGAATCCTACGCAACGAAACAATTAGTTTAATACATCTTGCTGTAAATAATTATACCTCTTGTACAAATGGTGGTCGTAATGCTGATTCTTTTCCTTGTCTTGAACGTGAAGGTTGGTCCATTTGGTCAAACTTGTTGATGCATAGATAATGAAAAAAGAAATATAAAAAATGAAGTAGAAGACCTTTGAGATTTTTTATTTTATTATTTTTGGATGTTGTAATGATTAAAGTAAAAATGAGAAGAGGGATAAAAGAAAGATGGAAAGACAGATATACGATAGATTTTTAAAAAATAATAATAAAAAAAAGTCAATAGTAGGACAAATTCATTTCGTTAAATATTGTGAAGTACAAAATGCTCTATTTGAAGCACGTTAGGCAGTAACCACAGTAGTTCAAGCAAAAGAAAATGGGTGTTAATTTGGTTTTGGCTTTTGGCTCATAAGAAATTTTGGATCAAACATACCAAAATATAATACACCAATTGAGATCACTATAACACCATGAAAATTGGCATAAATACCAATTCTATAAGGTGGTAGTACTCAAGAGTTCAAGTCAACCATAAACCATAAAGTAAAAAAAGATTAGGCTTGATTAACATGAACACAGAGTTCATGTGAAAGGGATAGAGCCACTACAATTTGTTTTCCTCAGTACCACCTGCAACCTCTGAATTTAAATAAATATAACTACTGCTATCAACCCGAGGAGCTTTTTCATAAAGAAAGTAAAAATCAAACTTATCATCAGATGACATTTTGATTCAACCCACATATGTGCTTGAAAGAGTTCCAATTATTTTCCAACCTTATCCATCTTACTGATTCGTGGGCCAGGCTATCCCTTGTTCTCCCGTCGATGCGTGCGAAGTAAATAACTCCATGGTTATTGGCAAAGATACTGAACGTGTGAAGATGCACTTTGAGCCCCAAGACTTAGTTAGAAGTATGTCAAATGTGTGTGTGAGAGCCTGATCAAATTTAGCCACGACTCAACATACTCCAAGTGTAATTAGATATACTTGCCTTTCTTGGGATGATTCTTTAGATTGCGAGCAAGAAACACAATGAATCAACTGATCATAACCAAAAATTTGCAGAATGAAAATCTATAATAAAGAGAGACTTATAGTTGGAGATATTGGAGAGAGATTTTGCAAGCCAAATTATGCTGGAGACTTTCTTAGGATGATACTCTTTAATAGAGAGAGAGATACCGGACTTTCTTGGGATGATTCTTGAGATTGCGAGCAAGAAACACTATTAATCAACTGACCAAAAATTAGCAAAATGAAAATTTATAATAGAGAGAGACTTAAAGTTTAAAAAAAATATTTAATTGAGAGAGAGACTTACTGTTGAGATTCTTGAGAGAAAATTGGAAGCCTGAGTTTGTGCTCGAGAGAGAGATTACTGAATCACCGAATTGGAGCAAGACAAAAACATGTGCTGGAGATTAGCAATTTAATTCAACTAACCAAAAATTTGCAGAATGAAAATTTATAATAGAGAGAGACTCAAAATTAAAAAAAAAATCTTTGATTGAGAGAGAGTGAGACTTACTGTTGAGATTCTTGGGAGAAAATTGGAAGCATGAGTTTGTGCTGGAGAGAAAGATTACTGAATCGCAGAATTGGAGGTAGACAATTTAATTGAGATTCAACAATTTAATTGAAAATAGAATGAAAATAGAGAGACTTAGTTGAGATTTTGGGAGAGAGAGAGAGGGAGAGTTTGCAAAGGAGGGATAGAGATTGCATTGGAAAAGAACAAAAACATGTGCTTTTAATATACTCAACCAATCAGAGATCTCAAAAAAGACCTTGAGTCCTCGAACTCAAAGGAATGGGGCGAGCAACTATGCTTGATAAAAGTTTGGGTTTTAATAAAAAATTGAAGATTACATAGAGAATCTTTAATATGCATAGAGAATGAAGATTGCACTAGAGAATGAATCGACAGGGAGCGAGAGAGGACGAACCTGGGAGGACTGAGAGAAACGATCGGGTGCACAACCAAAATTGAATCGCATAATTGAAGGAGAGAACGAAGACCCGTGGGTTTTGTAGAACCACAATCCTTTTCCATGGGGTAAGGAGATTCAGAGACCTTTTCCAATGGGGGAAGGGGGAAGGGGGAAGGAGACGACTCTGAACGCAGGAAGGAAGGAGTTAATCTCGAAGGAGATTCAGAGACCTTTTCCAATGGGGGGAAGGAGACGACTCTGAACGCAGGAAGGAAGGATTCGATCTCGATTAGATTAACTGTCATTCACACATGTGAAATCTCGTTGTAGAACTTGACCGTAAGATTTCAGTAAATGGTATCTTGATTAGATTAACTGTTGTTCACACATATGAAATCTCGTTGTGGATCTTGACCGTAGGATTTCAATAGATGGTAAAATCGTGATCGGTAAATAGGTAAAGTCAATTGCACACGTATTAACCCATCTGTATTGTAATTTCCAACGGGGGAAGTGGGAAGGAGACGACTCCAAACGTAGGAAGGAAGAAGTCAATCTCGATTGGATTAATTGTCGTTCACACATGTGAAGTCTCGTTGTAGATCTTAACCATCTGATTTTAGTATATGGTATCTCGATTAGATTAACTGTCGTTCACACATGTGAAATCTCGTTGTAGATCTTGACAATAGGATTTCAGTAGATGGTAAAATCCTGACCGGTAAATAGGTAAAGTCAATTGCACACGTATTAACCCATCTGACAACAAAATTCTGTTGTTGCCTGTGGGTTGTTCCCAATTCAATTGGGAGGGGCATCGGTGGAAAATACTGTAAACCTTTTCCCGATTCTTGTAATATTTTGTTCAAGAGATGCAAACTATAATCTATTACTTGACCATCATTCAGAATTGGATTTTCGAAGTTCGTACACAATTGGTGTTGAAGATCATCGCATATATTCATTGCGAACTTATTCCACAACTCATTAGGCTCTATTGGAGAACATTGTGTTAGAATAAGCATAAATAATCTTCTCAATTGGTATCCAGTCTTCATAATCGATGCTTCTTCCAACATTGAGCCCATTCTTCGTCATCTTCTAAAAGACCCCATGCAACACAGACATCTTTAAACGTATTATATTGAACACTATTGTATGTCCGTAAATTTTCCCAAGATGTTGGCCTTTTGACAGTAATCAGTAATAGTCGAAGGTAAAACCTCTCACCACTGGAGGGGCTAGCAAAATATAATCTACCAATAGCCTTGCTTGGATAGTTAGGATGTCTTCGTTTCCAATAATTTTTCTGCCACGTGTAATTTTGTGGCATTTGTTGATAAGTTAAATTTCGGGCCATTTTGTCAGAAGCACAACAATTAAGTAGACGTAGATCCAATCAAACAACATTAGGAAATTCTTCATGTAAAGTGTTGCCAAATAACTGCCATGCAGCTTCTGGCGAACCAACATACCTCGCATTAAGATATCATTTGACCTTATCACCTCTCCTCAAAACCATTGTTGCTCGATCATGTCCTTTATAGACGTACTTGTGAATGTACTTCACACATCTCAATCCAACATATACCTTCACGTTAACATGTCAATTAAACATCTCTGTGAAATAAGAATTATATGGTACGACATCTCTATGATCCAGTTGCTTCCCATTCACTGTCAATACCACCCCATTGTCGCGACATCAATAGAAGTTGTTTCAGGCCATGAATTTGGGTATCCTTTATTGCAAAAATTATTCTCCATACATTGCGCACCGAGTTTCTCCTTCCGCATGGTCCATGTAGCATGCATCTCATAACTGTGTCGAAAAGTGCAGGCTTACTAATTGGGTCTAGTAATTCAGCAGATACTACCTGTTAGGAATATGCCTGTAAATCAGCTGATATATATGTATGCATATTCCAACACAGTGATTTGCTTGTTCCCATTACAACGCATGTTTCACAAGTGGCTAAAAGGGCTGCGTACCGGTTAGTGTGGCAGCTTGTTGAAACAATGCTTAGGTCATTAGACTAGGAAGTCTTTGTACATATCCGAGTCTTTGTCCTACCAGAATGATGACAAACCTTCATATGAATTAAGCTCTTCAAATTGCCAGCTGACGCGACCATCGGCAGATGTCTCACTAGCGACATTTCCTTCGGCTATGATCGCCTAAATAGCCATCTCTACATCGCAGCTTCTATATCGGCAGATTCTCGTATCCGCCAAAGCACTTCATCGAGCAACCGCAGAGAAGCTATTTATTCAAGAGGAACATCGTGACCATCACCGTTTCTACATCGCGGTAATATAATGGCGGATCTCGAATCGGCCAAATCCTCATCGAACAACCGCCGAGCCGTAAGATCACGAGATACATCGGTCGTTACTCAACGCACTTCAAGACAAAATAGATCCGTTACAAGATCTGTCGACAAATCCAAGATACGCATCGATGTCCGCACCTTCACGTTTATCCAATAGACATTTCCTCTTCGAATAGTGTTCGCGGTCTTCAAAGCTCCATTTCGAAAAAGGCCAAGCACGTGACACCGCACTCCGGCCAAAGCTATGATACGTCCAAATCGGTCGACGCATCCAGGCCAAGCTCGACACGTCCAACTCGTCCGGCTGTGTCACGGACTATCTTCAAGACTTAAACCTAAGAAGGTCTTTGCCCAACAAATCCAAAGATGTACTCGCTACATCACGAGATTCGATCTCCAACGGGCTTAAAACCTATTCAATACACCAACGGTCATCTCTTCTTCTCCAGCTATATAAGAAGACTCTCATTCTCATTTCAAAAGTAAGAGCACAAGCACAAGAATATACAAGCTGTGTATGCCTATGCTTAAGAAAGGTTGTGGTATTGATCTTCATTTATTCAATCCAGAACCACTCCTTCAGAGTGAGAAATCACAAGTGTAAGAACAAACACTTTGTGAAAGAGAGAGAAAAGAGAATCCAAAAGCTGAGAAGCTCTGCTTGATCAACAACCTTGTTGTTGATTTGAGTTCTTCTTCCTTCGAAGAACTCAGTCTCTTCAGTGGTCTCAACTTCATTATCCAGTTAAGAGACCAAGTATCTTACAGATCGTTGAAGCCAGATCAAGCTTGAAGATGTCCGATGAAGAGCCAGAACTTACATGTCCAGATTGCATTCATATCGGCAGACTTATACTACATTATAAGCTGTGTCGATTGTGCGATAAGGTGTCATCATTGTTGGTCGAGTGCTTAGCACTCAGTTGTTCAAATACATGCTATTTGAACAACACCTAATATTCTCTTCTCACAACAAATATATCGAGTTGAAACTACATGAAGATAACTTAATAAATATTAAGTGCATCTTCTAATGTATTTTCGATATATTTGATTTCGCTTTCTTCATTTCTCCTTCTTTTTCCTAAGGAGATTGCTAGGATAGAGAGTCTAGGTTGATGTACTAAGCATGTCTGCCTTTGAGCAAACCTCTGTTGAATTTTAATATAATATATATATATATATATTTGTTACATTCAGCCTTGATTTCTCTTTCTTGTATAATTTGCCTTATCATGTGCAATCTGTTTAAGGAAAGTAAATGATGCATCTAATACAGATTTTAGTCAACTGTGAAATTCTCTTTCATATCAAATCTTTACAGTTACTTTAATCTAAATTGTTTGACTTATGCTGTTTATTCTTCCGCTGCTCAAATTCATTTCCATCAGCTAAGTTTAACAAAGGTCTTTCGTCTGCTCATTCTATGTCTGCCGATCAAGAACGTCCGATATCTCTATCTTCGGCTAAGCAGTCAGAATGAGAAAGATGACCTATCTGTATTAATCATTTCATCTAATCCTTAATTTTAAAAGTTAAAATTGGATGAAATTTTTAATACATCAAGTATAGGCTATTCACCCCCCCTCTAGCCTATACACTGAGCAACCCTTGGACCTAACAATTGGTATCAAAGCTTGTACTCTGTAAACCTTATTCCAGGCTTAACAACCTGAGAGTTTAGATCCTGCTGCTCAGATTAGATGCATAGTCAAAAGGAGTCTTTTCAAAATCTTTTATGCACAAAAACCTTTTTGACTGAGAAACCTGAAAGCCTTTTTGAAAACCTTCTCCAAATCGAAATAAATTTTGTTTTCAAAAACATGTGAGAAAGAATAATGTGATGACAATGTGATCACTATAAGAAAATCTCTTGTATATCAGAATTACATTGATATTATGAAGAGAAGTATTATAGTGGAGGTTGACTTGCTAAGGATTATGCATGTTTCATAAATCTATCCTTAAATCTTGGTATCTTCTTTAGCAAATGGGTTAAACTCACATTTGATAGATGAATTACTTAGAATCACTTCCAAAAACATGCTCTCTTGACATAAGGCTAACGATTGCTCCAATCCAACACCTTCTCAAGAAAACTTTTTATAAAAAGTTTAGAGCAGAGGAAATAAGAAGAGTTTCAAAGGAAATTCAAAGGAAATCAAAGATATGTCATCTCCAAAATCATTAAGATTGTAAGTTCTTGGCCTAAGGACATCAATGATGAATTCGTCTCCCTTCAATGAAAAGCCTCAGCCGAGCAAGAATACACTCAAAGAACCTATGCTCAGTATTAGAACTGGTGCTTCAAGAACTATGAGCAGACGCGTTCAAAGAGTTTAATGAGGAAGTAACCCCAGCTCCTAATCTCTTAACACTTTGGGTTACACTTATAAGCTGTATTTTGAATAATTATTCTTTTGTCATGCTTATTAAGTCTCATTTGTATTATTGGATTACTAGAGCTATTTTTAGCTCATAAATGTTGCTAATTTTCTCTATGAGTACTTTAGGCAGGAACTCATATGACAGAAAAGGTCAAACATGCAACACCTCTCTCCATCGGCAGATAATAACATGACTGCTGATTCATGAAGGACTGCTGATCGCTCATGAGAATTCACTCACGTCCTTCAACTCACTCAAGGTCTAATCCTCACCTGCTGGACTTTAGAACCACTATGTGAAAAATCTGCTGATAAGTCCAAAGAAGTTGAAGAAGACCTTCTTGCATGCATACACAAAACAGGTTAGCTATTTGCTTTCTAATGACCCGTGCTCATGTCTGCTGAACTAATATGCTCATACATATCATCAGACAATAATGCATAATAACCTGTCATACTGCACTTTTATTGATATATATTGATTGTATGACCTAGTTTATGCAAATGGTTTTTCAAAAACTAATCAGCATTTTTCTTATCAGCTGATTTCAAATGTTTTTCTAAAAACCCTGCAGTTGGCTGAATTTCTATATCTGCCAACCAACACTTCATAAGCTCAGTTTTATGTGCTGACTTATAGGAGTAAAAATCCTTTAATGACCCACTCTCTTAAGTCAATTAAAGGTGGAGGCACACTTTTCGAAGTCTGACTGCTTCGATTAAAGTTATGACTATTTTCAAAATCTTGGAAAACGACAAGACAGTCAACATCAATCCTTACCAAGAATCTTGAGAATATCTAGACTTCACAGCCTATCCCTGCCAAGGCGTGATCAGAAGGACAACTCAACAGTAATGCTCCATTATTGAGTATCCTTCAGTCTAACCTCCGTGAGTATAAGTAGAGCTCCTTCTTCATCCAATCTCTACTATGACAAAACTCACAAACTGCCTATAGATTACACTAAACACAAATCGATGATTCAACATCTCACAAATGTTACTAAATTCAAGTCCTAAGATTGGATCAAGTCAATTCCTCAACAACGGAGTATGATTCCTTCATATTCATTCAGAGTTGTTTCGATTTTATTTCTGTTGCTTCACAAGAGCTGATCTAAATTTCTCTCAAAAATATATTTTCAATATCATTCATAAGCTGTGAAAATCTTTTTCTAAAAATCCTTTCTTATTCACAGTTACCAAACATGAGAGAAATTGCATCAAGTCTTGTATACCAGAAATCATTAATTATGGTTCCACAGTCTTGATGAGAAAACAATTGATAAAGAGATCTTCTTTTGTCTCGTCCGATAATCATAGAAGTTTGCCATCATGCATGATTTATATGCTGCAAACCATGATTGTCAGAACACTTAAGAACACTTTTAATCAATTAGTTTAAAAGGTAAGATAGAAAACCATCAATTAATGCCAGAAAAAGTGATTTCATTCTCTCTTCTAACTTTTAGCTATCAATCTCATTGATACTCTAAAATGTCTACAGATGAATCACTAGAAAAATCAATTAGCACATACTCATTCCACTTTTGGAAGTCTGCTTGCATACGTGAACTTCACAGAAAAGATCCCAGAAAAGAAATGTCAAATGTTTGGAAAACATTTGATGTATTGCCATGTGCAACAAGTCTTCTGGTTATATGTAGGTATGCCGACCATCACCTCAAAGATGGCCGATGCAGATAATTCAGTTCTGCTGAATTAAGTAGCTAATATGGAATTGATGAGGATGACGAACTGCTAATAGTCGCCAGCAATCCCCTAGCCTATCAAAGGGGATTCATGGTCAAAACAGCACATCCTCAGTGGCCATCACTCTTCGGTGCTTCCTTAATGACCCGAAGAAGTGAATATGTTCTGCCTCCCCCGAGAGTTGGAGGAGATCAAAAAGAACATGGCCATCTTCTTATCATCCAACTCCTTCTAAATCCTTGACTAATGACTCCTCATCTAATGTCTAGGATTAGGACCTCTAGGACACAAATTTGTAACATGTAATTCTGTCTGTAAATTGAATCATTATGTACCTTTCTCATGTAATCTGCAGTTCAGTCAAAGTTCCAGTTGTATTGTTCTTGTAATCAGCTGATCCTTGCAACATACTGTGTAAAACTACTTGGATTATTGAATACAAGCTCTGCAACTTTTCCCCATGCTTATCTACTTGTCTGCATTCCTTTGATAGCATGAACTAATGTGTTTTAAGTGTGTTGATCAAACTTATTATTCTTTATTATCTCCATTGTCTTCTGGTGATTAAAAGAATTGTTCTTAATGAAATGGTCACTCTACCGAGACACAAACTCTGCTGACACCCCATCAGCAAACCATTCTTGAACAACTGCTATGTCGAGTTATGATTTCTCACTACTGCTTAACTCTCATCCTTAGACTCCCTGATAATTGCCTTTCTGAATTTAATCATTTCACAATGAGTAAATTCAAGTTCTGCCAAAATCTCAAGCCCCTCAACAAATAGGCAGACTGCAGTTTCATGACCTTCATGTCAACCTATCAAGGAATCTGCTATCATTCAATCTCTATCCTTCATGCTTAAAAGATCAAGATTACTAGTAAATCTGCTTTGAACAAAGGTGTCTGCTGAATCAAATCTTTCAAGACAATACAACAGCACTTTGTGTTCTTAGTAATGACAACTACTAAATCTTGTGTACCCTATGAGATTGAAGTTATAAAGGCTTGATTAGTTGTTTCCATTAAAATGGCTCAACAGCTAATTGGTATACAGATTGAATTCAAAACACTCTGCTACACCTTATCATGTGATTCTTTGTCAAAAGGATGTAGTTAAATATCTCTAGTAACTCGACCTATCCTCAAGATAGTCAGACATTCAAGAATTCTTAGGAAGACTAAATATTTTCAAATATTAAGTCCTTCCTCAGGAGTGAACAGCCGATATGACCCCTGGTATAGGCTACGTCTCACTCTCTTGAACAAGTCTGTCTGCAGATCTCTTCCCTTGCCAAAGAATGCCTAGATCTGTTGGACAGAAAGAAGAACGGACATCACTTCAGGTACACATTCAAAATCTCACTCACCTGTACTATTTAATATTCTTACTAAGCCTTATTAATCTTAAATAGATTGTTGTCCATTATAAATAGAGTCTATTAATTGGTATCACTGTTCTTCCCAATAGCTAATATTAAACACACGCCAATAATGAATACAACAATTGATATCGGCAGTTCCAACTTTAGCAATTACCCAATACACCTGCGATAGTATCTACATTCGTTAAAAGACTCATCAAATCTTTCAAAATTGGTATCAGACAATCTTAAGACACACTTCTCTATTCATTCGTTAAAAAACTCCCATGTGTCATGTACAACCATATCATATGGCTTGGACAAGTTATTTTGTCCCCAACTCGTCCTTAAACAAACCTAAGCTGTTCTATTCTAGATTAATTTACTCAAACAATTCGTTTGAAGCAAAATAACAGCTCATATTATCTCTAAAAGAGCCTATGTCATGGTCCTAAAACACTCAGCTGTTGTACCCATTGATACCACAATAAAGGCAATCAAATTAATCTGATTATATATTAATTTTAAACTTCTTGTTTGAAAATAATATGTGTATACATATCTTCTAGAATGCCTATGTATTAGCCATAATTACACTAAGCATGATGACATAATCCCAAATCAGAACATCATTACTGTGTCATTAAATGCACTCACTTCTTTAAGCCTCCTAAACGTCTTTTCCCATTCCTCTAATCAAGAAACCTCTTCATCTTCTCCAAAAATTCAAAAAGATGTTTAAAATCGGTATCAGTCTCCAACTACAGCACCTGACTTCTGAGTACCTCAAAATTTCTTCACCATTACAATCGTCTGCATCATGTGTTCACCAAATCTGCCTAGTCCTCCTCATCGACCCATTTCCCACACTGAATGGCGTCAACGTATGATGGTTCTCCTTGCCACTCCTCCACCAGTAATTCAACGACCTCATCGAATCTCTCGTCGTGTAAGGAATCGTCTTCGAGACCCCAGGAACAGTGTATCCAATTTCATCCCTTGGATTCCCATAAGAGACAGTACTGCTACTACTGCACCTACTCCCATCGCCTCAAATGCTCACCTCGAGCAACCCTTATCTCAGGAGGAGCTTCAACCAGCAAACGCCTATTCTGCGTCAAATTCAGCGGTCAATGCTCCCTCCGACTAAAATCAGCAGACCTTCATCCTCTAATTTCACCTCATTAGGATGACTAGCTAGGTCTCTGTTTTGTCAAACTAATTTTTCTTTTGCTATATCATGATAAATAGGTAATGTGTTTAAATTTTGTGAACATCTGTTTATCTACATTTGCCATTTTCTTCTGAGTTAAGTATTCAAAATTTGTCCTGGTGCGTACTCGTTCATGCCTGCAGTTCACTTTCTTGATGAAACCTGACAATACCTCGTAGGCAGATCCTATAACTCATCTTTAGATGTATATCTCATGCATCCAATAAAAGTCCGCATAAAGCTCAACTATACTTTCCTGTCTTAACTAAATATACATTAAGAAGGAGAGATATTCTCACTACATTCTTGTAAGATCTCCTTACAAGCAAAGGAACACAAATCCTCACCTCAATATCTTATTATTTTTTCATGAATATTTTGCATTATAAGTTATCTGCACACTAAGAATCTGCAAATATGACAAGTGACTGTATTTACTCGATACGGTCCATATTCTCTGCAGAATTACATCTAGCTAATCACTTCGGCATTTCTAAAAAGGCAGCATTTCACAGAGAACAAACTTCCTACTCTCTACCTGTCTCAATTCATAATTCATTTAATAACTATCAATCTATTTTTTAACTTGTGGCCATTAAGGAGGAGAGATTGTGAAGTTGGTATTGAAGTAGTAATTGCCCCAAGTAATTGTGAAAGTATTATCATTAGTAATGGCCCCAAGTAATTTTGAAGTAGTATTGGCCTCAAATAATTGTAGTAAGATTAAGGAGGAGAGATTGTGAAGAAGTAATGTGTGATACAGCAATGACCCCAACTAGTAA
Source organism: Platycodon grandiflorus (assembly GCA_016624345.1). NCBI lineage: Eukaryota > Viridiplantae > Streptophyta > Magnoliopsida > Asterales > Campanulaceae > Platycodon > Platycodon grandiflorus. The sequence continues at coordinate 50,184,499 of CM028361.1, read as the reverse complement.
GGAGGAGAAATTGTAAATACAGCAAAGTATTATCATTAATAATCAATGAACTATTAAGGAGGAGAGATTATATTAAGGAGAGATTCTAGTAAGGAGGTGAAATAGACAACTAGTAAGAAGGAGACAACTATTAAGGAAAAGAGTTTGTGTAACCTCCCATACAGCAAAATACTATATGACTATTATAGTACGCTGACTGTTATGAAACTCTACCTATCCTTCACAAAATTTTAAAAATCATCAGATGAAGATGCTTAATCAATTCGATTAAGAACTAAATGACACTGTTACTTATACTTTCTACTTCTTGCTTAAGCAACATTTTTCAAATCATCCAATGCAAGAATCACACTCTTAAGGCAATATTATCATTTGCCTAACAACCATTTCAGTTATTGCTTCGTATTTGTTCTTTCATTTATTGAGTCTGTAAATATTTAGCAATAGGTGACTATACATACGCTATCGCTTGTAAGTTCAACCTAGGGCATGTCTTGATATAAAATGAATATTCAGTAGTGGCATGTTATTACTAAGGATTGAACAAATGCTTTAAAGAGCTATATGTATAAGTCAATTGTAGTAATGGTCCCAAGCAAATAGGAGGAGATTGTTAGGAATATGCCTGTAAATCAGCTGATATATATGTATGCATATTCCAACACGTGATTTGCTTGTTCCCATTACAACGCATGTTTCACAAGTGGCTAAAAGGGTGCGTCGGTTAGTGTGGCAGCTTGTTGAAACAATGCTTAGGTCATTAGACTAGGAAGTCTTTGTACATATCCGAGTCTTTGTCCTACCAGAATGATGACAAACCTTCATATGAATTAAGCTCTTCAAATTGCCGGTGACGCGACCATCGGCATGTCTCACTAGACATTTCCCTTCGGCTATGACGCCTAAATAGCCATCTCTACATCGCTTCTATATCGGCAGATTCTCGTATCCGCCAAAGCACTTCATCGAGCAACTGCAGAGAAGCTATTTATTCAAGAGGAACATCGTGACCATCAGCCATTTCTACATCGCGGTAATATAATGGCGATCTCGAATCGGCCAAATCCCTCATCAGAACAACTGCCGAGAAACTGTAAGATCACGAGATACATCGGTCGTTACTCAACGCACTTCAAGACAAAATAGATCCGTTACAAGATCTGTCTGACAAATCCAAGATACGCATTGATGTCTGCACCTTCACGTTTATCCAATAGACATTTCCTCTTCAGAATAGTGTTCGCGGTCTTCAAAGCTCCATTTCCAGAAAAGGCCAAGCACAGGACACTGCACTCCAGTCAAAGCTATGATACGTCCAAATCAGTCAGACTGCATCTAGGCCAAGCTCGACACGTCCAACTCTGTCCAGCCTGTGTCACGGACTATCTTCAAGACTTAAACCTAACTGAAGGTCTTTGCCCAACAAATCCAAAGATGTACTCTGCTACATCATGAGATTCAGATCTCCAACGGGCTTAAAACCTATTCAATACACCAACGGTCATCTCTTCTTCTCCAGCTATATAAGAAGACTCTCATTCTCATTTCAAAAGTAAGAGCACAAGCACAAGAATATACAAGCTGTGTATGCCTATGCTTAAGAAAGGTTGTGGTATTGATCTTCATTTATTCAATCCAGAACCACTCCTTCAGAGTGAGAAATCACAAGTGTAAGAACAAACACTTTGTGAAAAAGAGAGAAAAGAGAATCCAAAAGCTGAGAAGCTCTGCTTGATCAACAACCTTGTTGTTGATTTGAGTTCTTCTTCCTTCGAAGAACTCAGTCTCTTCAGTGGTCTCAACTTCATTATCCAGTTAAGAGACCAAGTATCTTACAGATCGTTGAAGCCAGATCAAGCTTGAAGATGTCCGATGAAGAGCCAGAACTTACATGTCCAGATTGCATTCATATCGGCAGACTTATACTACATTATAAGTTGTGTCGATTGTGCAATAAGGTGTCATCATTGTTGGTCGAGTGCTTAGCACTCAGTTGTTCAAATACATGCTATTTGAACAACACCTAATATTCTCTTCTCACAACAAATATATCGAGTTGAAACTACAGGAAGATAACTTAATAAATATTAAGTGCATCTTCTAATGTATTTTCGATATATTTGATTTCGCTTTCTTCATTTCTCCTTCTTTTTCCTAAGGAGATTGCTAGGATAGAGAGTCTAGGTTGATGTACTAAGCATGTCTGCCTTTGAGTAAACCTCTGCTGAATTTTAATATAATATATATATATATATATATTTGTTACATTCAGCCTTGATTTCTCTTTCTTGTATAATTTGCCTTATCATGTGCAATCTGTTTAAGGAAAGTAAATGATGCATCTAATACAGATTTTAGTCAACTGTGAAATTCTCTTTCATATCAAATCTTTACAGTTACTTTAATCTAAATTGTTTGACTTATGCTGTTTATTCTTCCGCTGCTCAAATTCATTTCCATCAGCTAAATTTAACAAAGGTCTTTCGTCTGCTCATTCTATGTCTGCCGATCAAGAACGTCCGATATCTCTATCTTCGGCTAAGCAGTCAGAATGAGAAAGATGACCTATCTGTATTAATCATTTCATCTAATCCTTAATTTTAAAAGTTAAAATTGGATGAAATTTTTAATACATCAAGTATAGGCTATTCACCCCCCCTCTAGCCTATACACTGAGCAACCCTTGGACCTAACACTACCCTATCAACTTGTTCTGGTGTTTTGTTCTTATACCGTTCTGCAATAAAAAATAGAGCATGTATATGAGGCAATTCCCTTTTTTGAAATTCCATTATGAAAACATAGGCTTCTATTTGCCCGAACACCCTCCATTCTTTTACCATTTTCATCAGCTTTTTTCTCTTCAATTCAAACGCTCTAGTCCAAATCTGGTCAATCAACAGCAGTTTGATTAGGTAGTAGAACATCAGTAATTTCTAGCCAAGCTGGGTTGGCCGTCATGGTTAAGAAAATATTCGGATGTTTGTATGTTTGAGTAATAGCCATAGAATCCTAAAAAATTTCATACATTTGCCTCAATCCACCAGTGAAAGAAGATGGGAGAATATATCTGTTGCCAATTTGATCCGGTCTTGGTCTCTTTTCATTAGAGATTTCTTGGAGGTCCTTATAGTGATCAACACGAAGAAACTGCCCTTGGTTTTCTTTGATGTAACAAAGATGGTTTTGCTCAGTTGCAGCCCAGACATTTACCAAAAATTCTTGAAACAGTTTTTGGGCGCTCAAAATGGTTGAATACTCTGAAGGTCGTTGGAATAGACGATAACTATAGTAATCTATCATTATGAGTCTATTTCTTGTTTTAGTACTTGGAACATTTCTATCAACATCCCACAGAACCCTTGAAACTTTAAAAATGAGCACTAATTGGAGTGCACAGTGGCATGCCGCGCACGCGCGTGTAGGCGTGTTACATTGCTCAGGGCGGCACGATAAAGTGGACAAGTCGGCATGCCACATGGCGCACGACGGCAAGCCACAGTGCGCACGACGGTATGCCAAAGGTGCAAGTCGGGATGCATGTCACGGTGCGGACGCGGGCATGTACGACACCAACGATGCGCGCGCATGACATTCACTGATTTGCATCAAGCCTTGATTTCCTTTATAATGTAGAACAATATCTCTTGATCCCTTCATTTTAGTACCATCACCAGCCAAGATTATTGCAATCTCATTTACTATTGGTGCATTATACCGTCGTTGATCTTTTCTTGGATTATAATGCAAATATGCCAGTAAATTTTGATTAGATTGATATTGATTTTGTTGTTGTAATATTTCGTGTGCTTGATGAAAGATAGTTACAAATGGATTGTTTTGTAACAAACATTCTTGGATGCTTCGTAAGAGTTCTCAATTCAATGTTGGATTCTTACGTTCACGACTATTTAAGGCAGACACCAGATTGTATATATAAACTTGAGCATATACGAGATCTGTATCCGATTGTGGTAATAATGCACTAGTACAATATCGCAACTCACCGTGGATACTGAAGTTATAAAGACCCCTGCCAGTGAAGACAGTACGATCCATTGTACATCCAAGACTTGTAAAGGCATTTGCAACATTATATTGTCGAATATGCTATAAAAATGTTTTTGACCAATTGTCACTGCTATCATAAAATGTCCTGAGCAGAGTGGGTACGTGGATCATCACGAAGTACAGGTAGCCTAATTTTCCCTTAAGAGCAACATGTTCCAAATTTGGGATTGTATATAGAAGAGGCAACCAATTTCTCTTCCATCTAGTGCAATGCTCAGTATTCACAAATGATATCCATTCAACCAAGGGAATGTCGAATTTGATTTAACAGTTGTTGATTTTCAATGACGGGTAAACGAAACTAGTCATCTTCAAATTCATCTATCTGGTCATGTTCTTCTTCTGTTGTGAGAGGTTCTTTTAGTATAGTTGGCCTACATTTGAAAGGTCTAATTAAAAGTTTTTAAGGTATGTTTGTTTGAATTAAAGAGTAGTGAACGAGAAATTAATTAAGTTACATAATAGCAGCAGTGTGTTGTTGTGAGGCATTCATTTGTCGTCTCCTTTGGCCTAATGCCTGTCTTGAAGGAGGCAAAACAATGTTCGAAGAACGTGGTTGGTTATTTTGTTGAGTTCTTTCTCGTTCAGCTCTTTCTCTTGCGAAACATCTTCCTTGTCCGATTCCATGTCTACCATGGGGTTGTGGATGTATTGACGCAATAGATATGGCCCCTGAATATTGAATCCTAGAAGATGAGCTTTCTCCTATCTCCATATTCAAAGAAGGTGGGAACATTCGTTTGGCTCTTTTCGACTGAATTACTAGACCAATTCATCATCATCGTCCTAGACCAATTAATTAAGTTAACTATATAAACGATATAATAGATATAGGTGAACATATGTATGTACTCCCTCCGTCCCGGATAAATGTTTCTAGTAGATAAAATACAGGAATTAAGAAACATAATTACTGATGTGCTGTAAAATGTGTTCTGACAATAATACCCATAAACATTAATTGAGTTCAACTATTATAAATAATTAAATTTCTTTGGGATGTGTTATATTAAATAAAACTTTAAGGGTATATTAGGAAGAATGGTAGAGAATATGTTGATTAAAAGTCTTTACGAACATTAGTTGGGATATCCCAAAATAGAAAATAGGAACATTTATCCGGGACGGAGGGAGTATAACATAAGAATGGGAGAATATAAATTCTGGCATTGCAATATACTCAACATATGTGTAAATGATTTGGTGATTTTGGTGAACCAAACAGAACATAAAATCATGAAATATCATGCAAGAGACCAAAATCCTGACCGGTAAATAGGTCAAGTCAATTGCACACATATTAACCCATCAATAATTGCAAATATGAAGCCTATATGCAACGAAACAATTAGTCTAATACATCTTGCTGTAAATAATCATACCTCTTATACAGATGGTGGTGGTGGTGCTGATGCTGGTTCTTTTCCTTGTCTTGAATGTGAAGGTTGGTCCATTTGATCAAACTTGTTGTTGCATAGATAATGAAAAAAAAAAATTACAAAAAATAAAGTAGAAGACCTTTGGGATTTTTTATTTTATTATTTTTGGATGTTGTAATGATTAAAGAAAAAAATTAGAAGAGGGATAAAAGAAAGATGGAAAGACAGATGTATGATAGATTTTAAAAAATAAAAATAAAGAAAAGTCAATAGTAGGACAAATTCATTTCGTTGGGATTATTATATTTTTGACCAACGTACTAATTGGGGATTCCTGATTTTACCAACATACTTTCATTAACCCAAATGTGACCAACGTACTATCAATTTTGTTACAATGTTGACCCTGCCGTTAAACCTCCATCCAAAAAATTAACGACTAACGGTAAAAAAAAATTACATTAACGGTAAAGGGTCCAAAATGATACTCGTGAAAAATGGGGGGCCCACTAAACCCCCGTCCTTCCTCTACCAAACCCCCCTCCTCCACCAAACCCCCCTCCTTCCTCTTTTAGCGCGCGTGAATGGCATGAAGAACTTATTTTCACGATTCCAAAGTAGATCCTAGCGAACTGAGATTCAAGATCGATTTGTTCTTAAGGCTATACCTTTAGTCAAAAGTTCAGCCAGATTCAAGAAGCCATAAGAGTGGTCCTCCCCATCGATGATCACCTTCTCTCTCAAAATTTCGACCGCAACTTCATCCATCTCCGGCCAAGCCCCCATTAATTCCGGCGAAGCTCCTCTGCACCGCCCCCTCCGTTCATCTAGTCTCCACCTTCTCAGCAACCGAACACTCTCATCTTCTCTCTCAAAATTTTCTTTTTTTGCTGAAAAATTTGGGTGTTTGAACTAGTGGGTTTATTTCAAATTGATGAAATTTGATTAAAAATTATAATTTTGGTGGAAATTTGGGTGTTTGAATTGATGGTAGCTGCCCCGAGTAGGCTCGGAAAACTCAACGAATTACGAGTGGCGGAGGCAGCAGCGGTTTTGGGTATTCTTGAAATAAGCCCATTTTTTCTCATTTGGGTTGTTGGAAATTCGTGTCAGTTTGTTCATTTTCTTGAACTTCAATCGGTTGCTTTTTCTGGGTTTTCCTGCATTTTGCCATTTTAGGTCGAAATTTCCACGAAACGTTGTATTAGCCATTGTTCCTCATTTGGGTTGTTTGAAATTCAACCTTTTAAGTTCATTTCTTGAACTTCAATCTGTTAGTTTTTCTGGAGTTTTCTACATTTTGCGGTTTCTGTTCGAAATTTCTCTCAACTGGACTTGAAATTAGCCATTGTTGCTTAACTGGGTTGTTGGAGATATTGTCAGTTCTGCAAACTAAGTTCGTTTTCTTGAACTTCAATCGGTTGGGTTTTTCTTGGTTATTCTACTTTTTCGCAATTTTAATTCAAAATTTTCCGGAGAAACTTAAAGTTAGCCCTTGTTCCTTATCTGGGTTGTAGAAATTTCTCTCTGTCCTGCGAATTGAGTTCATTTTCTTGAACTTCAATCAGGAGTGGGTTTGGAGAGGAAGGAGGGGGGTTTGGTGGAGGAGTGCGTTTGGTGGAGGAGTGGGTTTGGAGAGGAAAGAGGGGGGGGGTTTTGGTGGGCCCCCCATTTTTTACTAGTATCATTTTGGATCCTTTACCGTTAATGTAATTTTTTTTACCGTTAGTCGTTAATATTTTGGATGAAAATTTAACGGCAGGGTCAACATTGCGACAAAATTGATAGTATGTTGGTCACATTTGGGTTAATGAAAGTACGTTGGTAAAATCAGAAATCCCCAATTAGTACGTTGGTCAAAAATATAATAATCCCCATTTCGTTCAAATATATATTGTGAAGTACAAAATACTCTATTTGAAACACATTAGGCAGTAACTACAGTAGTTCAAGCAAAAAGAAGATGGGTGATAATTTGGTTTTGGCTTTTGGCTCATAAGAAATTTTGGATCAAACATACCAAAATATAATACACTAACTGAGGTCACTACAACACCATGAAAATTGGAATAAATCCAAATCTATAAGGTGGAAGTACTCAAGAGTTCAAGTCAACCATAAACCATAAAATAAAAAAAGATTAGGTTTGATTAACATGAACACAGAGTTCAAGTGAAAGGGGTGGAGCCACTACAATTTGTTTCTCTCAGTACCACTTGCAACCTCTGAATTTAAGCAAGTATAACTACTGCCATCAATATGAGGGACTTTTTCATGAACAAAGTAAAAAATCAAACTTATCATGAGATGAAATTTTGAATCAACCTGTGGCATATAAGCTTGAAAGAGTTCCAATTATTTTCCAACCTTATCCATCTTACTGATTCGTGGGCCAGGCTATCCCTGGTTCTCCCGTTGATCCATGCGAAGCAATTAACTCCATGGTTATTGACAAAGACACTGAACGTGTGAAGATGCACTTTGAGCCTGAAGACTTAGTTATAAGTATGTCAAATGTGTGTGTGAGAGCATGATCAAATTTAGCCACGATTCAGCATACTCCAAGTGTAATTAGATATACTAGACTTTCTTGGGATGATTATTGAGATTGCGAACAAGAAACACAATGAATCAACTGATCATTACCAAAAATTTACAGAATGAAAATTTATAATAAAGAACAGTTGGAGATACAGGGGAGCGAGATTTCGCAAGCCAAATTGTAGTGGAGACTTTCTTGGGATGATATTCTTTAATAGAGAGAGACATACCAGACTTTCTTGGGATGATTCTTGAGATTGCGAGCAAGAAGCACTTTAATTCAACTGACCAAAAATTTGCAGAATGAAAATTTATAATAGAGAGAGACTCAAAGTTAAAAAAAATCTTTAATTGAGAGAGAGACTTACCGTTGAGATTCTTGGGAGAAAATTGGAAGCCTGAGTTTGTGTTGGAGAGAGAGATTACTGAATCGCAGAATTGGAGGAAGACAATTTAATTGAGATTCAACAATTTAATTGAAAATAGAATGAAAAGAGAGAGAATTAGTTGAGATTTTGGGAGAGAGAGAGGGAGAGTTTGCGATGGAGAGATAGAGATTGCACTGGAAAAGAACAAAAACATGTGCTTTTAATATACTCAACCAACCAGAGATTTCAACAAAGACCTCGAGTCCTGGAGTTAGTTCAAAGGAATGGGGCGAGAAACTATGCTTGATAAAAGTTTGGGTTTTAATAAAAAAACTGAAGATTGCATAGATAATCTTTAATATGCATAGAGAATGAAGATTGCACTTGAGAATAAAGAAATCGAGAGGTAGAGAGAGGACGAACCTGGGAGGATTGAGAGCAACGATAACGATCAGGTGCACAGCCAAAACTGAATCGCATAATTGAATGAGAGAACGAAGACGGGTTTTGTAGAACCACAATCCTTTTCCATGGGGGAAGGAGATTCAGAGACCTTTTCCAACGGGGGAAGGGGGAAGGAGACGACTCTGAACGCAGGAAGGAAGGAGTTGATCTCGATTAGATTAACTGTCGTTCACACATGTGAAATCTCGTTGTAGATCTTGATCGTAGGATTTCAGTAGATTGTATCTCGATTAGATTAACTGTCATTCACACATGTGAAATCTCGTTGTAGATCTTGACCGTAAGATTTCAATAGATGGTAAAATCCTGACCGTTAAATAGGTAAAGTCAATTGCACATGTATTAACCCATCTGTATTGTAATTTCAAATAAAATACTACGAATTACGTGTTTAATGATTTGAAAAAAGTAAAAATATACGTCAAATTTGCTTTATAAAAATGTCCTATTTAACAAAAAAAAAAGAATCAAATAAAACAATTATTTAAGGCCGGAGTGAGTAATAATTTTGTTATGATTAGATACAAAAAGTAAAAGAGAGAGATAGACAGAAACAATATGAAACCAATAGGATAGAAAGTAAAAGCCACAAAAAAAAAAAAAAAAACAACTACGAACCATATAAAAACCACAATGTAAATATGACCTTTGTATTTACACTGTCCATCGAGTCAAAAGTGTCTATGTTTAAAAGACAAATATTTTAATAATTACTCCCCTCGGAAAATAAGTCTTACTCCCTCCGTCCCTAAATTATTGTCTGGGTTGACCCGGCACATGGATTAAGAAAACTCAATTGACTTGATTATTAATATTGAAATAGTATTGAAAAAGTGTGTTGTTTCCTTTAATACCCATGTGTATGTGGCCCATAATTAAAGTAGGAAGAAAAAGTAAGGGTAAAATAGTAAAAGTGATGTTCTAAAAAGGAAAGTTTCAAACAAGACAATTATTTTGGGACGGACGAAAAAAGAAAGAAAGACAATAATTTAGGGACGGATGGAGTATTTTTTAAGCAAGTTGGCTTTTACACATTATAGTGTCTACGTATAATACTGTAATTGAACACTAGGAACTCTTCTTCCCGTTTCACTCAAAGAGTATATTTGAAAAGTTTAATAATTAATAGATATTTTTTTTCGCCCAGATAAATATTCCTAATTGATACTATAACACAAGAATTAAGAAACATAATTAATGATGTATATATTGTAAAATATGTTATGACGATAATATCCATAACATTAATTGATTCACTATTTCTAAATAAGTGAGTTTCTCTAGAATGTGTTATATTAAATAAAATTTTAAGGGTATATTGAAAAGAATGGTAGATAATTTGTACATTAAAATAAAACGTATAAACATTTATCTGGGACGGAGGAAGTATATTGCTGTGAAATTTAGGGAATTGAAGATTAAATGCACTTTCCAAGGCATGAATTAATTCATTGTCTTTAAAGAGAAGTTTCACCCATTCCAGATGCAATCTGTGATTCATAATATATAGGGTTTGAATATGAAAATATTTCTCAGGATACAATGGAGGATGCTTGAGTCAAATTGTAAATTTTGATCAAACCAAGAACACTTTATGATAATTTAACGATGCTCGAATTTCTTAAAATATCTTTCATGATCGACAAATTGTTCTATTTATAGTAGATTAGTGATCCTCCTTTGAAAGGGTCATCAGCAATTTTGAAGAGACATGGTTTTTCCGAAGAGATTAATCTTTTTTGAAAGAATACACCACTTTTGAACAGACACTTCATAAAAGTTGTCACTTTATTTTGAATTTCCACATTGGGATGAGGCCCCGTTTCGTTGTGGCAGTATTTAGCGATTGATGAATAATATTGATACAATAATGACACAAAGAATTAAAATATATTTTTAAAATTATATAACATATATAAGTGTCATTAGAATAAGTCATAATTACAAAAATACTTGAAGATATTTTTTAATACCACATATATAGGGTAAAGTTATAAAATTATGAAATATGTACGCATAATTTTTGAAAGTTGACTATCTATGTGAAACATCCCAAAATAGAATAGTAAACTATTCGACTGAAATGGAGAAAATAATAATTAGCAAAGGAGAATTCAGTAAATTTATACAAAAAATAGATACTTATTTTAGGATAAGAAAAATTTAAAAATAAACACCCATTTTAGGACGAATAGAGTAAAATATTTACCATAAGTACTCTCAATCTTGAGGATTGCAAAAAGTTGGCGAACTTTAATTTTATTCAAGTATATAGTAATATACTAGTATTGAATAATGTTTCATCGAAACATCTAAAGCAGAAAGTAGATTATTTGAATTAACCAGAGGAGTAATTATTGCTATCCATATCATATCCAAAAATAATGTCCCATTCCAAAACATTAAAGGTAAGAAAGTAATTAGGTTTACTTACAATAATTCAATTTCGTCTAAATTAGTTTAATTTGAAGAAAATAATTTTTTAGTTTTTAAAAAAAGTTTCTTGTTCTTTTTTAAACTTTTCCAAGAAAATGTCAATTTTATAATCTTTCTTTTCACAAAAGTTACTTTTACAATTTTAGGCACTTTAATTTATGAGTTTTATTTTCACATGAACTTCTTTGGGAAAAAAAATATATATTGGAGTAATATTTACACAGAAAATAATAAGAATACAAACTTTTGTGTTTAAATTTGTCATCATAACAGATGATGATGGATTAAAGGGTAAGATTATATGTTAAGTAGTGTCATTTCTTACTGATAATACTTGTTATCTAAATTGAAATACTCTCTCCTTCTCTGGCAAAGAGTCAACTATACTATTTTGGGATGTTTTGTTTAAAAAGTCCACTTTCAAAAAATTATGCTTCTAATTTTCATAATTTTTCATCTTTACACTCGACTTGTGTTGTAATCATATTGGTTGTGTTTATGTATTTTTGTAATTATGACAAATTTCAATGGCGCTAATATATCCCTTAATAAATAGATTTTTCAAACTTGAACTCTTTGAATGGAATAGAGAGAGTACTATTTAGAAAAAAATATTTATATTCCTATCTGTGTGAGTTGTATTTTTTTAAACTGTATATCAAATTAAATGAGACTTTTTTTTTTTTTTTTTTAGCAACGAAAGCAGTACTAAAAATCTTTAACAAATTAAAGACTAATAACTGACATCCATTATAAAACACTTACCAAAGACAAATTCACTTATCGCATATGTTTGGTCCAAGACGTACTTAACAATGTATTATTAAAATAGCTAAACAATTTAATTAATTAATGTTTTAATTAAATAATTAAAATGGTCATTAACAAAATAATATAACTGAATAAGAAATGAAACCAATCATTCAAACATTTTTATTTCTATCAATCACAGACAAATCTCTAATCCCCTCCTCAGTTGATTCCTAACCAGGACCATTATATAACCTCATCCCTTCCCCCCTCCTCCTCCTACTCTTTAGCTCCTAACCACACACACACACACACACACACACAACACTCACAAACACAGTAAATGCAAAACAATTCTATCTAGCCTGAAAACCACACAGTTACACACACAAACACACAGTAAATGCAAAGCAGTTCTAGCCTGACTTTCTCTTTCTCACACACGCAGTAAATGCAGAGCGGTTCTAGCCTGACAAGTTCTACGGCGCTATTTCTAGTCTTGCCCCCTTGGGTTCTGTTTGCTACAAAGTGAATAAATGTACTTTTTGTTTCCATCAATAGTCAACACAGTTAAGGACTGTAAAGAAGGGAAGTTATTACGCTCGATTTAGCCTTTATTTCATTTACTTCGAGTCGATTACACGAATTATAAGTAAAACATAACAACCAAACGGGGGAGAAGGAAGAAAAAAAAAAAGTAAAAAATGCTTGAAACGATGAAGTACTTGATCGGCTCCGCCGGCCCTAGTGGCTACGGCTCGAAATCCACCGCCGAACGAGTCACCGAAAACACGTGCCTCGATTTCCGCTCCGTCACCGCCATCATCACTGGTAATCATTTCTCGTTTTTTTTTTTTCTCATGCACATGCAAGTCATCATTGTTCAATTATTGTTACCGGAAGTACTATTTTGTTTAATCTTCGTTATGATTTTTCAAAGGTGCGACGTCGGGTATCGGAGCTGAGACGGCTCGTGTTTTGGCTAAGCGCGGCGCAAGGCTTGTTTTGCCCGCTCGGAACCTGAAAGCTGCCGAGGATGCTAAGGCTCGTATTCTGTCGGAGGTTCCGGATTCGGAGATTCTCGTTATGTCTCTCGATCTTAGCTCTCTCACCTCCGTCCGGAATTTCGTTTCGGATTTTGAAGCTCTAAAATTGCCGCTGAATCTCCTCATGTAACAACTCCTCCAATCGAATTAATCTGATTATACATACATACATGTAGTCATGCTTATATTAATTTGAGTTGTTTATGTTGTTAATGGCAGAAACAATGCCGGAAAGTTTTCACATGATCACAGCATCTCCGAAGATGGAGTCGAGATGACGTTTGCTACTAATTATCTAGGTGAATTTTCTTAATAAATTTGTATGATTTAGGATAATAAATTATTCGAGTTTAGCTTGTGTCGATCAGATGACCCGAACGAGGCCGGGTCAAAGTCAGCTTTAAGTCAAACTTAGATTTAAGTTGGTTTTTTTGAGTCAATTTCGAATTCAACTTGATGTATATTAAGTTAGGCTCAAATTTTGGGGGAAATTTATGATTAGGTCACTTCCTGCTGACGAAGCTGCTGCTGAAGAAGATGATGGAGACGACGGAAACAACCGGGATACAAGGAAGGATAGTGAACGTGTCGTCGGCAATTCACAGCTGGTTTTCCGGCGATTTAATTCGTTCTCTGGAGAAATTGACTCGAAACAAAAGGTAAGACAGAGAAAATCGGGAAATAGATTCATTTACTATTCAGTCAGTAAAGATTTGAAATGAATAAAGAGAGAGAGAGAGCGATGGATTTGACTTTAATTTGTTCTTTATAATTAATTCGTGGGTGTATACAGTGAGTACGATGCGACACGTGCGTATGCTATCTCGAAACTGGCTAACGTTTTGCACACCAAGGAACTTGCTCAGAGATTGAAGGTTGGTGTGATAAATGTTTTTCTTTTTAATTTTTTTGCTGGAATTAAAAGATTTGGAGTATTAAAGGTGTATTTTGTTGTTTTTCTCTTTTGAAATTCGTAATAATTGATTTTTTTTTTTAGATTTTAATTAATTAATTAATTTATGATTGCAGGAAATGGAGGCAAATGTCACTGTAAATTGCGTTCATCCAGGAATTGTTAGGACTCGACTCACTAGAGATCGTGAAGGCTTCATTACAGGTAACCACAATCCTCAAAACTATTTTTAATCACAGAAACTTCTCAATTTTCCTTTTGGTGCTTGGCCTCTAACCTAAATTTCTTGCTTCTACAATTCAAAAGTCGTAAAAAGTTTTTTACTAATGAGTGGATAGTCAAAATCATTTTATCCCGAATCCCTTACTCTATTAAAGCGCCAGATTTCTAAATTCTCGTAGGTCACCCTTAGTAATTTTTATCATATGGGATTTAATTGGTCAAAGTTTTGTATCCATTTTATGGCATAAACATTATGTAGAATTACTTGTGATGCTCTCCGTATGTAACTAACTCCTTAATTACATGAGGATCGAGGTGAGAACTATTTGATTGTATTAGTGTTCAAGTAACAAAATGAGTACAAAATTTTAGACACATAATAATGGATGATTGGTCAAAAACCATAGATCTCCTGATCACTTTTTTAACGGGTGATCAGTAGTTTGTTAAATAAAGTTTGTATCTATTTTGTTACTTACACCATTGGTTCAAGGTTGCCTTATGCCTTTTATAAACTAGGAGATTATACTTGACCTTCTACATTTAAGAATTTTAGCTTGTGAATAGTCTATACTTACACCATTTGAATACTTAGTATTATTGTTGAAGTTCTGTTATGTAAAAATGCGCAGATCTGGTATTCTTTTTGGCGTCCAAACTCCTGAAAACAATTCCTCAGGTAATCTCTCTAACATTTACACAGTCTGTCTCTCAATATCACACACACACACACACACACACACACACACACACGCACATTCACATTGTATAATTTTACATTATCTTATGCACCTCATATAAATATGTAATTCAGGCAGCTGCAACAACTTGCTACGTCGCGACTCACCCCAGACTTGCAAGCGTGAGCGGAAAGTACTTTGCAGATTGCAATGAAACTTCAACCTCAAATCTCGGATCCAACTCGAACGAAGCAGCGAGGCTATGGTCCCTCTCCGAGATCATGGTCTCTTCCGGTACTCATTCGAAAACAGTTTTCGATCTCTTCGACGGCTTAGCTTAAGTATAATTCTAAACAAGACAAGTTAACGAAAGTCGAGAGCTTGTATAAGTAGAAAAAATATACTCCTATATATATACAGTGGTAGTTATATATAAATTATGTATACATTAGAACCTTTTTGAAGTATAGTTGTTAGATTAATTAGAAAAATACAGGTGTAAGCGATTGTTAGTTGTATAATATAAATAATATAAATATTGCATGGGTTTATAATTAGTTCGTGCACTCTCTAGTCTCTGGAAGTCTTTTTGGTGATAATATTGTTTTGGTAGATCAGTATAACATGAACGAAGATGAACAAACCTGCAAGGATTTAAGAACACAGGAGAGAAAGATGAAGTAATCAACTGAGAATGAAAAGAAAATGAGCTGAAGATACCAAGCAGCAGAAAGAGAATAAAATACGAGAGAAAGAGAGAGAGAGAGAGAGAGAGAGAGAGAAAAGAGATACCAAGAGAATCACCCAACTTAAGTTGGTCTGCTATAATCTGAAGTATAAATACAAAGAGACTTCCTAGGATGCAATAAATCAGAATAATACATACACTTCTCTAAGAAACTATACAAAGAATCTACATTATCTTTGACCAATGAGAAACTAGTGCTATGAACAAGAAACTGGGGGCAGTGGAATGAATGTTAATTACTGTCTTTCACCCCCTCAAGCGAAGCGGAACAGGGTGAAGCTGTAGCTTGTCAGAGAGTAGACGAAACCGAGGTTGAGCAAGGGACTTAGTATGGATGTCTGCCAATGGATCATTTGTAGATACATAAGCCAGACGTATAAACCCACGTTGATGAAGTTCTCGAATGAAATGACAATCAATTTCTATGTGCCTTGTTCGAGAATGAAAAACTGGATTTTTGGACATATGTAAAGCAGACATATTATCACAAAATATCACCGGAGCAGGCAAGTGTAAGCCTAACTCGCGATAGAGATAGGAAAACCAACGAAGTTATGCAGCTGTGGTTGCCAATGCTGGATATTCTGCCTCACTACTTGAACGAGAAACTGTTGTTTGCTTCTTTGCTGTCCATGAAACTAAGTTCGGCCCTATAAAGACACATGCACCTGTAGTGGACCGTCGGTCGTCCGGGCTTCCAGCCCAATCGGCATCAGAAAAAGCTTTTAAAGAAGTATCAGATGATGAACGAAGCTGAAAGCCGAGTGAAAGAGTTCCTTTAACAAACCGAAGGATGCGCTTGACTGCTTGAAAATGAGAAGTACGTGGTTGGTGCATGTACTGGCAGACTTGGTTTACAGCAAAGGCGAGATCCGGACGTGTCATTGTGAGGTATTGTAACCCCCCAACCATGCTACGGAACGTAGTGGGGTCGTAAGGGTCACCTTCCGATGCCGAGAGATGGGAATTAGGAGCGAGGGGTGTTGGAGCAGGCTTACAAGAATCCATATTTGTAACGATCCGAGCCCGAAGCCCGGTCCGCCATGCATAGCCCACGCACTGGCCCACTAAGCACCTTGGGTCAACTGACCCACCACAAGCCACCCAAAAGTCCATGGATAGGTTGGTGCACAGTGGTAGTGGATGGCCACTTATAAAGCACACACAAGTCCCACATCTACCCGATGTGGGATATCACAATCTGATGTGGGATATCACAATCTCCCCCACTTGAATCCTTGACGTCCTCGTCAAGAGCCAAAGGAGGTCCAAAGGATCGGCACCCCGGGCGATGTGTTCCTACACATTTTCGGCCGGGACCCGCTCTGATACCATATGTAACGACCCGAGCCTGAAGCCCGGTCCGCCACGCATAGCCCACGCACTGGCTCACTAAGTACCTTGGGTCAACTGGCCCACCACAAGCCACCCAAAAGTCCATGGATAGGTTGGTGCACAGTGGTAGTGGATGGCCACTTATAAAGCACACACAAGTCCCACATCTACCCGATGTGGGATATCACAATCCGATGTGGGATATCACAATCTCCCCCACTTGAATCCTTGACATCCTCGTCAAGAGCCAAAGGAGGTCCAAAGGATCGGCACCCCGGGCGATGTGTTCCTACACATTTTCGGCCGGGACCCGCTCTGATACCATATGTAACGACCCGAGCCTGAAGCCCGGTCCGCCACGCATAGCCCACGCACTGGCCCACTAAGCACCTTGGGTCAACTGGCCCACCACAAGCCACCCAAAAGTCCATGGATAGGTTGGTGCACAGTGGTAGTGGATGGCCACTTATAAAGCACACACAAGTCCCACATCTACCCGATGTGGGATATCACAATCCGATGTGGGATATCACAATCTCCCCCACTTGAATCCTTGACGTCCTCGTCAAGAGCCAAAGGAGGTCCAAAGTATCGGCACCCCGGGCGATGTGTTCCTACACATTTCCGGCCGGGACCCGTTCTGATACCATTTGTAACGACCCGAGCCCGAAGCCCGGTCCGCCACGCATAGCCCACGCACTGGCCCACTAAACACCTTGGGTCAACTGGCCCACCACAAGCCACCCAAAAGTCCATGGATAGGTTGGTGCCCAGTGGTAGTGGATGGCCACTTATAAAGCACACACAAGTCCCACATCTACCCGATGTGGGATATCACAATTCGATGTGGGATATCACAATATTGAACTTCCGTAAAAGATTAGATGCATATCGAGATTGACTCAATGTGAGAACAGATGGAGTGCGTGTGTCTTCAATGCCCAAGAAAACTCAACAAACCAAGCTTGCGACTATCAAAAGTCGAGAAAATTTGGTCAATAACTTGAGAAACCTCTGTTGATGATGACTCGGTGACAATAAAATCGTCGACATAGACAAGGATGACTAGAACGTCACTAAAGACAAAAGAAGTCATATGAAAGCCATCAAAACAAGAGGGAGGCCTAATAATGCGTCTAGGCCTATCACGACGTAGTTGATAGTCATTTAACTCAAGATTTTCATCTTCTATGACATTATCTTTCTCAACATGATTAGGAATTTCAACATTGATATTTTCATTTTCAAGATTTTCAGTTTGATTTTCATGGATAATTTCAGTTTCGGGTTGCACTCTAGTTTCAATAGGACTCGATGTGAAGGGGTGCTCCACCATAACAGGAGCCGGGGGAGGGATAGGTTCATTAGGGATATTTAAACATGGGAATTGATCATTTTCATTAAAAACAACATCACGACTAATGATAACTTTGAAATCCGGTTCATCTTTTATCCATAACCTATATCCTTTAACACCCTCGGGATAACCCAAGAAAACACACCTAACAGATCGAGGTTCCAATTTGTCATTTTTCCTATGGGCATAGGCAGCACACCCGAAAACTCTCAAATTTTGAAAATCAATTTCTCTATCCCAAAAAACTACCTCAGGACATCTACCTTGCAATGGGACGGAAGGGGATCTATTGATGAGATAGGCGGCAGTCAAGATCGCCTCCCCCCAAAACCTTTTGGAGAGACCCGAGGAGGCAAGCATACTCCTAACCCGCTCTAGCAGAGTTCTATTCATTCTCCCGGCAACCTCATTTTGTTGTGGGGTATAAGGGACAGTCTTGTGTCTTTCTATACCATTTTCAGCGCAAAATTTGTCCATTTCAGAATTACAAAACTCTAAGCCATTGTCAGTCCTGAGGGTTTTGATTTTACTACCAGTTTTGACCTCAATCATGGTTTTCCAATTCTTAAAATTTTCAAATACATCAAATTTGTGTTTTATTAAGAACAACCAAGTTTTTCGAGAAAAATCGTCAATTATGGATATGAAATATTTGTTACCACCTTGAGTGGGCTCACTAGAGGGCCCCCATACATCAGCATGTATGTACTCGAGGATTTTCTTGCTTGAGAACTTAGGGTTAGAGGACGAGGGGAAGCTCACACGGTGTTGTTTGCTCATAACACAAGTTTCACAGAAAGGCAAATCAGAAATCTCATCTTTTCCAAAAACTCCAGTTTTGTTTAAAATTCCTAAGCCTTTACTACTCATGTGGCCAAGTCTTTTATGCCATAAACTGATTTTATCTTCTTTTACTAAGTTTGCACAGTTTTCATCAAAAGACAATGGCGAAGTAGCACATATACAAATTGCGGCGTTTTTCAGTCTTCACAATCACAAGAGATCCTTTCATGATTTTCATCAAACCCCGCCCCCACCTTCCCTCAAAACCATCATCCTCTAAGGATGCACAAGAAATCAAGTTGTTGCATAGGTCAGGAACATGTCTTACATTTTTCAATTTTAAAACATTTCCAGATTCAAATTTAAGCAAATGTCACCAATTCCAGCAATATGACATTTATTTTCATTGGCAAGGGACACATAACCAGCATTTAATTCTTAATAAGAACTAAAAAAGTGTTTGTATGGTGTCATGTGGAATGTGCAAGAAGAATCAATCAACCATTCATTCTTACATGAAGACATGGTAATTACAGAATTAACCAAAGAATCACACGATTCCGTAACCATAAACACATTAGCATCGTCCTCACTACCCGAAGCCATATTACAGTAATTTTACCCATTTTGGTTTTGATTAAAATTTTTCTTTTTAGGATTAGTACACTCCTTCCTAAAATGACCGATTTTTCCACAATTGTAGCATTTTCTACCGCTTGTCCTAGACTTTGACCTACTTTTGCTCCTGCCTTTACCCTTTTCAAAGATTTTCCCTTGATTCTGATTTTGATTTTTGTTCTGCCCATTATTTCTATTTTGAGTCCTCCCTCTCACCATATGGACCTCACCGGATGTCAATGATTTACCCTTATTAGCTTTTAATTCTAATTCCTTACTCTTTAACCCATTTATAACCGTGTCAAGAGTCAATGCATCCCTACCATATTTGTTTGTAGATTTCACATCAGCATAAGATTCAGAAATGGCATTAAGAAGCACAATAGGGGTATATTCATCAATATGTTTGTCACCGGTTTGCTTGATGTCTTGTACTAATTTTGTGAAAATATCAATGTTGTCATCCATATCTTTGCTTAGGTCAAGTTTGAAGCGAAAAAACTTTTCTAGAAGATAAAGTTTGTTTGGCAATGATGTTTCAAAATAAAGTTCTAGTTTTTCCTAAAGAGCTTTCGCGGAGTCTAGCGTGCTACTTTTCGCGAAACAAAATCGGACAGTTTTAAAATGATAGATGAATATGCACATTCATCCATATCGGCTATATTTTCCTCCGTATCAGTTTCAGAAAACTTTAATGTTATGGCCTTGAAAACTTTTTCTTTGATTAAGATGCCTCTCATTTTCTGTTGCCATATCAAAAAATCCGTTTTTCCATTAAAAGGTTCTAGACTATATGTGGAAGTGGAAGAACTAGCCATTTTAAAATATAGATACAAGCAATCCCAAAAACAGAATAAGAACTAGGTATATAGCATGCAGCAGATCCAACCAAAACTAGGCATAAACCAACTTAGAGTAAAACAGATCTAATCATGCATACGACTATCAATAAGAAACCAACCACAGCAATAACATGAAACAGAGCAAACCAACAGATACAAGTTAACACAGAATAGGACAGATTTAACAACCACAGATCATGCAACAACAGCTTTAATCAACACATAATAAATCAACCACGCATTTATAGAGTGAAAAATTAAAGCAAGAAGGGAAGACCAGCTCACCCAGAAACCCTTGACTAGGGTTTCTATTTTGGATTTGGATTGAAGGGAGCCCTTGAAGAGGGCTGTTGACTACCGCTAACCACTGTATGCAAAGACACCACGAACCGAGCTCTGATACCACTGTTGAGGCTTCGTTTCACCCTTTGCGTATAACAGATCGAAGCCAAGAAGGCCAAATAATATTACAGAATAATATAGAGAGCCTAATACAAACAGATCAAGGGAGATCCTTACCAAGACGCTAAAGTAAGTATTACAATAAAAAAAAAGGGAGGGGGTTAACAGATTATCTAGATCAATGGATCATAGTGCATTTTCAGATCTACGCAATAAAATGCATCACCCTGCAAGACAAATCATTAGTCCAGAAATAGGAAACAAATTAGTAGCTAAAACTTAGTCAATATGGAAGGAAGCGAGCTGAGATAAGAGCGAGCAAATCATGCCAGTGATACTTCACCGACTCGCCGTCACAGGTGGCTAAACACCTCGGCTATAACTACTCCTTTAGGCTCAGTAACCCTTCACCGACCAGTCTACCACACAAGCCCCAAATATCCCTAACCCAGCACACTAGACTAAGGATTGACCCACCCAGCCCAAGCCCTAACTTCGGTGACCACACACACAACAGTAACTGGACAGAACACACACTCACTACCCAAACCCGACAAGAATGAACCGACACTCTCAAGGCTACCAGTTCATCGAAAGGACTGCCTACCAGAACTAAAACCCAAGAGTATATCCTCACACACTCACACTCACAGAGCCACTGAGAGAAGGGTGAAGAGAGAGAGAGACTCAAGGATATCGGGAGTAAGAAGAGATTGGGCTGAGAAAACCCTACTTAATCTAGCCCTAGATTTTTTGTTTATTGCACTGCTCACGCCAGGAGGGAAAAAGGAGTATATATACAGCGGCTGGAAAAAAAAAAGACAAGCAGGAGCACATAGGAAAGATTTGGAAATCCCTTCCGTGAATGCGCAAGCTACAGAGGGCTGCTAGGGAGTTGGGCTTTGGGGTTGGGCCAAAATAACAATGGGCTGCCATAAAATCTTGGGCCAGGTAACAAAAAAAATATAACAAGAACCAATCATTATATATTCACCACCAACCATAATTAAGGACAAACTTGACCATGCTTTGTTGTGCCCTGGAAGAATGGACATGAAGACGTATGTCAAATAAATAAGGAACTATCAGATCGATTGTTAAAGAAACCCAAGGAAATAATATATTCATGAAGACGTTGAAACCAAGCGCGAGGCGATTGTTTGAGAACGTAAAGGGCACGGTGTAACTTGTAAACAAAATCTGGATGTTGTGGATCAATATACCCGGGTGGTTGTGACATGTACACTTCCTCACGAAGAACACCGTTCAAAAATGCATTTTGAACATCTAGTTGCTCGATGGACCATGATTTTGACTGAGCAAGAGCTAAAATAGTGCGAATAGTTGGGGGTTTGATTATGGGACTGAAGGTTTCATCGTAGTCGACCCCGTCTTGTTGAGTATAGCCTTGTGCTACGAGTCGAGCTTTATAGCGTTCATGTCCATTCATATCAGTGGATCGTGTACTATTCTTCATAAGAGATTTGAAAGCATGTACTATTCTTCATAAGAGATTTGAGCTCATCATTCATGGCATCTTGCCATTGTGGCATTGTAACAGCCTGTTTAAAACTCTTTGGTTCATAATCAGGAGAATATTGAGAGATGACAGCATATGCTTGAGGCAAGGGATGCCTAGAAACTGGGTCAGCCATTATCTCTTACATATCCCAAAAATTCCAAGAGGGAGTTGAGTTGCTGTTGTTCAAAGTAGTGGCCTGATCAAGTCCAAAGGGGACCGGACTGTTTGAAAATGTCGACCTGGTAGAAACAGATTCAGTAGGGGCTCGAGGAGCAATGACAGACGAGGTCATGAGATGTGGTGTCGGGTTTGGAGTAACTGGTGTGGACTCTAGAGGAGTAGTCCACTCTCGAACTGTAGTAGAAGGATCAAGTGGACAACCCAACATGGACTGAACGAACGGGGATGCTGGTCCAGGGGCTTTCGGCAGAGCTGCCATGGATGGTGGATGAGCCGTAGGGCCAAGAATATGTCCATCATCAAATGAGAACTGTGCTTGAGAGAATTTTTCAAAGAGCTTGCTGGTATGGCCCGAAGAATGCTGGCTTGGGCCAGGAAAGTGAGCTGCAGAAACTGGTGTCTTTGCAAATGGAAAAAATGTCTCATCAAACAATACATGACATGAGATATAAACCCGATTAGTATTTGTATCAAGACACTTGTATCCCTTCCGAGATAAGTCATACCCTAAGAAAACACATGGTGTGGATTTTGGCATGAGCTTGTGTTTGTTGTGTGGAACCAGATGAGGGAAACAAATACAACCAAAGGTTTTGAGAAATCTATAGTCAGGAATACGTCAAAGTAATTTTTGATATGGAGACATGTATTTTAATTGTCGAGAAGGAAGGCGATTTATTAAAAAGAAAGTGGTGGAAAATGCCTCAAGCCAATATTTTTCAGGCACTTGGGATTAGAGATGTTAAACGGGCTAGCCCTAGCGGTTTCGAGCCAGCCCTAACGGGTCACGGGCTAAACGGTCCAATTTTTTCGGGCCACTAATATTGCAAACCTAACCCTAACCCTAGCGGGTTTCGGGCTAAACGGGCCACTATCGGGCCACGATTAAATATATAATATAACAATATTTTGAAATGGTTAATCGATAAACCATTCATAACTTTGATAGTTTCTTATGTTTTCAAAAGAAATATAAACTAGACATTTTTTTACATCAATGTCTTATAATTTCCAACTTGTTATTCTCAAAATAAATAATGTAATAGCTTTACTTAGCAGTTATTTCTAAAATTTTTGTTTATATTTCAGTATTTATTCACAAGTACACAAAGAAAAAATCTGTAGTGAAAATGATAAATGTGTTTGACTTTGGATTAATGGTTGTTGGTTTTATTTTCATGGTGGTTATTTTACATATCTCCTAAACTTTTTACGGCCTAATTAATATTACACTGGCTGGCGGGCCAACCCTGAAACCTGACGGGCCAGCCCTAACGGGTCGCGGGTTAAACGGGCTAGCCCTAAAAAGCCCTGATTTTAAACGGGCCAAAAATATTGAACCCTAACCCTGTTTTTTTCAGTTTAAACGGGCCAACCCTACGGGCCGTGGCCCTTTTAACATCTCTACTTGGGATTGTGCCATGAGGCATAAACCCATTTGTACAATATGACGATGCTTCCGTTCTACAACCCCGTTTTGTATTGGGGAGTGTGAGGACACGTGACTTGATGAAGAATACCGTGAAGTGTCAAAAAAGATGCAAATTAACGATTAATGAATTCACCCCCTCCATCAGTTTGTATTATTTTAATGGTATGGATGACAGATATTTTACAAGACAACTGATTTTCAATTTGTACTTTAAAAGTAGCAAAAACAGAACTAACGTCCGATTTATTTATCAAAGGAAACAACCATACATAATGAGAATAGTCGTCCATAATAGATAAATAAAATTTGAAACCAGAATTTGACACAACAGGCGTAGGTCCCCAAACATCTAAATGTAACATTTCAAGAGGTTTTGATGAATTAAAAGTACGAGAAGAAAAAGAAAGATTGCATGATTTTCCTATAGGACAAACATGACACATTTTATTTGACCTCACGGATCCGCTAATCAGAATCTGAAATCTATGAACAAGAGACTCAAAAATCTAAGCCGAAGGATGGCCGAGACGAGCATGCCACAAGGAGGAAGAAGAACGTTCTCCAATTAGAGCAAGAGGATTGAGAAGTGCCGCGGGTGAGAACGAAAGGTTTTATAAACCATCCGGGCTACTGCCAAAAAGAATTGTCTCCTTCGTAGCTTTGTCCTTAACACGAAAACCAGTATTGTCAAGTTCAAAAAGACAATTGTTGTCGGCAGAAAATTTACGATTGGACAATAAAGATTTATGCATATGAGGAACAAATAATACATTTTTCAAGGAGAAATAACGATTGCCATTTAGAAATCTAGACTGACCAATATATGAAATTGGTAAAGAAGTACCATTTGCAATTGTAACGGAGTCAATACCTATATAAGGAGAGTACTGAGTCATAACATCGGGAGAAGATGTCATGTGGTTTGTTGCACTGGAGTCCAGGACAAAGGATACGGGAGCCACGGAAGATGAGTTAAGTGGATGTGTAGGTGCTTGATATGGAGTATTAGCAAAAGAATGGTATGGAGTGGGGTTATAATTAGCAGAAGAATGGTATTGAGCAGTATAGGTTTGATTGGTTCGGTTTAGACAAGTAGGGGAGAGGTGGCCAAAACGGTGGCAAAGTTGACAGGTTTGGGATGGATCAGTAATAAGAAAAGGGTTGGGAGGAGTGTATATGGGTCGAGACTGGGGTGGGTTAAAGGGCTGTTGGGGGCGAAAATAGGAATATTTTTTGTCAGTTGTTAGTGTTGGTAAAATGCCTCTACCGCGATTTTTGTTTCGCCAAAAATTTCTTCCCCTTCCACGATTTCTACCGCCATTACCATGAGCTTGAGGCATGAACGACCACTGATTGGCAAAGTTGAAAGGTCTAGAATTTGATCAAAAATTTTGTCCAGAATTTGGGGTTGAGTTCGGGTGAGACTTGTCTGCCACGAGAGCTGTGGCAGTATTTGAGACAGTGGTTGAGTATTTGCTTTGTAGTGCTTCCTCTTGTAAAAGTAGGTCTTGAAGTTCATCCAAGGTACTGGCCGGAAGAGAGTTTTGAACTGTGATATACTCCTTGTATGCTGGACCAAGGCTGCCAAGAATTCTGCGTTGAAGCATTCTATTAGACACCCGTTCCCTGGCGATTGCTAAAGAATTAGCAATTGTTTTTTCTCGGAGAATGTAGTTCTTAATTGACATGTCCGATCTCGTGGGTGAGATCATGGAGGTTATCTTACGACATTGAATATGAGTTTATGATGCAACACCGAAATTCTTGGATAAGAGATCCCAAGCTTGGAGCAGTGTGACATGGGTTTACATGTGGTTGGATGTCCTGTGTTACAGTGGCCTTTATCCAGCCTAGAACAAGCTCGGAGGCTTGAACAAACAAGTCATGGTTTGGATTCAGGGTTTGTTCGTCTTCTAAGTATTTAGCAGGTGGGTTCGTTTCGGTTATTGTGTATTGGATCTTGTGAGTGGCTAAAGCAGAGAGAAAAAGGGAACTCCAATTTGGATAGTTATGCTCATTGAGATGCCAGTGAGACATAAAAGATTGGATGTTGAAGAATAGAGGTAGGGAGTGTGTAAGATTGTTTTGGCTCATGTTGTTAAGGGTAGAAGAACTTGCACCAATGGTTTTGATTGTAGCTACAGACTCATCTCCCACGGCACTTTGTAGCTCTGATACCATGAACGAAGATGAACAAACCTGCAAAGATTTAAGAACACAGGAGAGAAAGATGAAGTAATAAACTAAGAATGAAAAGAAAATGATCGAGTTGAAGATACCAAGCAGCAGAAAGAGAATAAAATACGAGAGAAAGAGAGAGAGAGAGAAAGAAAGAGAGAGAAAAGAGATACCAAGTGAATCACCCAACTTAAGTTGGTCTACTATAATCTGAAGTATAAATACAAAGAGACTTCCTAGGATGCAATGAATCAGAATAATACATACACTTCTCTAAGAAACTATACAAAGAATCTACATTATCTTTGACCACTGAGAAACTAGTGCTATGAACAAGAAACATGGGACAGTGGAAAGAATGTTAATTACTGCCTTTCATAACATAATGATAGTACAATGAAACAGAAGTTTAAGGAGTATTTCTTTTTAAGCATCATTTCTTCATATATTGATCAGTAGTTTAACTAAATGTCATATTTCCTTAAAAAATACGGAACAACAAGCTGTGCATCGTCATCGCTATGCACAAATTGATGCATCATGCATCCCGATGCACGAATTGTTTCATTGCGATGCACAAATTGATGCATTGCAATGCAGATTGCATATGGGATCTATATTTGAAAGCCCCAAACTGAGATAAAGTAGCGACACACTTGCTGCAATGACTATATATCCATATCCAATAGATGTTACCTGTGCAATGTTAAATCAAGCTACTTAGATCTTCCAAAGATAAGTTTTATGCTTTCACAAGCTAGCAGACTTACTTCTGCGAGATTTCCTCTGAGAAAGCACGTACTTCAAGACAGAATTGCCTTGCTCGTTTATCCGAAACTCATTGCTTCCAGTCCACAATATACAGCCCGTTCCATAGCTACTGGTAGTAAATCCTACACAGTCGCATTCTTTCCAACATGTATCCACGCAATCACCAATACTTAGGCCTCGATTGCTATATGGAAATAGAATAAAATAAAATTGATTAATAATGTTTGGTAGTAAGATGTTGATGTTGATGTTGCTGTTGGCCTAGCTTTGGCGAGGAGGGAACCTTTTTAGGTTGGGGGGTATTTTAGGAACAATATTTTCATTTATCCACCAAAGTGGAGTTTAGCGATTTGAAACAAATATAGTGAACTTTAGCGGTTGAATATCCAAGAAAGTGTACCGGCCGCAATGTTTTCAAAATTGTTAGTAGCTTCTGTTGAGATCCAAAACCTTTGTAGTTCACGGCTACGATTTAGTCAATATATTAAAATTTGTTAATCATTGACTGAGATTAGCCTCGTCATTTTGAGAATAAACAATAAAAATAATATTTGCTAATCACAACCATCGGATCAAATGATGTGATCAAATTTTGACCATAAACTCCACCAACTCTACCATCAAGCAACTTTGAGTCTCCATTTTCCTTTTGTTGAAGTGTTTGTATGGTACAAGCATAAGTGTGATGCAAGTATTTAAATGAATATTAGTTATTGGTTTATAAAACATTACTAACCCATGTTGTTACTAGTTCTTGGTATTAATAGAAAAACATCATGTTTGACCAAAAAAAAATCAAACAAGATAATAATTTAAGAATGAAAAGGTTATCGTTTTTTTTTTAGATACAATATAACCAAATGTAAAATATCTTGAGCTTGATTTTGTTTTCCTTTGGCCATTGTTTTGATTTCTTGAATGTATGATTTTTCCTTAGTTTTATAGAAGCTAAAAAGATTTTTTTATTTTTTATTTTTAAATAGTGATCAAGAACATGGATTTGTTCACTACCATGTGGTTTTCTATTTTTTTTTTGGAAATATTTGTGTATAGACCTGGCGTACTAACGTGCACCAAGAGAGATATGCTATGTACTTCTTTTCTTAATACCTGATAGAGATAAAATAGGATAAAACATCAGTCCATTCATGTATTTTCTTATTCATTATTTAGTTCATTGTATAGCATTTATTGTTTAGATAATTTCTATGTAAACATGTTGTATAAATACTTTAGCAATATTCATCTCCCATCAACTTGGGATTAATACTTCTCTACATGGTATCAAGAGCACGATCCTAATTACATATATAATTTTTTTTCCTTCCTTCCCTCTCCATTCGTCTTCTTCAATGGCCACCAGATTTTCAAGTTCTACCCAACCTTGCTGAACCCACCACCCTCTCATAATCGTATCACTCTCCCATGTTCTCAAATTAACTCCCACAAATTACATATCCTGGAAAACTCAAGTTGAAGCAACCCTCCTCGGCCTCGATCTATACAAGTTTATAGATGGTTCTATCCTTGCACCTCCCAAAACCTTACCTGCTGTCACCACACCTTCAACTCCAGCCGTGGACACTACCTCTGAAACAGAAGATCCCAACGACCCTACTGTCCTACTTCATATTCCTAATCCCGCATATACAACTTGGTTCCGGCAAGACAAGCTTATCCTTGGCGCTCTTGCTGGAACTCTTTCAGCCCCACTCGTCCCCCTAATCTCTCTCTGTCCCACCACATACGATGCGTGGAAAACTCTTGCAAAAACCTACGCCAACCCCTCCAAAGGACATCTCAAACAGCTCAAGGATCGACTACGAAACATTACCAAGGGATCCCGCTCAATCTCAGACTTCATGCAAGAAATTAAGACTTGCACTGATCAACTCGCCTCTTTAGGCCGTCCTCTCGAACAAGATGATATCGTAGACAGAATTCTCGATCAATTAAATGATCCTGACTACGACAGTGTTATCTCTGCAGTTCAAAACCGTGAAACCACCATTACCTTTGATGAACTTCACGAGAAACTCATCAACAAAGAGTTATCTCTCAAACTAAAGTCCACTAAAAGTCCATCTTTTCCCTCCTCTGTCAACTACGTCTCCAAAACCAACAATAACAACAACAACAGAACCCACATGTCTCGGTTTCCTTCACCTGCTGCTGGACTCCTGCCTACACCGCCAATTAATCCTTTTTCTCCTCGTCCGCCTTCAACTTTCAAGGGTAGATGTCAATGGTGTCGTACACCTGGGCACTATCTCTCTCAGTGTCCAGTGTTTCGACAGCATCACCCGCACATTACTGTCCCAAATCCTAACCTTAATCTTACTCCTTCACACAATCCCAGTCACTCCAGCAACATTCGACCCCAAAAATGCACCAACACCAACCCCCGTGCCAGCGCATACACTGCCACAGCTAATCACCCTTCTACTCAAACATGGCTTTTGGATAGTGGGGCTACCCATCATGCTACTAGTGACCTCGAAAATCTTGCTCTTCACACACCTTATGATGGCACGGAGGAGCTCCTAATTGGTGATGGCTCGGGCTTACCCATAACAAGTATTGGTTCGACTTCTCTTTTAACTAACAATTCTAAATTTTCTCTTAAAAATGTCCTCCACGTCCCGTCTCTCTCTCGTAACATAATTTCGATTTCTCAATTCTGTAACGATAATAACGCTTCTATAACTTTCTCACCAAATTCTTATGTTGTGAAGGATATTCAGTCGGGAACGGTTCTTCTTCAAGGTCGCCCTAGCTCCGGAGTGTATGAATGGCGGCCTCACCAATCTGCCGTTCATTCTATTAGCCTGTCTTCTACCTCAAATTGGCACCACAAACTTGGACACCCCTCCCCCTCTATTTTACGTTTCATAAGCAATAATTTCAATTTAAATATTCCAACATCTTTACCTTTTCATTGCAATGCATGTGATAGTAACAAGTCTCATAAATTGCCCTTTAATATTAATAGTATCCAATCTCAAGGACCACTCGACGTCATTTACAGTGACGTATGGACCTCTCCTGTGACTTCTTTTGATGCCTATAAGTACTATCTAATATTTGTCGATCATTTTTCCAAGTTTGTGTGGTTTTATCCACTAAAACGCAAAAATGATGCTACTTCTGTCTTCATTCATTTTAAGCTTCTAGTTGAAAAATATTTTTCCCGACCCATAAAAACTATTTTCAGTGATAATGGTGGAGAATACATAGGTCTCCAACCACTTCTTAAATCTCATGGCATTCAGCATTTCACGTCCCCTCCTCATACACCTGAACATAATGGGTATTCAGAACGTCGTCATCGTCACATTGTAGAAACCGGATTATCTCTCCTCTCTCACTCTTCGATGCCATTAAAATTCTGGTCCCTAGCCTTCACAACTGCATGCTACTTAATAAATCGCATGCCCACTCCTACCCTACACTATAAATCTCCCTACTTAACTCTTCATAATCAAAATCCTAACTACCTCAAATTACGACCTTTTGGTTGCCTTTGTTACCCATGGCTCCGTCCCTATAACTCACATAAATTACAACCTCGATTATAATAGACTTTTATATATGTACCCAAAATATAATAAATATTATAGTAATTGACTATACATTGTCTCTTCTGTATAAACTATACCATTATTCTCTAAGTTCATAGTTTAACATAGTACCTCGATCCCTATTGCATTATCCTTTTTACTACTCCATCGATCAGTTCTTCTTCTTTCTTTTTGGATAAATTTTGTGTTAATTTGTATGAAATTTGGGGGATTTATTTCTGGCAAATGATACTCATGCAACTTTTAGATCACAGAAGTGATTCATTAGTACGTTTACACGATCTTAGTAGAGGATTTGAGGGAATTGACCTAAGTGTCAAACCGAAAGGTTCCTCTTTGCGTAGTATACCAACTCGACGATAGAAAAACATACAACTTATCAGCTAATAAATACTCCGTTTGATGTTTTATTTTACTTGTACGTCTCGTGATCTCTCATACTTTCTCATTGTTTACTTAGGTCTAATGTGAATTTCAGAAAAAGCTGTCCATGAACCTTCTAACTCTAGTCTATCTGACCCATGAACCTAATCTTCTTATTCTCCATGATGATGATGGAGGAAGATGAGATGAAAGTAAAAGGAAGAACACTTTTTTTTTTTTTTGGCAGAAGACACCTTTTAAAGCTAGAATAGAGAGAGATAACAAGAAATGGAGGACCATGATAAGGGTCAACAAGATGATAAAGCACTCAACCTTGACACTGAAATTACTTTACCAGTAAAGTATAAAAAGTTGATTGATGTTTCATTTTCATTTCACATTGTTCTTGCCCATGTGTTGGGTACTCTCTTATTCCAATTTTTTTTTTTTTCAATTACAGTTTTATGTTTTTATGATCTGTTAGATACATATTATATTTTCGAAAATAAAGAATAACATCAAAAAATATAAAGATCTGAAATTTAAATATTAACAATGTAATTCTATTTTTAAAGTAAGCTAAAATTATAGGTGACAAACGGGTGAACTGGGCGGGTATGGTTAGAGCTTATGTGGCCAATGAGCTCAAATGGTCGGGCGAAGTGAGTGTCCAATTAATGACATTGACATAAATGGTTGGGTCATAAAAGAGCATCTATTTACCTATTAATATAAAATTATCAAATAAAAACAAACATTACATAAAATTATTTCAATACACATGTCTCTGAAATTATATTTCATACATAGATCATCTAAAAAGAAATTAATATCACTTTGAATCACATAAATCTGGTGAACGAGCGAGAAATTATGCCCAAAAAAATCGTCAGTTACTCGCTACCCTAACAAATTTTTTGGGCATAACTTCTCGCCCGTTCACCCGATCAATGTGATTCAAAGTGCAATTGATTTTTTTTTAGATGATCTATAAATAGAGTATGATTTCAAAATATATATAATAACAGTTCTAATTTCTTTGATTTTATGGACTTGTCAAAGCTTTTATGCTCAGGAGCGCCTATGGGCACCCATTTATGCCCAAGGATGAACTTGGGCTTATAAGGGCACTGTCCATTTATGCCCATTAAAAATTTGTTAGTGTCCATACCTATTAAAATACGGGCGGGCGGTCTAGACGAACAAATAGACACGGTCACAAATTTTCACCTCAAGCCAAAATGAAAAGTGCTAACTATTTTCGGAGGGAGTATATTATATGGCCACTTTGTGGTTGTTCCACCATTATCTGTTTATGTATGTCTGCACTCTGCAACTGATAACAAAGTTAATTAAACTGGTTTTTGATTTCTCCTTCTTTAGTGTTCATTTAAGCACAAAAATGAAACAGCCATCTATGAGTATTTTGTATTTCCTCTGAATAAAATGAAAAAGTCGTCCAAAAACAAAGTTACTCTCTATCTAATCTTTTCTTTTTCAAAGGTTACTTTCACCATTTTATTTTTGATTAGATTCCCACTTTAATTAATTGATCTCACTCTCACATAGTATTCTTGAAAATCACATACTATTTTAATGTTTATTATAGAGTCAGTTATTTTTTATTAATTTGTATGTCAAACCAAACAACACGAAAGTATTATATATTTATTGGCAAGTGCTCTGCAATCTATTCCCACCCCCACAAATTTTTATTTCTAAATGATGTTTGTGTTGTGACTTGCGCTTACACGTGGACATATATGCATTTTGGGTAGTGTTCTAAAAATGGGGCTAGGCGCCCCCTAGGTGCCGAGAAATAGGCTAAATCAGACAAAAAATGGTTCTCGTGAGAAATCGCCGCCTAACTCCCATTCCCAATTTGAATTTATTATTATTACTTTTTAAATCTTTGGCCCAAACGACGTAGTTTGGGTCTTTTCTTTTTTTTTTTTAAAAGAGCAAATTACACAAATAGTCCCTGTGCTCTACCCCTTTTTTAGGATTGGTCCTTGAACTAAAATTCGAAAAAAATAAGTCCCTGTACTGAAACTTTTTACGCAATTGGTCCTTCCGTCCAACTCTGTTAGTTTTTTCCGTTAATTATGCTCACATGCAACTCTCATGCCTTTGCCCAGGGGTAAAATTGTCCATGCATTCTTTTATTTTGAATGGACAAAATTAGCCATAATATTTTTATTTTTAAAAACTTAAATGTGGGTATTTTCGTAATTAGCTAAATCTAATTTTTAAACCCTTTCTTCCTCATTCCAACCCCTTCCCCTTGGTTCCACCGTGGCTGCCACCAACGACGAGAAATGCTCACGTGCCGGCGAGAAATGCTCACGTGCCGGCGAGTTTAAGCCACCATCACCTGAAACATTTTTGTCCCTACATATACCCCTCCCCTCTCCCTCTCTCATTTCATCTCTCTCTTTCTTCCAGAAAACACACACACAGAGTCAACAATCACACACGGAGAAAGCGGAAGAGATGGGATCGGAGTTGATCTTCAGGGGCCATGAGGCCCAACCCATGGCGGACGCCTACTCGCCCAAGCCCAACAAGCCATGGCTGTCCGTGATTCGCCCGATTCGTTACATCCTCCATGAGCAAGGCCGTCTTCTTCTTCGTCGACATTGCAATCGCCACCTTCGGCTTCACCATACTTCACTACTCCTCCCCGCCTCACCCCGTCGCGATCTCCGAGGCCTACTCCATTTCCGATTCGATCAATCAGTTTAATAATAACCCAAGACCCTATTACGGCTTGCCGGATTGGGGTCGTTCAATTCAGGTGGGAAGATATCGTTGGGTCTGAAACTGAAGGGGTTGAGGATTGTGGTGACGGGTGGGACCGGGTTCGTGGGTAGCCACCTCGTGGACCGTTTGATGGCGAGAGGGGATAGCATGATCGTCGTCGTTGATAATTTCGAAATTGGTTGTTCTGGTTTACCATTATGTTGGTTGCCTTCATAAATAGGCTTGTTGAGGTAGTCCCAAGATAAGTTCAAATTGATTTGGTTCAGTAAAGAGAAATCACAAGATAAGCCATGGAAAAGGCCCTTCTTTTTCGATTCTGTTGGTGATGAGCAGTAGACATGGAAAGAGGAAAAAATGGTCCTTGTACTTTTTTTTTTGAAATGACTATTTTATCCCTTGTAGAAATCACGTGACATGTACATGTCTATACTTAACGGCAAGAATTTAACGGAAGGACCAATGGTGTAAGTCACCCCACTACAGGGATCACTGGCATTGAGTAAGGACCAATCCTAAAAAAGGGGTAGAGCACAGGGACTATTTGTGTAGTTTGCTCTTTTTAAAAAGAAGGCAATTTAGTGTTAAGACTTGGAACTCTGGGGAAAAAAAAAACGACGCATCTCTCTCTCTTCTCGTCTTGTGCTCCATCTCGCAAATAGCGCATGCCTTAACCTAGTGCCGTCTCTCTCCTCTGCCTAATCTGTCGTTGTGCCATCCTACTTCCATCCCCCGCCGTGCCATCTCTTTGCCGTACCGCCACTTGCGCCACCAGGTATGTACACTGTACTAGTGAATGTTTGCACATATGAAATATGAATGTCTTTGATTCATAGAAAATTTGAAATCGTAGTGTTGAAGCCTTCTATTGACAATTTTTGGGGGAATGTAATGTTGTGATTCTTGTGTACTTGTTGGAATTTGGTGCGGAGACAGTGTCACGTGGGTACGTAGTCAAGGTGTTTGTTGAAATGACAAAATGAAAAATCTGAAAATTTTAAAAGTTTTAATCTTGTAATGTGATCATTACTTTTAGATTATTTTGTCATGTTTAGTTATTTACTATTAGTGTAACAGGTATTGTATGGACATATGGTGTAATTATGCCTAGATTCTAGCCTTGCCTAGGCGCTAGGTGCTGCTGTGCCTAGCAATTTTTAGAACAATGATTTTGGGTGGCTCCAAGCATAAATATGGGCCCTTGGACCTAAGTCCGGGATTGGGCATATTGGATCTACCAATCTAACAAAATTAAATTGGTTTGGGATTTTTGTAGCCCAAATTCTTTATTTTAGAATAAATGATTTTTCGTTTATAGTTTCAACAACTAAAAATCATCTAAAACTCTCTATTTCTATAGAAATAACTGTTAACACTTTGAAATTCAATGCAATACATTGTTTGTTCCAAATATTTCACACACTGTATTGTGGAATATTGCAGTTGATAAACAGATCACTAATAGCAATTCCCGGTTCAATAATTTGAATTTTTTTTGAAAAAGGAAAAGAGTAAAGAATCAACTATCAAGTCACAGTTGTTTCTTGGGCTCAAACTAGGGAAAGACAATAAAGAATGGATCAAACATTGTCTTCATGCCCAAAAAGTCTTAAGTTAACCATTGAATAAGGCCCATTGCTTTTGCCTGCCACAGTGCTACTCTTCCAGTTTTCATAACCCCAAGCAAGTCGTTATAGCCTACCATTTTCCAGCCCAAATCTCACCGGGAAATGGCGTCGTTGATCTCCGAAACCGTCCCGAAATTCACCGTCGAAACCCTCCGCACTGCCGCCAAACAATCCGAGCGATGTTACACTGTCCCCGTCCGTCTCCGCCGCGCCATCAAAAAATACCTCCGAGGTCCGTGATTCTCTCTATCTTCATAATATATATATATATATATGTATATATATATATATATATATATATATATATCAATTAGCATATTCATTTCATGTTATATTTTTTCTGGGGAATTACAGACCAAGAAGCGCCGAACATGAGGCGGAAAGTGTTGAGCTTGTCGCAATCGTTCGACGGAATCAAGGAAGTAAACCTACGGTTGGCAGCAACAACCTCGAAAGAGCTTATCGAAGATCCGCTGAAATCGGAAAGCTCGAAGAGATGGAAAATCAAGAGCTCTTACGGTGACATTGGTTTCAAGTACAGTGATGAACAGACGATTGCGTATGTTGCTTCCAGAATGCCGGCTGTGTTCTGTGCATGCTTTAGAGTTCTCAGTGAGGTAATCTCTATCAAATGCATCAGACTGTTGAATTACCATAAATTAGCTATGTACTAAACTTTGTAACAAACATTATCGTTTTTAAATCAAACATTCCAGACTTAAAAACTTGGCCTCGGAAGTAAGCATTATATTCCCTCCGATCAAATCAAAGAGTCCACGTCTAAAGAGCTGGTATATTTAATTACAAAAAAAAGAAAAATGCTTGAGCGTACTTAGAATGTTTATATCATATGTAGAGGGTAATGTTGGAAGGTTACGGAGACGGTAGGCATAATTTTTTAAAATGAACACTCTAAGTGAAACATCCCATGATAGAATAGTGAACCCTATACATGGAATAGAGGGAGTAACAAACACTGTTTGATTGGATCATACAGCGTGAGGAGTAAATTTAGAACTTCATATGAATTGCAAGCTCAAGTTTTTAGAAAACACAAGATTTTGACTGTAGCATCCTATAATGGAAAGTAGGACTCTTTGAGTGGAAACGAAGGAGTACTTACTAACACATGTTGGTATCTGGAAGTTCCTAGAATTGAAATAACTAGTTGGGGATGGTTAACATCCTTGAGTTTACAATTCTACAAAAGTTTGTATCTTGGGTGTGATCACTTTATTAGGGTTACAAATGTGGGATCAGAAGTAGGATTTGTCTTTATTTGTTTTACTATCTTGTTTAAATTTAGGTTAAAAGAAGGCTGCCGGGGTTTTCGCCAGCTTCGGTGTTGGATTTTGGTGCGGGTACTGGGTCTGCTTTATGGTGAGGATATGTTATGTTATCTACTGGTTATTGGATACAGGCAGTGTTTTTGGTTGCTTATGGTGGTATTTGGTCAAAATTTTACAGGGCACTGCGCGAGGTGTGGCCACGGTCTTTGGAGAGAATTAATTTAATAGAGCCATCTCAATCTATGCAGCGGGCTGGTCAGAGCCTTATAAAAGGTAATTTGGGATCCAGTACCAATCTCTTTGAGAAGTGCCCCTTCTCCCCTGAAAACACACAGGCTGACAGTGCACAAGTATAGTCTTACCATAACCAACACATAAAAAGTACTTACTCCTACGTAATAAGGAATACCTATCACAGCTTCAGTTCATCGCATAAATGTTCATTCTCTTTCTCATGTTGATAAATGTATGCCATAGTTTACTAATGGAAATTTAGACTTCTTATACTGATTATGAAGTTCTACTCCTATTGAGCTGTATAGCATCAGATATTTCGAACATCTGAGTAAGTTGAGTCTTTGCCTTAAGACAATCTTAGTAGATGCAAAGGTCCTGAGAAGGCAATCATTCATTTTGAAGTTTGTATCTAGCACAGAATTACTGATATTGCCGTTGATCATATCTGGTTAGATATGTCATGTTACTAATTTGAGATTTGAGGAGGCAGACGGCTGAATTTTGTTTTTAAGCAAGTAGAAATGAAAAATCCTTTGAGCAAAATGGTCAATTTCATGTGCTTCACACAATTCCAACCCACCCCCAGGCTACCCAAAAAAAAAAAAATGAAAAAAAAAAAACACCTAGAGAAGAGTTGTGTTTTCAAGTAAATTTATTACTTCTATCTTCTCAGTGCAGATCAGAAGAATTTGCCACTTATTCACAGCTATGATAGCCTTCTAGCACTAGCTCGGCAAATCAACAAGTCTGAAAAACAGCACGACCTTGTCATTGCTGTAAGCTTAATCTTCGAATGCTACTCTTCCTATCCATGTTTTTATGCTCTACTCCTGCATAGTGGCAAAGCGTTTTATCCGAAAGTTTATTATATTTCTAAATCTGAGAAGATTATGGATGATTTGCTAAGACTAGGTTTCTGCTTCTTACTAATGTGTAGTCCTACGTACTTGGAGAGATAGCATCACTGAAGGACAGATTTACTATTTTGCGCCAGCTTTGGGATCTTACACGAGATGTTCTGGTAAACTTTGAGGCCCATGGATGAGTTTCATGTTTCACAATGTGCATGTTTATGTGGGGAGTATCTGGATTCATGGTATTGATACCCATTGCTCAATGGCCATATTTATTCTCAGTTTACAGTTTTTTTTTTTTTTTTTTGAGAAGTTCTCAGTATACAGTTTAAATTATTAAATTCTTGCATTCATGTCTTCACTAAAACTTTCAGTTGCATCTGTCCGATATTTTCATATTTTGTTTGTCTAGATACAGATGTTGTATTAAACTGACAGTCAGAGACAAATCTTACAAAACTAGTTCTATTTGTATCCATTAGCTTTCTGTCGTGCCATCATAGGCGAGGTGCATGGTGGACATGAGTGTTTTTGTTTTACTTATCCATGACAAAGGGAAAAATGGACACTAAATGATGTAGGGACAAGCCCAACTCCTGTCCAAATATTATACCGCAAATTATTTGGGGGCCCAAGCAGTGTATTCAGCAGCAAGAGTTGCCAGTTTAATAATGATCTTCGTTGCACCAAGAAGAAAATTAAAAAGTAATGATCTTCAGTAATTAGGAATTTTTTGAAGACTTAATTATTAGGTACTTCCTCCGTCTCTAATAGAGTGTATGTTTTTGAAAAATTTGTCTCAAAATGAGTGTCTTTTGTATATAGTTACTAAATTCACCTTTGCTATCTATCATGTCTCAATGTATACTAGCCAAACGATAGAGTGAACACTGAGGGCATTCTTGTATATGTACTACTAAAATGGCTTAAAAGTCAACTTTCTTAATTTTTGCAAAATATTTAGAGTGAACACTAAGGGCATTCATGTATATGTACTACTAAAATGACTTAAAAGTCAATTTTCTTAATATTTGCAAAATATGAAAAGGGACACTCAATTAGGGACAGAGCGAGTACTATTTTTAGAATGTTTCTCTTTTTAGTTATTATAGTATCTAGGTAAGATCCTTTTCTTGGGAAGTAGGTTACCTAGAATGTTCTTGTAACTGTAAAGTACTAGTAAATCAATGAATAAAATGGTTTTGGATTACTGTTAATCGATAAACACTTTGTGTGTTCTTGGGTGATTGAATCCCCTTCAAAACAGCATTGAGGCTTGGACGAGTGAATTAATCCTTGTTTACTAATATAAACATTCTCTGTTTCGCGACAATTGGTCACGATCAAAGGCATCCGGAGGAACCTAGGGTTTATCCTATTCGGTGCGGATTGAATTCCGGTTAATCTCTCCTGTATCAGTTTTGGTACTAGAGAAAACCGATCCAATCGTTTATTTTGTTATGGCCCAAATAGTTGTACGAGTTACACTTCATCATCATCATCATCTTCCATATATGTTCATCAAGTTTATTGTTGCAGTGCCAAACAATTTTGGCCCCGATCAAAGGCATCTAGAAGGAACCTAGGGTTTATCCCTTTAAATGCAGATTGAATTTGGGTTAACCATTATCATTTCCTGCATCATTTAGAAAATGATATAGTGGGTCAAGATATTTTTATTTGGTTGCTAATGGGTCAAGATATTGAAAGCAAGGTCTGTAGGATTTGTATGCATGTGAAATATTAACCTTGTTCTACGTCCAACTATTAGTTGACTATCCAATTACAAAAGAGTGGAGCTGCTTGAGCTTCACATTTTACTGGAAATTTCGTAATTATATTGTACAGTTCAAAAACCTTGAAATATAATTTTGGGGCAATGATTATTGGAATGACTCTAAAAGAAGGGGCGGGGGAAGGTCAATGATAAGAGTATATACTGCCACATGGTCCGTAATCTACGTATTGAAAGCTTATACATACCAAAAAATCACTGAATTGTCTATAGCTCATTAATTGGATGCCTCGTACACTGTTTTGGTTATCAAGTGCTAATTGTATTTATATGGCTTGAGACAAGTTATCTTGAAGGAAACTTGTCTTATGATGGTAAATTTTCATGATGGTTGCCGTAGTATAGCATCCCGTTACTTTGATATCATTATTGATGTAATTTCATCATCACCATCATCTTTCTAATGTATATGATCATCACCACCATCATGGTTTGAGAAAAGGTCACTGCCAAGTGTTTGTCAATAGAGGGTGGAGGGGTGAATAGAGCTCAAGAAATCTTGAGTTTGTGTCGTAATGATTGACCTTGCATTCTCGTGATTAGAAGATTATTCCATTCTCCAAGCAAGGATGGCCCATCCATCAGCAGAACTTTGTTTATATATGACAGTATGGGATTGTTTTCTTTATGACATTCTATATTGGAATAGACATTGGTAGTTTATACTTCTATTTTATTATGATTCATAGAGAACAAAAAAGAATTCAATTACGCTTCTTCAACAACTGACTACTATATTCATGCTCATCTATCTTATGAATAGAGCTAAAATATTTTGTGCACTTGAATTGCATTGGTATTTATGTATACATTTTTTCATAAGACATTATATTCATTTCCTGAAATCTAATTCCGGAGCAGGTTTTGGTAGAACCTGGAACACCACATGGAGCTAATATTATATCTCAATTACGATCGCATATTCTTTGGATGGAGAAAAGGGTAAGAGTATTTCTTGTTCAAGTATTTGTTTGAGAGGTATTTTCACATAAGTTCACTGTTTATCCCCAATGGCTGCATTTTGCTCCCAGCTAATCCCTAGTTTCATCTTGGTGTATTTCTAGAAATGCCGCAAATTAGAGGCCGCGTCAAAAGTGGCTTCTAAGGATTTGATTACAGAGAAAATTGGTGCACATGTAGTTGCTCCAGTGAGTTAAATTGCTTCAATCAATTGCATTTCTTTCAAATTATCCTATTATCGGAATGCCTTTTCATATAATAATGTTTCTATTTCAGTGTCCGCATGATGGTGCTTGCCCATTGGACAATACTGAAAAATATTGTCATTTTGTTCAGCGATTGGAGAGGACGACATCACAGCGCGCATACAAGGTTTTTACTTATACCGTGTTGGTAGACTTCTTTGAAGAATATATATATATATATATATATATATATATACCCCACCATAATATTTGTTTCATCCAATTATCCATGGTATCGAGCAATTTGGAGCATGTGCATAGTGGGTATCTTGTAGCCTTGAAACAGTCTACAGCAGCTCCATCCAATAATTGACTGCAGAAACCTTGTGGAACGTACCATGGGTAGCCCGACAACATATCGGAGACTTATCAAATGAGCAAAAACATATTTTTGACTGTGGAGGGTTGAAAACCCACATGCTTCTCAAGGTGTCCTGCATCATTTCCATGGTACTGAAATAGCCACAAAATTCAATATAGAACACCCAATTTGTACCTCCTAGTCCAGAATACATCCCAAATTATATAGCCTAACTTATATCACACTCGAAGTGTCAACTTCCCTTGCAATTGACCTCTGATGGACCTACTCCTTAATTAACAATCAATGAGCTACAAGCATATGGCCATTGAAAACCCCACTCAAACCTCTGAAATTTAGAATCAGCGGAAAATGTGGTGACAAAAGTAACTAACATGTTTGGGTTTGAACTATCAAGATTGAGAGGGGCACCCTTTGAATAAAAAAGCAACACTTATATGCTTGATCTAGTGTACAAAGTATACAAATGACCAATCACAACATGAAATGCGCATCACTTTCTCCAATCAGAATTGAAGTGCAATAAATTTTCTCAGGAGAATAGTACACATGTCCTGTTATGATTAGCTATTTGTATACTTATTATACTGGACCAAGTATAGAAGTTTTGTCCCTTTGAATAACCTGGCTGGAGCTCACAATGACCAGCCTTTTTGGCAGCCAAATTTGCCAGCGGCCAACCACATAACAAAAAAGCACCTCCACTAACCCTTCCTTCATGAAAATACAGTCAACAGATCTATTTGAAACCTCGGTAACCCGTCCTATCTTGGAAACAAGTATAGCACAGATCCCTTAGAATTTCAAAACAAGTTGGAATCATCCAAACACCCTTGGGAGTTGCCTGTCAGATATCACAACTGCCAAAAATGGATGCGGTTTGGTATGTTGATTTCAGACAGTGATCGTACTTTTTTTTTTTGGGGGGGGGGGGTTAAAGATTTACAAGATGAATATAGAACTACCAAACGCTCTTGATTCGCCAGATCTTGCCTCTTAGTTTTAGCTGTGAATTGGTTGTAAGCTGTTTTGTCTCTCTAAAACCTTGTTTCTTTCAGACAAGCGATTTTATGTATTGTCCGTATCCATATTTTTTGGTATTGCTTTCCAGCGGTCCAAGGGGGTGCCTCTACGTGGCTTTGAAGATGAGAAATTTTGTTATGTTGCTTTCAGGCGAGGACAACGACCAAGGCGAGTATCTAGCTGCTTTATTTAGCTATGCATTTTGAACTATCTAAAATAATACTAGCAATAATAATAAATTCCTCACTCTTAGCAACTTCTGTGGTTCGAAAAAGTCGGCAATATAATGAAAAGTGCTATAGTTGTACTGTGATTCAGAATTTAGCCGCCTGTTCACGAAAATTCTATATTATTTATTTCAAACAGAGAACCTTGGCCACTTGATGGTATAAAGTTTGAAACTTTGAAAGAGCAGCGTGCTAAAAGAAATCCGGAAGATCTTGTTGACTATGGTAAGTTTCGTGTATATGTTCAATGTCAATCTAATTGTGGCTGAGGTTGCTCATTTGATTTGATTGGTATCAAGCATGTAGTAACATTTACATTTTGCTTAACTTTTGGAATAATTGAATTTCTGAATATTTATTATCTCAACAGAGGATCCATTCGGTTCCGAACTCGAAGAACTTCCAGGTGAAGAGGCTATTGTTAAGTATGATTCTGATATCACAGGAAGATACGTCTTTACTGAGGATGAGAGTGAAGAAGATGATGATGAAGAAGAAGAAGAAGATGAAGAAACACCTTGTGCTGATGTTGGGAGCGGTTGGGGAAGAATTGTCTATAGTCCTGTTCGTAGAGGTAGGCTGGTTGAAATGAATATTTGTCGATCAGCTAATCGTGAAGGCACTGAGGGATGTTTTGAACGGGTTGTTGTCACAAAGAGTAAGAACCCTACGATGCATCATCAAGCCCGAAAATCTCTTTGGGGCGACTTGTGGCCCTTTTAAAACAAGAAACTCCTTTCATCTTGGTCACTCATATTGTAGATTTTATAAATGGACAGCCAAGTGCATAAGGCTCCTGCCATGGTAAGGTCGGTGAAGGGTTTAATTCGTAGTCTTACTCCTTTAAGTAGTAAGCGGAGATGGTTTCCGTAGTTTAAAGCCCTGACCTTCAAGTCAAGAGACCGATTAGTAATTTGAACTCAAGGCTCCTACTCGAGCAAGCAGAGTCCCGGATATTATAATTTGAATCCATGACGTCCAAGTCAGCAGAGACAGTCGATTCTGTACTTTGAACTCTTAACTCCAAGTCAACAGGCTTAGTGAGTCGAACTCATGTCCGTTATGCTATAATGGAGCAACTTTACTTACGAGGTTCCAGACTTTATAATGTAAACCATATGAAGAGTTTTTTTTTTTTTCCCCCCCATCTGTATTGCTTGAGAAATGTACTGCATACATTTCCAGAAATAGGTCTTATTTGTTTTTTTTTTCTTCCTATCTATAGTGCTTGAGAAATGTACATCATACATTTCTAGAAATAGGTCTTGTTTGACTTAATACAACAGATTAAGGGCCTATTTGTTAACCTAATTAAGAGCTTAATTAGGAAAATTTTAAGTGAATTTAAAAATAAAATTGTTTGATAATGTAATATTGCATCACTTAATTAATTATGCATCTCTTAAAAATAGCCAAATTTTTTAGTCAAAAGGTGATGACTATTTTTCAAAGCTTAATTTTTAGTTTTAAAATTAATTGACTTTATTTTAAATATGAAAGTGTTGTGTATTTTTTAATGATCCTTAAGTGAGTGGGATTCATTAATTATTGTAGCAAGTAAATCAACAGTAAATTATTATTAATTTTATTTTTGGTAAAAATAAACAGTGAAATGGTATAGGTAACATTTCAGAAAAAAAAAAAAAAAGACTACAAGCTACCTATTGGATATTTTCTTGGAACGATTTAAAATGGAATAATGAAGAGTGTAAAAACGTTTTCAAGTATTCTATATATATAGAGTGTATTTGGCTTCATGATTTAGTGGTTTTATTCAGTGTGTTCTTTTTTGAAGAATAAGTAAAATTAAAAATAAAAAAGAAAGCTGGTTGGATAAAAAAATAAGAAAAGCCTAAAATTATAAATCAAGTCAATTAGGAGAACAAAATCAATATATGAAATTAACCCCTTGTTTCACGGATT
This sequence comes from Platycodon grandiflorus, assembly GCA_016624345.1. Classification (NCBI taxonomy): domain Eukaryota; kingdom Viridiplantae; phylum Streptophyta; class Magnoliopsida; order Asterales; family Campanulaceae; genus Platycodon; species Platycodon grandiflorus. The sequence continues at coordinate 50,140,253 of CM028361.1, read as the reverse complement.
TGTACATTAATTATTACTATTAGTACAACGTTATTTCATCCGTTTTCAAATTGATTTCTTTAATGTAACTTTTTAGTGTTAAAATAATTATCATTGCTTTTTGTATGAAATTGTTTATCCTCTCGTCCCAAAATTAGTGTTTATTTTTAGTTGTTTAATTAATAATTTAATGATTGAGTTATTTTAGTAACACATACTCCCTCCGTTCCTAAATTATTGTCTTGTTGGACCCAGCAAACAGATTGAGAAAAAAATAATTGACTTGATTATTAATATTAATATAGTGTGTTGTTTCCTTTAATGTCCATGTGTATGTGACCCTTAGTTAAAGTAGGAAGAAAAAGTAAGTATAAAATGATAAAAATAATGTCCCAAAAAAGAAAGTTTCAAACAAGATAATTATTTAAGACAAAAAAGGAAAGGAAAACAATAATTTAGGGACGAAACGTATAACATTACAAGTCCACACTAGGACACTATTAGAGATGTTAAACGGGTTGATCCTAGCAGTTTCGGGCAGGCCCTAGCGGGCCGCGGGCTAAACGGTCTAATTTTTTCGGGCTGCGGGTAATACTTAGTTGTTTTATGTTTTATAAGCGCTAAACGCAGCCCCTGACAAAATTACTAACTTGCTCTTTTTCCTATTTAATTTTTGAAATTTTAAAAAACTAAACCTTAAATTACAGTTTTCCCCTATTTTAAAAAATTTTAAAACTGCCCCCTAAGCTTTTTTAGGCTTACAGCCGCCCCTATAACTTAGGCCCCCCTTAAACCTAAAATTACATTTGCCCCCTACTTTTAAAAATTTTAAAACCGCCCCCTCCTCCTATACATTACTAAATTGCCCTTGATTTTTTCTATATATAAAAAGGACTTCCACCCTAACAAACTCACAATTTTCATCCATTCTCTCTAAACTCAGCATATTTTCTCTCTCTAGAAAGCTTTTCAGCTCTCTCATTAGTTTTTTGAATTAAAGGTATGTTTTTCATATACTTTGTATTAAATAAATTTTTTTATTTAGTTCTTTGCTTTGAATATATATGTTTTATGTATATTTTGTGTTAAATATGATTTTGTTGTTATTATTATGTTATAATGTACCATTTAGACAAAAAACAAAATTTGTTGGGACACATGCGCCTGTACCATGCGCATGTACAGGATGACATGAGCATGGTACAAGCGCACGTTGCATGATTTCTTCGCTTTTAATTAAAAAAAATTAAATTTTTTAAAAACTCATGCTACATGCGCCTGATACAGACACATGTGCCAAATTTTTTATTTTTGCGCTTTAACCCTTGTATTTGTTCATTTTTAAAATTGTTTCATTTCACCCCTTGAGTTTGTTAGTTTTGTGAAATTGAATGAATATTTGCGTTTTACCCCCTTGAGATTCTTAGTTTCGTTCAATTGAATGAAAATATGCAGTTGACCCCCTGAGTTTGTTAATTAAGTTAAATTATTAATATCTTAATATTAAATTTTTATACGATTTATTAAATGTTACACTTTATTCCTAATTGCATTATGCTTAAATAATTTATCTTAATTTTATTTTTATGTGATTTATTAAATGTTACACTTTATTCCTAATTATTGCATTATGCTTAAATAATTATTAATATCTTAATTCTTAAATGTTACACTTTCTTAATATTTAAATATTAATAATTATTAATATTTAATTTTTATGTGATTTATTAAATGTTACACTTTATTTCCAATTGCATTATGCTTAATATATTATGAGAATATTATATATATATATATATATATACATATTTAAAATTGATTTTTTTGTGCCATGTAGATGTCTGATGATCGTGGAAAGAGGGTTATGGAGAACAGCTTGGACTACGAAGGGCGGGCAAAGGATCGATGTGTATTTGCATCTGCCCGAACTAGGGTCCCTCCAAGAGAGGTCCGCCAGAGACAGCGACAGGCACAGATGGATGAGGAGACAGCGACAGGCACAGATGAATGAGGAGCTGGTCCCGCCTGTCGTACTTACCCCGGCTCCTGTTCAGTGGCATGGCTATCAGCCTACTCCAGTTTCGTTTGGGGTAGGTTTTGATGCAACCTCCTTAGTTGGAGATTCAGCTTTATGGGGTCAACGTTACTCGCACTCTCCCGCTATGACCAATGAGGAAGATCGTATTAACGAATAATTTATTCGGCAGTTGGACGATAATATTGGGCCGGATATTGACGTACCTGAACCTATTTCTCGTGGTCATCGCCCTGGCCCTAGTAGTGGTCGTCGCCCTAACCCTAGTAGAACTGGCACTAGTAGTGGGAGCGTGAGCGACAGTGACGATTGGAGGTTGATGGTGCCACAAGACGGAGGCCCCCAAATCATCGACTTATTGCCTGGTTTTCTTGGGCAGATCTCACGTGCTTTATGGACCTGACAGATGGTAATAATGACTTTACTATATCTAATTTTTACTTAATTCGAATTATATTTGTTATTACATATATTTTTATTGATGCTAATATGTATTTACGGTTTTTTTTTTCTATGTTTAACAAAATAGACCTCCTTTATTGGGACTCCACAGTGGTGATCAGATATATAAGTGGAGTCTAAACAATTTTAGGCCATAGAAAAATATGAAGCAACGGGCTTGGCGCATTCGCAGAAATGCATGTTTCCAAACGTGAACATGCCTTTGATTTTTGCTTTCGTGGAAAGATGGTATCCAGAGACCAACAATTTTTATCTTCCGTTTGGCTGGGTTCCCTATCATGGGAGATATCAGCTTATCTGAGCTGAGGCCGAGGATAGGGGGTCTATTAGGGTGGACGGCTGATCAAGTGAATGCTGAATTCAAGACTTACTTGATCAAGCTTAAAACCATCCAAAGAGAGTGTGGTACGACCGGGCTAATGGTCAGTCCAGAACGAAAAGCGACTGCATATTTGTTGTGGACGTTGGGTACGTCACTCTTCGTCGACAAATAAAAAACTTCAGTCACATCATAACTTTTGCTGTTCTTGGACCTATTGGAGGAGGTGCCCAACTATGCTTGGGGCGCAGCTGCGTTAGCATATCTATACCGTCAGCTCGGTATAGCATCTCGTCGAGATACAACGCAGATAGCTGAATGTCTAACTCTGTTGGAAGTAAGTTTTACTTGTTGGTTTAATTTATTAATTTGAAATCATTTGTATTTATTTTAATTTATTATTTATTAAATTGTTTTCGATTAGGGTTGGATATATGAGTATTTCCCAGAGTTCAATCCCGGACATGTAGAAAAGTGGACAACGGCAAGTCCCTACGTAGCTCGTTGGCGCACGGCTACGTCGAGAAATAGGAAAAAAATTCTAAGTTCAATTTTTTTTTTTTTTCCACTTGGACCAACCCGCCTATTCCCATCGGTACTTTGGATATGTATCGGAGACGACTTGATTAGTATACTGCTCAGGAGGTAAGATAAAATATCCCCTATAAATTTAAATTATTGAGTTTCTTATTTTTTTCTTATATTAATATATAGTTGTTTTTTTATTAACATGTAAATTTATTTTATTCAAATTATATGTTATTAATACAGGTTGTATGACATCCGTATCACTATGACCCGACAACGACCATCCCGATTAGTCTGTTTTGCGGTACCATCCACTATAGGACTATTACGGAGGCATACATGTCCAAGAGATGTTTACGACAATTCGGGTATGTTTAGACAATCCCGCCCGCTCCTCAAGTCCCTAACAAGGTATATTTGGGTTTGAACCCAAAGTTATACATGGTGGAGCACGATCCAAACAGGAGAAATTGGGATATGTGGCAAGCCCACTGCATTTCGCCCGAACGTTTTGGGTCATTTATGTGTAGTGATCCTAGTGTTGTGATGCCTTGGTATTACAGGTGGTTTAAGCCCCGATCTCATCCTCGGGTTGTCAGACCTGATTCTAGTGATGTCATTGATGAAAGACCTCCGTCACCTAGTCGGATGCCTCTAGAAGCTGTGAGTATTAAAATATTCAAGATATTCATGGCACATTTATTATTTATTTTTACGAATATTTGTTTTGACTATTCTTGTCTAATTTTGTATTGCAGCGAATACAATATTTAGGTAACCAGGCTCAACAGTAGTTGATGCCTCGCGTAAGGCGTGACGAGAATTACAATGCGAAAGAGTTCGATAGAGCTATCATAGATACATGCGACCACCTGCGTGATTGGATGTAGTTATATTTTAGTTTGTGTACTTGTTTTAAATTAGTAAAAATATTTATTGATGTAATATTTTAGTTTAAGGACTTCCTTTATTTTATCTAATGAAGTTTATTTACTTATTTAGTATATTGCAGGATGGATGAATAATTATTTGTTATTACATTAACAACTCAATAAAATAGCAACTAAATTAAGAAAAAAACTACTTAACGGAATATGACTTTAAAAAGATTTCATTAACAAACAAAATATCATACATTTTGACTCAACTCAAAACAGTAGAGATCCTTTTGAGGAATACATAGATGTTCCCACCACTAGATGTCTAGATACAAATCCTTTCCCAATGTGGCCACCCGGGTGGCTTCGGCGCGCAGGGCCTCAAGTCAATTTTTATAAAATGTTCTGCATCATGAACCAGCGCAAGGGTAATATATTCAGTTGGCGCTATTTGGCCACCAAGACGTGGCTGTAGAGGCAAGAAATGTTGGCACCCTGCCTGTCTTGAAAAACACTGTAATATTTGTTGATACCTCGTTACAACCACCAGTCCCAGATCGGTCAAACACAACAAATATCACTGTGGAGCCGTAGCCTCGTGATAGTCACATATGCGAACAGCTTTCATAAGGCTTTTTTTTGTCAGAACTCTCCAATAAAAATCCTAATTTTTGAACATCTCCTGAACCAGCTCGCGTCTCACCAAGTCCTATATTTCCTCGTCGCCATACACACAAAGGGCAATACATTTAAAACCATAGTGCCCATCTCCCTTTACGTTAGTATGTCCAGTTATATACTTCAGAAACCAACGTGGAACGTCGGTTGGGTATGGACAATTAGTGTTAAATGTATTCACATCAGTACTCATAGATTTACGACCTTGTCCTTTACTGGGTTTTGGAATGGACGTTGACATGGGATCTGGTCGCTGACTACCTGAGTATTTCTTATCGACATATTCCCAATTGGATGGGTCCCTCTTCGTCGACTTCCTGTTGGGAGGGCGCCCTTTGTGTTTCTTATCCGTATCATGTTCCCTAAACTCAGACGCGTGTCTACGAATGACATTCCCTATCTTGGTAGAAAGCACAACCTTGTCAATGTTTGATTGTTGACCGATTTCAAACAACAAGTCTCTGATTAAATCATCACCACTGCGTCTTGTCGTGGATAATTCCTCATTCAACTCCATATCTAAAGTCCTCTAGTAAGTATTGATGTCTGTAGGATCAAACGGGATTAGGTTGCGTTGCGCCTCAATCATCTCATGAAGACATGGTAAGCCGTGGGACGATCGCAGAATGTATCGATCGATGTCATACCCTTCGAGTTTGTTAGGATCCTTTAGTGTCTCTAGCTTAATCCATTCCTCGTTCATCAACTCGAAAGCCTTATGAGATACAACGCAAGCAAGTTGTCGAAACACGAAGCTTTTTTCAGTTAGCGTATGGACAACTGTGCGCGATTGCTCGAATTGAGCCTTTATCTCGTTCAGTTGTAACTCGATATTGCTGTGTAGCTTCAGGAATATCGTGTCGAAACCCCCAGTCGCTGAGCCTAACCATCTCTTCAGCTGCGAAGGAGTACTCTTGACCCTGGATGACATAATATTGGACTGTCTTATTAATACGAGGTGATGAAAATTTATAATATATTGTAACTTCTAATAAAGAAAAATTCATTTCAGTTTATATAAATTAAATATAATACATGTTTGTCGTAGTATTCCCAAAATGTAAAATATCTTTGGTCCACGCAGTACAGAATTTCTTCTTGTATGGAACCAACCATTCTCTCATCACATAATTCACTACCCATACTTGTTGGCCCATATTCCTACCAACGCAGCTAGGTGTGCTTCAAATTTCTCCTCTGTTCTTGCATCAACAATTTTGTGCCACCTAGACATAAATACTAGAGAAAAGTCTTTAGTCTTCGTGCGCTGAATCACTTGTTTCTCCACATTCTTCGATATATGTCTTTTACACAACATATGTTGGGCATCGGGAAAGAAATGTTGAATTGCTTTCATTAAAGCCAACTCCTTGTCAGTGAGAAAAAGCTTTGGACAAATCTCCAAAAGTGCAAACAACTGATGCAGCGTTCCCAAAACCCACATGAAAGAATCAGTGGTCTCGTCATGAATGAAGGCGAAAGAAACGTGGAAATTTTTACCGGTAGGTGCCACCCCAATAATCTCCAACAACGGCAAGTTGTATTTATTTGTTTTCTACGTTGAGTCCAAAATGATAACGTACGGAAACTTTTGTAACAAAACCATTGATGTTAGGTGCACTAACATGACATGTTTGAGAGTAGCATCAACATCTTGAAATTCTTCCCAATGGTAGTAGCCACTGTCATACATCAGTTTAAAGAAATGTTGCATTGGTGTTGCTTCACCCATGTCATCCCTTTTTATTTTCTGTACCAAATTCTATTTGACGTAGCGAGCTAATATTATCGGGATCTGTATTATGCAGATTATGGAGGATTTTCTTCGGCTTCATATTGTCTTGTGTAAGTTGTTTAACAACTTCATAATCATCTTTCAGTGACGTTCTCGATCTGTGCCACTGTCCATACTGAGTAAGTGGGTGGTTGTGTCGACGATTCTCGACAACGTGCACTTTCCAAAGATTACCACCAAGCTGTTGAACTGCAGTAACCTCAAATAGACATCCTATTTTCTTCGAACCGCGTTTTTTTCTTTGCATATTAGCATCTCCAGTTACTCTGGGAGTTCCACTTCTTTCGCAATCAAAAGAAACAATTTTGTTTTCATTTCTACTTCTATGCTGCTTAATTATCATATGCATGTTATTTAGGTGTCCTGTAGAAAGAATCCATTCCCCCACCAGCACTAAACTCTGAAATATTATTTCTATAACAACGCACCCGCTAACATCCGGATAAATTATTTCATCTATAGGGGAACAATCCTGTAATTATTTAATCGTGTCTAAGCAAAATTTAATATTAATATTAATTCAATTAATCTGCCCAAACAAATAACATAGGCCACAAATAATTATTTAAGCAATTATAAGCAACATTTAATAGTAATTAATTAATTGTAAATAATACAACTAATAATATTAATTCATTTAATAGACCCAAAACTAATAATTATGTAACATAAAAGTTTACAAAGTTAAATTAAGGGGGGAAATTGTAAGTTTCTATTTACTTAAACATTTAATGAAACTAATTTACACATGGGGTAAAGTCAATATTTAAATATTAATAAAGTGTAACATTTGAGGCTAACATATATTAATAATTATTTAAGCATAATGCATAATGCAATAATTGGGAATAAAGTGTAACATTTAATAAATCACATAAAAATAAAATAAAATAAAGATAAATTATTTAAGCATAATGCAATTATGAATAAAGTGTAACATTTAATAAATCACATAAAAATTAAATATTAAGATATTAATAATTATTTAACCATAATGCAATTGAAAGTGTAACATTTTCATATACCTAAAAATTTTAACTTAATTAACAAACTCAAGGGGTAAATTGCATATTTTCATTCAATTTAATGAAACTAACAATCTCAAGGGGGTAAAATGCAAATATTCATTCAATTTAACGAAACTAACAAACTCAGGGGGTGAAATGAAACAATTTCAAAAATAGACAAATACAAGGGTTAAAGTGCAAATTTTTTTTTTGCTACATACGCCCGTACCAGGCTCATGGCATCTTGTACATGCGCCTAGACCATGCGCATGTACAAGATGACATGTGCCTGGTATAGGCGCATGTAGCATGCATTTTCAAAAATTTTTTAATTAAAAAATCAGAAATCATGCAACATGCGCTTGTACCATGCGCATGTCATTTGGTACATGTGCATGGTCTAGGCGCATGTGTCCCAATTTTATTTTTGTATATTTAATACAAATAACTAAGCTAAAAAATTACAAAAAATATACAATTTAGAAGCAAATAACTAAATGCACTCAATTTAATTAACACAAAGTCTAAAACATACATATTAATTGGATAATTTAAACAAAATTACCTCTGAATTGTCTGAGCTGGATCGCCCTTCCGAGTTATTAGCCGAATTAGTAGACGTTTGGATAAATAAAAAATTAAAGTATTGAGAAAGAGAGAGGGAGAGATAGTAGATGAAAAAAAAATTTCATCCATTCCTTTTTTTAAAAAAATTTAAGGGGTCTAAGTGTAAAATTTAAGGGGGCTATTTTAAAAAGTTTAGGGGGCCTAAGTTATAGGGGGCTGCTGTAAGCCTAAAAAAGCTCGGGGGGGGGGCGATTTTAAAATTTTTAAAAATAGGGGGGAAACTGTAATTTAAGGTTTAGTTTTTTAAAATTTTAAAAATAAAATAGGGAAAATGGCAAGTTAGTAATTTTGCCTGGGGGGGCTGGGTTTAGCGTCGGTCTTTATATTTAACTGCAGAATAGCTGAGTTTACTTGTCTAATGTTACAAGCAGGATCTATATTCCTTTGTTTGAGAGAGTATGACTGAATAATACTTAATCACTTGATAAAATTGTTTATTTAAAAGATTTACAGTTTGAGAGTAAAACAGTTTAGTTTGAGTATAATAAGTTTGTAGTTTGCACATCAGAATTTGTATTTACAAAGTGATATATAAAGTGTTTAAAATATGTGATCTTGCTTTAATAGAGATTCAACTCAAGTGAGAGAGAATAACTTATAAAGACAGTCAAATACACATTAACAGATAAGCAGTTAAGATAAATGCTGTAAAGTAAAGAGTTTAGAGATAGAGAAATTGACACAATGATTTTAGTGGTTCAGATCTCTTATCGTACATTCACTCCTCACAGCCCTCTGGTCCTATGAGGCAATAATCCACTATAACTATCTTAATTACACAAGTTATTGGGAGTCAAATGAAAGATCTCAATTCCTTCTCAACTAGTTGGCTCCCTAACTAGGTTCTTTGCACAAATCATAAAGTAAATAAAGAAAAGCTTCTGTGAAATGACTCTAGATAGTCTGATAGAAGCAATGATAAAGATCTTCTTGACAGCTTGGTCTTCAATGAATTTTGTGAAAGTTTTGAGCACTTTGTGAGAACAATCTTTTTGATGTATATTGAGTTATATGAATATGAATGAAACTCAGTATGTTTGACTTCATCTTCTTGATCAGCTTTGGGAGTCGAAGGAAAGATCTCAATATGCTCTCAGTGTATTTGTTGTGTTTGCTGGATTCATTTAATGTGCTCTTTATATAGACAGTTGATTGAGAATTGGCCGTTGCTCAATGGTTGGATTTACAACTTATTTAACCACTTGCATGCATTTGGTCAGTTTGCCAGCTTGTTTCTGTCAGTTGTCTTACATAAAGAGGTTCTCTCACAGTCTACTTGGTGTCGCTCTAATTAGGGTTTCTTGCTCTAATAAGTCAGTTTTACCCTTTGTGTGACCGTTATGCAATTTGCCACGTGTTTTACAACATAACTGTTACAACTTCATACAACTGTTACGTTATGATAACTTAGTTTTTTCCATGCTGTGAAACAGCTTAACAGCTCAAACCTTTCTTCGATGGTATACAACTCTTTTTATAATATTTCTATGTATAAAAGGGGTTTAATCTAACTAATTAGCATCATCAAAACACTAATCTAAACACAGGTCCTAATAATTTCCCCCTTTTTGATGATGCAGGTCATGACAAAGTCCTATTTAAAAATGTAGCCTACTCATGTTTCTTTTTAGGCTTTTTACTATGCAAAACAGAGGACTTAAGTCATTTTTACAAATTTAAATACTTACATTTTTACAAATTTAAATACTTACATCATAAAAAGTTTTCTAAAAGAGTTTTATCTTTATAGGTTCTTTTGGATATGGATAGTTTGTCAGAGACTATCTTAGTTGCTTTTAAACTTTAGGCAACTTATTGAGAATTTTGAAAGCAAATGCTTATCAATGTTGTCTTTATGCAAAACATAAGTAGAGTGTGAAAACAATCAACTTGTTTTTACAAACCATCAGAAACAAATTGTTTTACAAATCATTCCCCCTTACTAGAATAGTCATTAATTTCCTTCCAAAGCTGTTCTTCATCTTCTTGATCAGCTTTCTTTTCTTTAGCAGCTTTTCTTCTAGCTCGAACTTCTGGGGCTATTTGATCCATAAGCTTCTTATTTCTTGCTAAGTTTCTATGAGCATAGAATAGATCCCGGTTCCAATTAAATCTCATAGCTGGAATGACTTTAAAGTCTGGTCCTTCAACATCTTTTAATTCTGTTAGATTGTTGAAGTGCCTTCCTATTATGGATCTAAGTTGAGATATACTGGCTTGTCTTCTTGGTGGAATTGATGTTCTTATTGGTGCTCTGAACCTTGATGGTTGCTGTGGATCGTCTTTAAACCTCTTAGCTCTTCTTTCAGCTAGTCTACTCTCATGGTTTGTCTTGTTAATGTTGATGGTGTCAATGAGGTTCTGAGTTATTCTATCTGTAAACTTCTTTATGAATTTATCATCAACAATCAGATTTGATGGTGCTGCTTGTTCTTTCTTGTTTATCTGTGTTCTCTCTTGTTTCCACTTATCAAAAAACTCAATAACGATGTTGGCACAATGTTTGCCAATCATTTTGATTTCAAAGGATGATAGATGAGAAGATTTACCAAAATCAATGTCAAATAGAGAAGATGGGAGTGAAAAATTTCTCATGTGTGAATGACTAAGTAAAATGCTATGAATGCTAAAATCAAAGTCAATAGCATCAAGTGATGAAGACTGAGAAAAAGGTATAGAAATTTTTTGTACCTCAGTTACAATAGGTGTTTCCTGTGAAGAAGGAGAAGGAGTTGTTTCAGTTGTTGGACATAGTGGTGCAAGAACTGCTTTTGGTAACTGAACCGTTGACAATGGAGTGGCTCTGCTTGTACTTGTTATGATTATTTCTTCATCATCATCTATTTTTCTGCTTGAGTTTTCTCCAATTTTCTTCCACTTTGGAGGCTGATTTCTTTTTTTCTTAGCGGTTATGAGACTTCTTGTTAGAATCATCTCCAGCAAACCTTCTTCACCATGAGTTTAAATCAATTCTTCAAGTTTCTGTTGTTCTTCTTCCATGGTTGTTGGCATACTTTCTTCAAGAGTTTCTTCATCAAGTCTATCATCAGGAAGTTGAACATCCTCAAAATTTTGGCTTTCAGCCATATCCTTATCTTGATATGGTTTCCCCTCAGTTTGATCATCCTTATCAACCTTTTCATTATCTTGTTCCCCCTCAGAATGAGCTTCAGATCTTGACTGTTCATTCTTGGCTATTTGGGCAGACTCAGATGTTTGAGGTTGCTGAAAGTGGAGATGTCCTTCAGGATAAATGACTTGTAGTGGGGTAAATGTCTTGAATTATTTGATTTTCTCACAAAGTATTGGGATCACATCATATAGGTTTATCCTTTCTTTTGGAGGAGTATTTGGAGTTGTTTGGTTCAATGTATCCCAAATTTCATTTTTAGAGTATCCACTGGCCCTTAATTCTTCAGCAGTTGTCTGTCTTCTTTACATTACTTCTTCAACTGTTTTCTTCAATCTCTCAAAAGCCTTATCTTGCTTCTTGCTTTTGAACGCATTCAAAAATTCAGTAATTTTGGTAGAATCTTGAATGGAGAGTGACCTAGAGAGGTTTTCCTTAGAAGAGGAAGGGCTTAGCTTTGGAGAAGACACAAATTCTGTTGTAGGGCTGGTTGTTGTATCGGTATCATCAAGTTCATCATGCTTGGATGAACTTGAGGTGATAAGAATATCAGAAATTGTTTTTTTTCTGATGAAAAAGTGATTTCTCTTAACCTATCAGATCTTCTCAAAGGGGTTTTTCCTTTAGCTATTTTGGGCTTCTTAGTTGTTGGCTCTTCAACCACTGAACTGAATTCTTGTGGCCTCTTTCCACACTTTGGCTTTTTGCAATTCCAAGTGCTATTGTTAAAGAATCCTGAATGATTAATTGTTCCATTTCCTAACTTTAAGTGTTTGAATTCTAGCAATCCACTTAGGAACCTGATCTGATTTTGGGTTTACATCTTGTAGGTCCGCTTACTGGGAGTAGAGCTCAGAAATAGGCTAGAAGGGGGGGGGGAGGGGTGAATAGCCTATATATCAAACTTTAAATTTCATTCGAAACTTCAAGTTGTGATATTTCTAACTGATCTGAAGGATCATATTGATTGATCACTATTGGCAGTTGATGTAAATTAATCAATTAGATTGTCAATCAGCTGATGTAATCACCTAACCAATTAGCAAGTATTCAACTGTATCAGATAAGCATATTGACTAATCAGTATGGACAACGGAAGTTCATATAATAGTTGATTGATATAGGATCAGTCGACTGATAATTAAGTGACTAATAAGAGATGGAAAACATAAAGAGATTCAGTCACTTAAAACTTGCTGATACTCTTGGTAAGATAATAGGATAGTTTACTATAAGATAGAAATGCAAGTATGTTCAGTTCTTTTGTAGAAGTAATTTAATCTAAGTAATGTGGTAGACAATGAAATATAAAATAGCAGTACACAAGATTGAATTCAGTAGTTGACCGACTAAAGATCAGTCACTGCATAAGACACTTCATTAAAAGAATTCAGTCAAGTCATACTTGTTGTTTAGCTGACTTGTTTAAGTACATACTGCAGAAAGTAAATTATAACACTAAGGAGAAACATATATGCTAACTAATCCTATTGGGAGGCCAATGGAGATATAGATGATATCTCCATTTGCTATTCCTTCTGACCAAAATCGGGAGCAACAAGAATTCAAATACATTTTAAACTCTTGGTGGCGAGGAAATTATTGGTCAGTGAGATGAGTAAGAATATTAAAAGTGATGCTCAAACTTAGAAAGTTTAAACATCTCTTTTGGGGATATCCCGACTCATATTATGTTGTGTGATCAGATCCACATCAACCATTATAATGTTTAGTAAAGCTATGTGTGTGGATGAGATTTGGAGTGAAGACCCATACTCTAGACTAGACGCTAACAGATAAGATCTTTTTGGACATTCATTTCCTTTTTCTCTCTTTCTTCTCTTCATACACTTGGTGAGTGAAGTCTTTATCCTTCGGTATTTTGAGAGAATGATGAAGATGAGGTTCAAGGGAAAATGATAGATGACTGACTGGAAAGCTTCAATGTACTCTAACTTCACAAGTGTATTGCTCTTGCACACCACTGTATCTTTCCCTCTTTCCACAAGAACTAGCTCTCAGTGTATTCTTCACATGTTGATCCACTTTTTCCACATATTACTTAAGCAGACGCTTGGGGTATTTATAGGGAGAAAGATGTGGGTAGGCGTTGAGAGATCTTTTAATTCAACCATTAGATTTTGTCTTGTAGAGGTTGAATTCAAAATCTCAAAGGCTGTGTCTAAGATTTAGGGCTTTTGAAGAAGATATTAAGATCTTCTAGAGAAGACTTTAAGTGTTTGAAAAGCTTTATGGTGTTGTCACATTGCATAGTACTTTTCTGGTAGGGGCCACGTGAAGAGTAGTACTTTGTGATCAAGATTGTTTAGAGAATATATTTTTAGATGATCTAAAAATATATTTCTTTTTATCCATTGTGCCTTGATCGCTTATGTGAGTTCCGAGACATTGGATGGGCATCAGTTTGCTGATAGTTTGAGAGCTTTGTCTTGGACATCAGTTGGTGACGCTGCTCCTTTGTTTTTCTTTAGCTTCAGCTTCAGCTCCTTTTATTAGTTTGATGCTTTGGTGTCCTAATGAGATCTGTAACAGTCTTGAGTCTTTGGTAGGCACTGTATTTGATTATTCGTCATGATGAGTGGGGATGGTCTAAGGCTGAATAACTAAGTATATAGTATACAGACTACTAATCAAATGTAAAGAAGTTATCCTAAACTTAGATAGGTGATGGTTACAAGCAAATCTTTAGTAATTAAGGAATATTCACTTAGAGGTCTTATGATAAGTGAATAGGTGAATATTCCCAAAAAATCTCCTCCTATTTGCTTGTGACCATTACCTATTGTACTTAGAGCTGATGTTGATCTTAGTAATGACATGTTTTGTGAGATTATCTCCTTAATAAGAAAACACGTTCGAAGCCAAAATTATATTTAGCTCAGTGTTTTCTAATGCTAACTACTTACAAACTGAAAGTCCAAACACAAGTACAAAGCAAAAGAACGATGTTTAAATAACTTAATAATAGATATAATAAATACTAGCATATAAGTCATTTATGCAATATGTTTAAAATCTATGCAGAGAGGTGTATATGAAAATAATATGCATGATTTTAAGCATAAGCATAATCACTGTCTTTTAAACCAGATGTTTAATTGTACAAAGTTTAAGAAAAACTGTGATACCAATTATAATATATCAATTTTGAAATACTTTTCTCCTCCTGACTGAATCAGTCCTTTTCTTTTCTTTTCTTTTTAGTATACATTTTGATTCTCTTTAGTGACACTTCTCTCCTCCTTGGTTACTTCAGTGGAGTTTGCTTCATTCTTCTCCTTAGTACACTCATCCTGATTATTCTCCTCCTTAATGTTCTCCTCCGTAATATTCTCCTCCTTAATGGGCACAAGCATATTGGAGGCAACAGAAGAGAAGGGCGAAGAGGAATGAGCTACTGAAGAACTCAATGAAGTAATTGATTCTTCACTTCTTGCTGGTACCCAGTCAACGAAGTTGGTGACATCATATCTGGGTCCTGAAGTCTCTGTCTTTGCCTTTGACTGATGCAAGGACGTCTCCTTATAGTACGAGGCCTTGTTGTTCTAGCACCCATCATTCTTTCTATCCATTCAACATGAGTGACTCGACGAGATGAAGAGTTTGGTGCATTTGCATCTTTTGTCTATAGGATATGAAATTTGAGAGATACAAGACACAGTTGAGACAACACAAGAATGGACATTGATTATTATATCAGTTTGATAAGAGATTATTAAGCATGGACTAATATAATAATTTTCAATGTAGAAGCAGTATGAACTTAGATATAAAAAGATAAGATCAGTTCAGAAAGAGTTACCATTTTGAAGATTCGAGTGTAATATGAAGAAGAAAAGCGTTTAAAAAGTTCTGGTAGGATTTGAAGATTTCTGAGGAGTATGAATAACTCATTTTATATAAAAAAAATCATCTCTAGAAATTCTGAGAATTTGAAGAGTTTTTCGAAATAAGTCCAAGAGTTTTTCCTCCCCCTTAATACTACTTTAAAAAATATTAGTGACAAGCGAAATATGTCAGTTATGATTAGTCACAGGAAAAATAAATGCTCTCATGGAAAACAAATATTATTTCAGGCATACAAGAGACTTCTAGGTTAAAGACTTCTTCTTAGGTTAAAGACTTCTTCTTCTTACAAATTTTAGTAAGATTAATCGGAGTTCCTACTACTTCCTAGGTTAAAGACGTCTTCTTCTTCTTAGTCATTCCTGCTGAAGATTTCGTGAGTTATTAGCAGGTCATTGGTGACGGGAAGTTGTTCTTCAGGTTGGACAGTGTGACACCCCGACCCGGATCTCTATAAAACCCCAAGGTTGGTTCGCCAAACAACACAACGACACAACCAATCAAGAAAAGTACGTGGCGTAACCACCCGTACTTACTATAAAACACAACTGATAAAACCTGCGATAATAATAAACAAGTCTTCGGCGACACTACAGCCGGAACCCAACTAACAAAATCCTCAAGTCTAAGACTCAGGAAACAACCAAACAACAACCTCCACGGCCACAACATGCCGGAGAAACAACATAAACCACAAGCCACAACATGCTCGGGAAAGAAACTAAATTAACAACAACGTAATATACACAAGCACAACATACATATGTCAGCTACCAAAAGAATATAAGGTTTACAACACAAACAAATACTACCCAAGTAAAGTTTACATAACTTTACGCAACCATCGTCCTCACCAAAAGAAATATTACTAACTATGAACAAGCTTTAAGAGTCCACAACAAAAGACAACCTTTGAGCTATACACGATCTCATCGACCTCACCAGGAAACGGTAGGCTGGCTCAGATCTAAGGAAAAATATATGAACAACAAACAGGGTGAGTCAAAACTCAATAAGTTATTAAATGCAACTACATGACATGGCATAATGCTTAAGTGATAAACATAACATGGTAATATCAGTTACACACCATAACTGAATATGTAACATCATTATTGATTTATAATTCACATTAGTCGCATAGCACCTTGATGTTCACATAAGTGCTAGTAAATAAATCACATAGTAAAGGATATCATTTCTCTTTCTTCCAACTTTGCGTTGCTCTTGCAATACACAAAACAACCAACACGTGCCTCGATATCCGTGTACGTGGTATCGACGTCCCTGATTAATACCATCGGGTTTAACTAGCAACCCAAAGTCGGGTATATTGCTACAACAGTGGGGCCACTTCTCAACTGTGGCCAACAGAGGAGGGGTGCGTGAACTCTGGTACGGCGAATTATAGCGATCACAAACATTGATTTGTAGAGACTATATGTCGTCCCACCTTGATTAAAACCACAAATGCCAGCTGGACTCAATGCAATGCACAAGTTCGTATAATACTCATCTTATGTAAATAACCATCAAGTTCAAAAGTAGTGAACTTGATACATGTCAAGTAGATTATATTATTCTACCAAGATTTATCACCAAACATATTGTTTCAATAACTTTAAACCACCACAATAGAGCTAAATCACAAGTCTCTAATTTACCAGTATCAATTACTCAGAGGACCAAAATCCATATCAAACGAACTCTAATTTTCGTAGGATTTTAACATGTTGTTTGGTAATTGTTACTCTAACTAAAAATCAACTTCTTAGAGTCATTACTACACTTCTCAAAATTTGGGTATTACTGCTATATGCAAAATTTCCTGTTTAAAGTCTCTAATTTGTTCTTTAGTTCAATTCCATGGTTGTGCACTTAATTTCAACATGCAACATCATCCAAACCCAACACTTAGCACATGAACATGTTATACATCTCAACATATCATTTAGACATAAAAATACCAAGTATACAAGTCATGCATGTACAATTGATGACAATTATGTAGCAATTCTTAAGCATACATAGGGGGTTTAGTAACTTACTTGGAATGGACTCTTAAACCCACCAAAGATGAAATCAAAGCCTTGTATAATGGTCTTCTAGTCCTTAGCAACACAATGGTGGTCTTGGATTAAAAATCAAGTGGTTGGATTGAGAGAACAAGAAACACACACACCAATCTCACACTATCTCCACACATACACTCTCTAAGCTCTAATAGAGGAAATGGATGAAGAGTGGGAGTGTTTAAGGTCTTCTTAGAGGTTTAGGGAGAGAATCAGGCTGGTCAAGGGTCTTGAGTACGTTTTAAGTTGGGTCAACCAAGGTTAAGGGGTTAAAAGTTAAAAATTATAAAATTCTGCACAATTCTGTCCGTACGGTCGCACTTGGGCGCGCGCCTGCGTGCTAAGGCACGCCAGGTCCTGAACTTTTTTTTGATTTTTTTACAAAACTGCTGGTTGTTGCGCGCTAGGGCGCGCCTAGGGTGCGCTGGGGCGTGACCTGGGACTTCAAAAATGTTTCCAAAGTGTTCCTAAGCCATCCTAACATGATCCTAACCTCCAACAAGGTTTAAAACACATCAAAACTTATCCAAGTTCACATATAACAAAACTAGAATGTTATGTAATACAAGTATGAATGATTAAACCACAAGCCAAACATATTAAACATATGAAATCATGGTGTAAGACACTCCACATGCTATTCAAATGAACCTAATACACATGCCTATCATGGTAACAATGCAATCAAGTAAACATAATGCACATTTAAAGAACTTAGGGTATTATAGACAGAGTCATGAATTGACTGGAATGAACACAGGAAATGGGAGATGATTCTCGCATATTGCCTGATAGCATGTTATGACCAACTGCCCCTTAGGACGGCTTGGCTGATGAAAGAGAAGAGAACTCCAGACCAGTTTAGGACTTGAGTTTCAAGGACAGCAACAGTAAGGTTGCGTTGTCTTTGAGTGAATACATTTGACCCATGATTTTTGAAAAGAAGGCATCGGTCAATGATTTCACTTACATAGTACATGTTCAATGGATATTGATTTCTTTCCATTGTACCATGTTTTTCTCTCGGGTAGTCACCAGTTCTTCTTAACCTGTGAGATATTCTCAGCATCAAAGACAATTCTTATACCCCTAATCTCGCCAGAGAGTCAGGATCTATTGTCAGCCATCATCATCCCCGAGTAAAATTCGTCAACAAGTTTGAGGCTGTAGAATTTTTCACTAAAGTAGAATAGAGGGATGAGTCCAGAATTATGAAGCAGGTTGTAGATCTCACCACCGAATTCATTATTGGAAAAAAAAATCTTCCACATTTATAGTATGGCCCAGAATGTAGGATTTTGACCTAATTCTAGTTATGAACCGATTAATGACAAGCAGAGGATTAATTGGCAAGTCATTTCCAGTATTGTTACTTCCTGAAGAGGATTCCATTGAAGAAGATGAAGAAATAGAAGTACTATAAAGGTTTTTGTAATAATGTTGTGCTATGAGAAGGATTTATAAAGAAGTTTTAAAGAGTTACTTCTATGATGTGTTATTGTGCCTTTTCAAGGTAGCAACGACATAAGTTTTTCAAGAATACGTCTTTTGAGGAAACTACTGTTGCAACTGTTAGAAAAGGTCTAATAAGTAAGGCACGAAGATTCATAGAAGTGGTTGATAATGCAATTAAATGCATTAACTGAGTCATTTAACTGAGTCACTTGATTAGTTGATAAAAGAAACTGACGATTATGTGATCGTAGTTGTGGGCTTATGAGAGTTTGAGTTTTATTCACCATGAATAATTATCTCTGTCAAGATGTCTCTCAGCCACTTGACTCTATTTCTTGATCAGTTAATAGATAACTGATAAGAGTCATGAAGTTAGGATGGTTTTTAGAAAATAAGTTATGCAAAGATTTTCCCTTAGCCAATGAATATTCAACGTTAATCTCCTCTAAACAACTGGAATGGTCTTACAGAGGTTTAACTGATTTATCATTAAGAACCTCCTTATGCCATAGGGTTTGACTTACGAAGGTATGATTGATGGCTAGCTATGAGTTCATCCTTCGGCCAAATAAAACTTGATGACAAGTTTTATGGGGGTGGACTTATAATGGTTTGATTAAAAATTCAATGAGAAATATCCTTAGGCCACTTAATTGGTTTGATCAGTCGGAGAAGATTCATCGGTCGAAGTATTAACTGATGAGCTGATTGAATTGGTCTGATTGTGTCAGCTTGTATAGCCAACTGATCATTTAGCTGAGTTGACTCAGCTGAAGGTAGTGACTGATGGAGAATTTAGAAGAAATTTATTCAGTCACTGAGAGATCAGTTTTGAATATCAGTGGCGACTGAGGGAGGTTTAAGAAAATAGTTCAGTCAATCGCGACTGAAGTTCTTAAATGCTAACTGATGACGTAATCAATCGACATGTGACTGAATGGTTTAATAATATCCCATAAAAAAATAGTACTAAAAGTAATAGCATTATTTACCTGAATTGTGGAATTTTATCATGTCAGCAGATGAAAAGGGTATGAGCAATGTTTGAAGATTGCTGATGCACATTCATACCTTGAACTGTTAACATTTTGAAGAATGACTGATGGTAGACGATTGTCTAATGTCTTTAGTCAATGACAACAGTCTTCTTAAAGGTTTTTAAGAACTCCTCCTCAGCTTGAGAATGTCTATACATAAATATTTCTCTTTTCATGAAGTGCCTGGTTGAACTTTGATTCATTCTACCTTGCCATCAGCAGAGTTAAATTGTCTTTGAGTAAATCTTTCATAGTGTCTTCCGGTAAGTCAAGAGATACCTATCTCGTGTTATGGACTTACAAGGAAATGGTTAAGTCATAAATGATTAAATAGAGATATAAAGATCCGTGATATTTTGACAAGAGAATACATGTTCATTGAAGAAAATCTTGAGAACTCTTTAATGTTGATATAACAGAGAATTATAAATTTGAGGATGCCAGTACTACTAGTTAGGAATCTGCACCTTTCCTTTAATATGTAATACTCCGGATTCATAGGACTCTTGTACGGACACCACTACTACTACACAAGATTTACGTAACTACATGCCGCACAATAGTTCTAATACATACTCAATATTGTTGTACGGGAACCACCACTACTTCACAAGATTTACGCGACTACATGTTGCACAATAATTCTAGTACGCTCCCAAGAATGTAATCTCTTTTCAAAAAATCAAGATCTCAAGAATGTCTTTAATGTGTGTATTAACAGATCAATTTCAGTGGTTCTAGTCTAATCTATCTTATAGAATAAGGAACGATATGACTTGGCATATTTGACACTATAGCAGTAGTTTCGAGATTGTAAAGTTCTGTAGAACTAATCAAATAGAAACCAAATGAAGGGGGTAAAAATGTAAAGATTTTCAAAACTATAACCTTCATTTACTGCTAATAATTGATCCCACAGTAAGTCCATAGACTTACTTCAATTACGTAGGAATAGAAACCAACTTAAAGAAATAATTGTTTTGGCAAAGTTTAGTATCACAAAGACAAAGTTCATAGATGAGATATAAATGTACACCTAAGGAATCTGAGAGAGTTAGTATGTATTCAGTTGGTTTGAAGTGGTCTTACGATCTGGACAATTGAATGATGATTTATGCTTTTTGAATATTCAAAAAAGGAGTTCAGCATAAATTAAATATGTTCATCTTTGCATTCTTTAGAATAATATTACATCATTGGGCTGAATGCAAACAAAACATGAACATATTTTCTAAGGTAAACATGGTGTTTCCTAACATTTGATCTAATCTGAGATGTAAATCTAATCTTAATCCTTAAGACTAATCTTCTTTTTCCAAGCTACACGCTCCGTTGGGTCTTCTTCTTTGAAGAATTAGACCCTGGTTCTATAATGATTTCACCAAAGTGGTGAGACCACTGCACGGGAGGTGCAGTGAAGACAATCAGGGAATATCACAATAAGAGAGTTCCCCATGTCCTCCACCTCATCATCAGCTGGTGATGACGGAATTAATGATGGCTCGTAAGATGTTTCTTGCGCTCCTAAGATTGCCATAAGATATTTCTTGCGTTCTTGGAATAGGCAAATCTTGAAGTGGGCATGTATCATTTTGACATGATGCCAAGGAGAACAAGAGTATTTTCCAGAGACGAGTCTGGTCATCTTGGAAGAAAGTTAAAACAAAGGTCTAAAGGAGTAGAAGAGTTTGAAGATATTGTTTAGAGGATAGATCAATTATGTGAGGTTTTGCTTATCTTAGAAGATTTTGATAAACTGTATTATAAGGGTTTGAATAAGAGTTGAGTCCCTTAAATACTAGTTTTTGGAGAGTTGGACAGGTTAAGTCTTTCTAGACAAAATTGTCTGATTTTCGAGGTTCATGAATGTGCTTTTTGAAAATATAAAAAGTTGTTTTTAACACAGTAGACCTAGGTGACAAGATGGATCATCCTTTAAGTAGAGTAAAGGTTTTTCCATTTTGTCCTTATCTGGAAATTGTCAACAATAGGTTTTGAAAGTTTTGAGATTTTGTTGATGTAGTTTAAAATAAAAAAAAATCTATTGAGTATTTGTGTCAAAAGAAATTTTCTTTGTGTATCATTGTCTACTCATGACGCTACTTTGACTGATTTCTAAGGATTTTATAAAATAAGGTGCAGTCAAGGTCATGATAACAGATTTATAGAATCTAAGCACTTATATTATGCAGATACACTAATTTTATAAAGATCATTAGCGAAGTAAATTCAAATATTGTAGCTAATGAGTGATGGCATAAATATCAATAATTTTCAATTATATTAAAGTTCCTGTTGGATCAAGAATTTAAGATAATCACATTCTTTATACAAGTAGGTTCATACCTGTACTAGCTTATATGTGAAAGGTAGCTTCTACGCTTATCAGAGAGATGTGAAGTTTGATCATTCAGCTCTTTCTCTTAAAGCTTTGAAGTCTTAGTGGAGGCTTTGTGGAAGACCATTGATTCAGTTTCTGAATCATAAGTGTTTAAGATGTCAAGTGGCAAAGAGCTTTGAAGTCTTGGTGGAGGCTTTGTGGAAGACCATTGATTCAGTTTCTGAATCATAAGTGTTTAAGATGTCAAGTGGCAAAGAGCTTTGATTGCTTCATCTTTTGAATTTTTCTTTGAAGTTCAACAACCTCCTTTGGTGATCAGCTTATCACTGAGGATAGAGAAGTAGCACATTTTGACTTGTGTAACTAATAATTTGATGTTCAGTCCAGCTTGTCTGTTATAATAGAGAATCATTAGTAACACTTTTGGAGTCTTGATCAGACTTTCAATGATAGTCAAAAATAAAAATTGCTAAAGAGAGTAGAGATTAAAAGTATATTTTGATGTCTATTAATGTCAATTCTTTGAGGAATATCATATCTCTAGAAGGACTTTCATGGATCAGCCAATCTGATAGCCTAGACTTATGAGTAAAGGACTAACCTTCCATTTTGCTTGCTAAGTGAAAAATAAGCTTCCTTTATATCTTACATGGGTCTTTCATCTAGAGGACATTTTAATCACTTGTCTTTCTGAGAAGATATTGAATTATTAAACTTATACAACTTCTCAGTAGATGAAAATAAAGACACAGTAATAATATCAGCCAGTAATGTGTAAAGAGAAGACTTAAGAGAGTTTTTGAAGACATTTTAATTTCTCCTTCAGTCAACCTTTATATGACTTGAAGCACTTATCGTTCCTACTGTTGATTAAATGTGGATTCCATCAGTAGTTTAAGATTTTATTTCTGCAAGTGTACCTTAGACTCCAACTATCCTTAAGAAAATTGAATTGATTATAAAGATGAAATGAACAGTTTTTAAAGGATGCGTCTTAAAAATGATTTCGATCAGAGTAGAGATTTTTAAGAGTAGAAATTATTTTAAAAAGAAAGCATCTTTAAATTTGAGCTCTAGACCTCTCTCAAGCTATTAAGCTTGGAAACATATTGTTTCGACAGAGATCAGCTCTGATACCAATTGTTGGTCCGCTTACTGGGAGTAGAGCTCAGAAATAGGCTAGAGGAGGGGGGGTTAATAACCTATATATCAAACTTTAAATTTCATTCAAAACTTCAAGTTGTGATATCCATAACTGATATGAAGGATCATACTGACTCATCAGTATGGGTAGTTGATGTAAATTAATCAGTTAGATTGTTAGTCAACTGATAAGCTAACCAATTGGCAAGTATTCAACTATATCAGATAAGCATACTGACTAATTAGTATGGACAACAAAGTTCATATAATAGTTGATTGATTAGTTGACTGATAAGTAACTAATAAGAGATGGAAAAATGAAGAGATTTAGTCACTTAAAACTTGCTGATGCTCTTGGTAAGACAATAGGACAATTTGTTATAAGATAGAAATGCAAGTATGTTCAGTTCTTTTGTAGAAGTAATTTAATTTAAGTAATATGATAGGCAATGAAATATAAAGCAGCAGTACACAAGATTGAATTCATCAGTTGACTGTCTAAAGATTAGTCACTGCATAATATACTTCATTAAAAGAATTCAGTTAAGTCATACTTGTTGTTTAGCTGACTTGCTTAAGTACATATTACAGAAAGTAAATTATAACACTAAGGAGAAACATACAAGCTAACTAATCCTATTGGGAGGCCAATAGAGATATAGATGATATCTCCATTTGCTATTCCTCCTGACCAAAATCGGGAGCAACAAGAATTCAAATACAATTTGAACTCTTGGTGGCAAGGAAATTATTGGTCAATGAGATGAGTAAGAATATTAAAAGTGAGGTTTAATATATAATTTGGTCCTTGAACTTTACACCTTTTCCTGGTTCGGTTATAGAACTTTAACATTTCCTATTTTGGTTCTTGAACTGCACTTTTGCCCTAACGGTTCGTCCCTCAAGTGACGGCCGTGAGTTTAAACGTTAAAAAATAATTAAAAAGACCACAATACCCTTACCACATGATGACTTAATTTTATTGTGGACTAATGTGCTGACATGGCAATTGTTTTGACTAGAACTTGAGGAAAAATGGTTGACTCATAATTTTATTTTTTAATTAGTTCTCTCTCTCTCTCTTTCTCTCTCTCTCTCTCTCTCTCTCTCTCTCTCTCTCTCTCTTCTTTCTATCATCTGTCTATCTTCGTTCTTCTCTTTTCTCTCCAAGCTCGGCAAACTCATCGGAGCATGCCAATAGGGGAGCATGGAGGTTTGGGCAGAGCGAAGCTCGATTTGGGTTGTGTGTGAAGTATAAATCTGGAAACAAACCTTTCTTGCCTGGGTTTTATGGGTTTCTCTAGTCCCGCGAACTCGTTAAAGCTGGCCATGGGCGACGGCGTACGACAACGAACTCGTTGGAGCTCGCCATGGTGGCAGTGCATTAAAACCAACTGATTAAAGACTGGGTAACAAATCGAACATCAAAACATTGGGTCCTCCACTACCACACCAAATCTAACCCGCCATTACCACGCCAAATCCAACCCACCATCAATGCATTAGGCAACAACAACCCACCACCAAAACCATTTATTTTTGTAACCAGCAACTAATCTGCCTCCTGTTTTCCCCAAAACATTGGGTCCTCTCTTCTCTCATCAGTTATCACTCTCTCTATATATAATCATCACACTCATCATTTCAGCTTCATTAATCCTAAAAAATCGGCCAAAGATTCAAAGCCCGTTTTATTGTTCAATCAAGAAAGATCAGAAATCAAAGAATCTCGAAATTAGAAAGAAGGATATGAGTTCAGTAAGGAGAGCATCGTGGATGGTAGCAGCCAGCGTTGGATTGGTGGAGGCATTGAAAGATCAAGGCTTTGCCCAGTGGATTTACCCAATCAGATCCCTCCACCACCACGCCAAATCCAATCTCCGGTCATACTCTTAGACTAAAAAGTTGTCTTCACCGGCGGCGGAGATGGTGTCATCAAGCAGCAGGGGTGAATAAGAGAAATTGAAGTAATCGGAGGAGTCCGAGAAAGAAGAGAGAGAAGCATTAAATCCATATCTTCCCTCCTTCCCTCCCTTATAACTCAAAATCACCCAACTTTTTCAATTCCCCTTCAAAAGATATCCCCAATTCCTTTCAATCTCAGTGCCAAAAGCCCATGTGTTAAAGAACTCGAAATCATGTTTGAGAAATCTGTCTTCTCCTCTACTCTGGAGTGAGAAAATCCCCCCAATTCTTTTGAAAAGAGAGAGAGAGAAAGAGAGAATGACGGTGGCGAAGGAGGGGGGGGGGATGACGGAGATGGTGACTCGTACACCGTCAGAGATGACGCCGGTTCATATTTTGCTTCTAGAATCTTCAATTTTTTGGTTTGTTGTTGCTGTGGCTGTATTTTAAAATTAGGGTTTTAGTGGGTAAAACAGATTTGTAACAGAGACGATGGCTAGAGAGAGATGGTGGCTAGAAGAAAGCTTGGAACCCAAAAGAAGAGGGAGAGAGAGAGAGAGAGAGAGAGAGAGAGAGAGAGAGAGAGAGAGAGAGAGAGAGAGAGAGAAAACCATAAGAGAGAAAGAAAAAAAAACCAGAAGAGAGAGAATGAGAGAGAGAGAGAGAGAGAGGAGTAATGGTTTAGTGAGATTTTCTTTACTTACTTCGAAAAAAAAAACATTAATTCCAAGTAAGCATTTTTGTCCACCGTGGAATTCCATTCAGCATTTAGTATGGGTATTTCAGGCATTTCAGAGTTTTTTTAACGGATTTAGTGACGGCCGTCACTTGAGGGACTAACTGGAAGGCTTAAAGTGCGGTTTAGGGACCACAATAGGAAATGTCAAAGTTCTATAACCAAACCAGGAAAAAGTGTAAAGTTCAGGGACCAAATTATATATTAAACCTAAAAGTGATGCTCAAACTTAGAAAGTTTGAACACCTCTTTTGGGGATATCCCGACTCATATGAGGTTGTGTGATCAGATCCAAACCAACTATTACTATGTTTAGCAAGGCTGTGTGTGTGGATGCAATTTGGAGTGAAGACCTATACTCTATACTAGACACTAACATTAACATATCGGATCTCTTTAGACATTCCTTTCATTCTTCTTTCTTTCTTGTCTTCATATACTTGGTGAGTGAAGTCTTCATCCTTTAGTCTTTTGAGAGAATACTGGAGATGAGGTTCAAGGGCAATCGGTAGATGACTGATTGGAAAGTTTGAATGTACTCTAACTTCACAAGTGTATTACTCTTGCACACCACTGTTTTCCCTCTTTTCACAAGCACTAGCCCTCGGTGTATTCTTCACACGTTGATGCACTTTTTTTACACCTTACTTGAGCAGACGCTTGGGGTATTTACAAGGAAAAATATGTGGGTAGCCATTGAGAAATGTTTTAATTCAACCGTTGAATTTTGTCTTGTAGAGGTTGAATTCAAAATCACAAAGGCTGTGTCCGGAATTTAGGGCTTTTGAAGAAGACAGTAAGATCTTCTAGAGAAGACTTTACGTGTCAGAAAAGCTTTATGGTCTTGTCACATTGCACAGTACTTTTTTGGCAGGGACCACGTGAAGAGTAGTACTTTGTGATCAAGATTGTGTAGAGAATATATTTTTAGATGATCTAAAAATATATTTCTTTTTGTCCATTGTGCCTTGATCGCTGATGTGAGTTCCGAGACATTGGATGTGCATCAGTTTGCTGATAGTTTGAGAGCTTTGTCTTGGACATCAGTCGGTGATGCTGCTCCTTTGTTTTTCTTCAGCTTCAGCTCCTTTTATTAGTTTGATGCTTTGGTGTCCTAATGAGATTCGTAGCAGTCTTGAGTTTTTGGTAGCCACTTTATTTGATTGTCCATCATGATGAGTCAGGATGGTCTAAGGCTGAATAACTAAGTATGTAGCACACAGGCTACTAATCAAATCTAAACAAGTTATCCTAAACTTAGATAGGTTATGGTTACAAGCAAATCTTTAGTAATTAAGGAATATTCACTTAGAGGTCTTATGATAAGTGAATAGGTGAATATTCCCAACACTTCTTTTTGGATACCACTTGCTTTGTCCATTCTTTAGATATACTGTGTGAAGTAACATATAATTCAAATTTGCATAGATTCCTTCAATCATACAACAGACAATTTTTCATTGAAAAATGGTTAATTCATCAAATGAGGAATGTGCATAATCTACTGATTTCATAGCAACATCTGCTATTGCACTATAAATTTTATTCAAAATCCTTTTCTTAATGGGCTTGGTAAAATCTTCCGTGATGTCAATTTTCATACTTTTAGTGAATTCTCTAATCATGTGTTTGATTGAGTCCCAGATATTATGAATAAGATTTTCAGTATTTGAGTTTGCATGCCTAGCAACCACATCTTTTGGAGTGAATGTGATATCTTGATCATTGATTGTGCAAACAATATATGTTTGGTTTACGCTGCTTACACCGGTATCATAAATCTGTCGACATGCATTTCTGTAGAGTCTCGGTGTTGAGTAGAGAGATTCCTTTAAGTTACATCTATCCATAATTTCTTCGACTCAGTTTCCTTCGGTTCCTTCGAAGAAAGTTTGATTCGCATAATAACCATTGTTCATCATTGTTGTGGCAGGAGATGAAGAGAGACATTTTTAGGGTTGAAAGAAGTTTAAGGAGCTTTTGAAATAGATAGAGCAAACCCAAGGAGGTGAATAGTTTATATTAGCGATTTCTCATGGAAGTTATATGTTAAAAACAGTTAAGTTCCATTCTCAATAGTAACCGTTTAAATAACATGGACGGTCTCTTTTAAAAATTAACTTCTAGTTTGGACAGTTATCTTAATGTGATTGGTTGGCACTTCACTTCAACTTGCAGTAAAATTTTGAAATCGTGTTGTATTGGGCGCGCAGGAGAGTTGTTCTGAGAGAGATACCAGTAGCAAACATTATTCTTTTTGTAACCCTAAATATATAATATTAAAATGTATGTGAGTACTCTCAGTGAATAAACAATAATAAGTTTCATCTATAAATACCAATCATTTATGAAATATTCTGTCAACAAATAGTCTCATTAATATTATTCCCTGTTTTTGTCTTCATTCTCTTAAAAATGTCAAAAAGTTTATCCAAGATTGCTTGTGGGGGATCATTTCAAGATATTATAAAGCATCTTAATTTTGAGAAAGATGAGCAGGCTTTTTATGATCAAGAGTTTAGAGACATGCTTGCTAATGTTGAGTCTGATCCTAGTTTCAAAAAAATTGGCAAAGAGATATGTCAGGATGATGTAAAAATAGTTTTTAACTTTGAGACTTCTGACAATGTTCAAGGTTTTAGTCTTGAAAAAGATTTGTTCTTCTTTGACAACTTTACCAGTCCTATTTCTGGAGTACACTTTGAAAATCATATCTTTTATCAATGTCAAGCTTCACGAACCAGCGATTTTGAAAAATATATAAACGTTATTGTCAAAAATGTGTCTCTTGAGAAGAAATTTATGCCTACTGAAGTTGTTCCACCCTTATTGTCTCCATTTGTCAATGATGATCTCTTTCCTATTAAGGAGAACTATTACTATCTTGAGCAGGGTGATGATAGTGAAAGGTGTGAGGAAAGGAGGTCCAAGGGGATTCACTTGGCTATATGGGATAGGAATAGCTTGGTTGCAGAACCTGAGGAGGGGCATGTGTTTTATATGTGTAACTCTCGTATGTAGGAAGAAATATTCTGAATCTTAGCTACGTTGGTTTGTGAGATATTTTGTTGGTCTTGACTGTTTGGTTTCCTCAAAATGTACCACTATTTTTCTTAGCAATGCATAAGTTTCATTTCAAGTTTATAAAGCATGGTAATAAAACAGTTAAGAATCAATAATGTCAAGAACAACTTAAATTGAGCATTCCTAAATTTTCTCTTAATAACTCAAATCTCTTTTCATCCAGTGCTTTGGTAAAGATATCAGCTAATTGATTTTCATTTTCATTAAATTGTAAATCTATATCCCCTTTTTCTACATGATCTCTGATAAAATGGTGTTTGACTTCTATATGTTTTGTTCTGAAATGCAACAGAGGATTATGAGTAATGGCAATTGCACTAGTATTATCACAGAAAATGAGAATTTTAGAAAGATGCACATTAAAATCATCAAGTTGCTGTTTAAGATATAATATCTAAGAACAACATTGCCATGCAGCATATATTCAACCTCTGTTGTGGATAAGGTTACTGGAGTTTACTTTTTTCTAAACCAATTAATTAACATGTTTCCCATGAATTGGCAAGTACCACTGTAGGTACCCACAATTTGTACACCTACATTATACAAATTTTCCTATAAATAATTGTTTATTTACAAATGAACTAACACTCGTTTCTATGATCATTTCAAGAAACACCTATCAAACAGGACTAACGACGTCCAACATACATATAACACCTGCATCATTCATGTCATTTGCACGTACCCTATTTATACATCTCATCTTGTATCAATGACATTTCATGTGCGTTTCTTCATTTAAACGCGTGGGTATTCACATTGATTTCATGCTTTTTATGTGCCTTGATTTGTTTTTAAATCTGGTAATCATTCATGGTTATAATGCATTGCATTAATAGCCTTGTTATATGATGTTTTGAATGGGTTTCTTTTATGCCTTGGACTTGGCTTGATGATAGGATCATGTTAGGGTCACTTAGAATCACTTTGGAGACATTTTGGAACACTTTTGAAATAAATGTGCCTTTTCCTGAGCCGCGCCGTAGCTCCATTAGAGTGCGCAGCGCCTTAGCGCCCTGTGCCTTAGTGCTCTAACATTCTGGAAAATTCCCTTCCTGAGCCGCGCCTTAGTGCCACTTTTTTCAGCGCCTTAGCACGACCTCGCGCCCTAGCGCACATTGTTCACCCGAAAAATTCTTATCTTCTTCAAACTTGAAATTTTGAGTGGCTCACGATGTGCCACACCCCTAGGCCATATTTTACCCTCTTTCACAACCACTTAAACACCCCAAGAGAGTCTCAAACACTCTCTTTTCAACCCAAACACCATAGAACTTATAGAGAGCTAGAGAGAGAGTCTTGGGAAAGAATTGGTGATATCTTGTTCGTTCGGAGTCAGAATCGCGATCCGTCTTCACTGGAGCGTAGGGGGTAACAAGGGGATCGTTTTTAACCAATCATCTTCTCCGATGTGTGTTGAAATCATGGGTATCCTCCTTTACCCACGTTTTTAGAGTGAGAAGCCTAGTTTTCTCCAAGATTCAAACTTAGAAGTTGGAGATTCAACCTTGTGAAGCCTTGGAGACCATGAAGAATCTTCCCCACTAGTTTGATTTCATTCTTCTTGGTTATTTTCTTCAAGAGGTAAGCTACTATCCCCCATCTTCTTCTTGATTTATGTCTCATATGACATCCTAGACTTCTAATGTGTGAAGTTACCATGCTAAATTTGTGCGTACATGATTCTTGCCCTGAAATATCATTATGGACTTGTGAAACATGTTGTTGCTTGTTCTATATTATTAGGAAATCGAATTTGGGCGTTAATGTGCTAGGTTTAAAGTACAAGACCACTTTCGTAACTCGACATCACTAGTAACTAAAAATGACTCGAACGGAGTTGGTTAGGGTTTGATAATGAATGTGACCACGTGTGTGTTGTGAGCCTTTGAGGAGTTGAGAGACCTGTTGGGTTATTGGTTATATGATATATGTTAAATGATATTATATTTTTTCTTCAGAAATGGTGGTGTTTGAATGACTATGTGTAGTAGAATCACTTGGTATACATGAACATGATGTTGTCATGGTCGTTATACTCCCTACTTTGGAGTATGACATGTTTATATAAATGTTCAGTAAACATCTACTTGAATATTTGGTTGATTTGTTAATGTGTCCAGTAAACATCTACTTGAGCATTCGTTAAGTCCATGGCATATTTGTTGGAGGTGTATTGACGCTCGGTTATTGCGTGAGCTGGGGCTACGTAATAGCCGAAGGCCAATACACTGGGCCTCGCCCTACCGTTGGCCACGGTAGGGGTTATAGCGCTAAGTGTTGTATGGAATAAACGTGACCTTGGTAAGCTATACCGTGATTGTTTCTCGGGTCGTGGGGACCGAGTCTTCACGTCGACGTGAATACATAAAATAGTTCACTATGATTCTTGGTTATTGGTTCGATGATCGAGAACGACATCAACGGTTTCTACATTGGTATTATTGGATGATTGGTTAGAAGTTTGTATGTCGGAGGTGTACCTCGACGGTATCCTTTTTATATGTGTTACATATATATCGCTCTTATGTGAGATGTATGCTTTATGATATGTGTTACTATGAGATAGTTGTTGGCTATTATGCTTCGAGAATTATTCTGTTATGGCAAATATTGTTATACTTGATTCTTATTAATGTTCACATCTCGCATGTCATATTGTTGCATTAGTAGCTTATTGAGTTTTAAACTCACCCCGTCCATTGTTTATTTGTTTTCCTTAGATCCTGTACCGGTGAGAAACCCCCTGTAAGCTTTCATTGTCTTCAGTGAACTCGTCAGGCATTCTTTTGGGTAGTTGCTCCTTGAGACTCAGTATTCTCTTTTGGTGA
Source organism: Platycodon grandiflorus (assembly GCA_016624345.1). Lineage (NCBI taxonomy): Eukaryota > Viridiplantae > Streptophyta > Magnoliopsida > Asterales > Campanulaceae > Platycodon > Platycodon grandiflorus. The sequence goes on along the minus strand of CM028361.1, from coordinate 50,108,341 downwards.
GGTCGAGGGGTACACGTTATGTAGACGAAGTATGCATTTTGTGTTATTGTTTTACACATAGGATCTCGGGCAGGGTCGTGACAGTTGGTATCAGAGCATAAGTTAGTTAGCTGAGAGTGAATCCTTGGCTTAAGAAGGGTTGGTTGTGTGTTTAAGTCGTTAACGTCGAGTGTTTGTGTGTGTTGGTCTACAATGGTTAAAACTCATAATGGTACTAGTACAGATGGGGCTGGCTCGAGTAGGGCCAGTAAAGCCGAGAGAGAGGGCCGCCGTACCCCGCCACCTAACTCACCTCCTAACCAACCTGGGGTTCAACCGACAAGACAGCCGCAGAGATACCTGTGAATCAGAATGAAGCTTTCATGCATACTATGCAAGGGTTCATGCAGACAATAATGGAGATGAACCGTCAGACTATGGACATGAATAGACAGGCCATAGGTGAACAGGGACTTGTAGTAGGACCCAAAATTGCACAGCATGTTGGGGGAAACGGGGACAATGATCGCAGGTTAGAGAGGTTCTTGAAAATGAAACCTCGTAGCTTTAATTGTGAACCAGATTCAGAGAAAACAGAGAGATGGATTGAGTCAATAGAGAAGATTTTTGCAGCAATGGGATGCACAGATGATGATAAGATTAAGTTCGCTACATTCAAGCTTAAGGATGCAGCGGAGGATTAGTGAATGGTATTGGAGGTTAGCTGGGTACAAGATCAGGTGGTGAGAACATGGGAGATTTTTTTGAGACAATTCAGAAATCAGTTTGTTTCGGATATAGTTCAGGCAAAGAAGGAAGTAGAGTTTCTCAGTCTCGAGCAAGGAAGTTTGACAATAGCTCAGTATTCTGCAAAATTTACCGAGCTATCCCGATATTGCGCTCATTTTCTTCTGACAGATGAGAAGAAGGTTTACCGATTCGTGAATGGTTTGAGGACTGAATACCGTAAATAACTCATACCACTTGAGTTGTCAAGCTATCAGAAGGCAGTTGACAAGGCTTACAGGATCGAGCATGACATAGAGGAGCACCGCACTAAACCAGGGAATACAAGTGGGACACAACAGGGAGCACAGTCAAAGTAGAAGAATCAGAATACCAGTGGGACTAACAATAAGGTAGGTAACAACAATCATCGTGGTGGTCAGTTTCAGCAACGAGTTGGGAATCAGGGGAATGCTGTTCAGGGACAGCGAGGTTTAGGGATGATATGTAATTTCTGAACGAGGACTGGGCACACAGAGGATAGGTGTTGGAAGAAGCAGGGAAAATACATAATGTGTGAGGATGAGATGCATTACTAAAGGGATTGCCCAAGGAATAAAGGGGTCTAACAGGGAGGTGTGTAGCGGAATGTGGGTGTTAAGAGAGACAACGAGGGACGTCCTAGAATCTAGGGTCGAGTCTTTTCCCTAGACCAAAATAGAGTTCTCGAAGTCAATAACGTCATAGGAGGTACCCTATTTATCTCTAGTGTGAAAGCTCGAGTGCTTATAGATCCAGGGTCAACGCATTCATACATTGTATCACATTTTGTTTGTCATATACATACCATGCCTGAATCATTACCGTATTTATTGGAGGTGTCTACTCCGATGAAAGAGTGCCAAGTAGCTTTTGATGTCTATCATGATTGTGATGTGATTATTGATGGTCATCATTTTCTTGCGAATTTAGTCCTTTTACCTATACGTGATTTTGGGGATGGATTGGTTACATGCAGACCATCCTATAGTTGATTGCTGCAAGAAATTTGTTACCTTTGATTTACCGATTATGTCTTCTTTTGTATTTGTTGGTGATAAGTGTATGAGTGGTGTTCGTCTTATTTCGTCCTTGAAAGCTCGTAAGTTGTTGTCGCATGGTTGTTCGAGGTATTTGGCTTGTGTGGTGGATAAATAAAAAATGGTGGTTATGTTGGAAGATGTTTCTGTTGTGCGTGAATTTTCGAATGTGTTTTGGGATGATTATGAATTGCCCCCTGATAGGGAATTGGAGTTTTGTATTGAGCTGTTACCAGGTACTGCTCCGATATCGAAAGTACCTTATCGCATGGCGTCGACCGAGTTGAAGGAATTGAAAATTCAGTTGTAGGAATTGCTTGATTAAGGTTTCATTAAACCGAGTGTATCGCCTTGGTGTGCACCGGTATTGTTTGTGAGGAAGAAGGATGGTTCATTGAGGTTGTGTATCGATTATCGGGAGTTAAATCAAGTTACAATTAAGAATAAATACCCTCTTCCACATATTGATGACTTGTTTGATCAACTTCAGGGTTCTGTAGTGTACTCTAAGCTTGATCTTAGGAGTGGTGATGAATGAAAATTTTACCTCGCAAGTGCACGAGAATACCGGAGTATAGCTGCGCAAAGACAAGGGTCGAACCACAGAGACAAGAGAATGATTGATTTTTTTCAACTAGCAACTTAAGGAATAAAAGTAAAAGACAAGGGGGTTTTTGTTGATTTCTTAAAAACTACTAATGAGAATTTAAACTAATTTATCACCTAAAATTATCGACTAAATTATCAAAGCAAATAAATAAGAAGTTTACCAAATATGGAGAGAATCTAGGAATTGGATTTCAATTGTATCGCCTTCTTATGCTCATACAAATAATGTATCAATCAACATCAAGGGTAATCACATGAATAAAGATTGGGACGCTTGGGTCACGTTTTACAATCTTAGTATTCTGAAATTGTTATACTTTCTTGGTCCGTCCATATAACAATTCAAGAATCCTTTAAGCATACAAAGATTATAACACCTAAATTCTATCTTAGCATGGTCATGAATCAATAGAATTTAAGTAACAATGGAGATGGCACACATATAGCTTATGTATTCTGGTCGTACAGTTCACTATATCCAAATAATCAAAACGGTAAAATATACCTTCACGTATAAATACCAGAAGAGATTCAATTTTAATGCTCCATTGAAACACAAGATGTTGAATGAATAATAAATAAATTAGAGCATAAGAATTTGATACAATTTACATCCAATCCCTAGAAAGATGAGTTTAGCTCATCATTGATTGCAAAACAACACAATTCAATGATGAAAACATACTTACAATTACTCCATAGATTGAAATATTAAACTCCAATCTTTCTAGCATAAAAATTCCTCAAAATCGCGTGTGTCCTCCCCCAAAACGGAGGCTTACTTAAATACAAAGTCACAAGGAAGAAACCCTACTTTTCAAAATTACAAAACAGGCCTACAGCTAAAAACGGGACAAAGCGATCGCTTTGTATGAACCAGAGCGATCGCTCTGCTTCAAAATATAGTTTCTGCCTCAAAGGCGATCGCCTAAGGGCGATCGCTTTAGCCCGATATTTTTCCTTTCTCCTTAAGCTTCCTGTAATTACATCCAGGCCCCCTCAGTCTTCCTTTATAGCTTCACAATGCTTCAAATTTAATCATTTGACAATTTACTCCCTGAAACTTCCATCAAACACTAACAACCCATGTTAGATTACAAAAAGCCGAGAAATAGCTTAATTTAAGCCCAGAAAATACCCAATAAATGAGTATAAAACTCATTTATCAAAAACCCCCAAACTTAAACTTGAGCTAGTCCTCGAGCGAAAATAAGAAAACTAATAAATACAAAAGCAATAAAAATATTATCATTTTTACGAGTCAAATCAATTTGGCCTAGGTCACCATATTGCCTCAGAAGATTCCACCTCATCACATTATGCTTCACAACGCAAATTCCCAACATAAACTTTCACTTAATCACATTTTTTTCCTTCAAGTCTCCGTGTGTGTGTGCAAAGCCATTTCTTAATAGTACGCAAGTTTAAAATTTGTTATAGAGTCAAGTACCACCTCCATTCCTTATCAAGACCACCACAAATTTATAATATATGCATTTCTCAGAGTACTCCATGAAACATAAAAACTGATAATTATCCCATTCATTACTACAAATATAAGTAGCAATACCGAAACTCTTTTTTTTTTTTTTCTAGACAACCTTGTGGACAGTGCAATGTTCAACTCCCTTAAGCTTTCTAATTAACCCATGTAACGAGTGTTAGGCTAATGACTCTCAAACCAAATGGCTTTAAGGCATTAGGTGTATAAACACCCCAACGAGCTTACTAACTAGAGTTAAAAAGGCTACGAAGCAAAACTATGTCTTCACAAGGATATTCTTTTTTTTTTTTGTTTCGGATTACTTAAACTCTGTTTAGGCCTAACTTCAAGGATTATTACTAGTTTAAAAATTTCATGATTACTCTCAATTTCTTCCCAAAACCTTGACTTATTGAAATGCTAGGTGTACTATAAAACTCTATAAAGTCAACTAAACTTGTTAACAATTCAATTCATGGCTTGAGTGCTTAAAAGGTTGGAGACTTAAAGTTCAAATCAGTGACCAAGTTACTATCCACATTGTTCCATAGCATCGCTCCCTAGCATATTCAATCTTTTCAAACTACGGAAATATCATCATGGGCGGTGACCCCCAACCAAACTAAAGACTCGATTTATTTTTTATTTTTTTAATTATTATTTTTTATTTTTTTAGCAATACAACTACTAAAGGCTAATAAAGAAAATTACTCCTACAAAAGCAATAAAAATTACTCCTACAAAAGCAATAAAAATTAAACTAAGAAAACAGTAAACAAAATAGTAACAGGAGTACCGTTTACCCAAGAGTGACAACGCACACCCCCAAACTTACTGTCCACAACGTCCTCGATGTGGATGAAGTTCAAAAATCAGGCGGAGGATTCGGAGGCCAAGGGGGCAAGTTCTGAACCCCCTGTGCAGCTGCCAGGGCCTGAAAAGCAGAGACAGTCCAACCCTGAAATTGCTCCTCCCGAGCTTGCATGGCTCTCAGCACTTCCCTAGTTTCACCGTAGAATTGCCCTTGCTGAATCGCCATCTCTTCTATTCTGGTAGACATCTCCTCCAATTGCTCCTGAACGTTGAATTCAGTCTCTGGGTCATCATCTTCCTCTTCCTCTTCCTCTTCCTCAGCCACTGCTGCTCGCACACGTCGTTAACTAAAATCACGGGCATTAGAGATCAAGGAGGTGAATGAGATTTTTGGTCGCACCGGTAATCTCTCTAAATCATCCTCCCAAACCACCCCGTCTTTCTTGCATAATCCCGTGATCAAACTTGGGAAGCAAAATCCCAACGGCGAGTTCCCCAAGACAACTGAACTCATCTGAAAGTTAATTATGGTCCCAATATCAACTGATCCTCCCGTTAGAATGGTGAAGACCAATACAGCTCGGGCCCAAGGCAGAGTACTTTGATGGTTTGTTGGCATGACATTAGCACATACAAATTTGTAAACCCCTTTAGCCTTATCCAACAAAACTTTCTCACTTAAGCTCTTTGGCTTCCCTTGCCGATAAACCCAATCCGACCCAGGCTGTGGCAACACTGCCAGCACTTTTCCAGCTTGCACCGGACGGTTCATATTCCTTTGATAATCATCCTCGACGTTACGAAACGTCGGCAGCTCCAAATACTCATTCAAAGCGAGCGCACCAAAGTCGATAGCTTTCCCCCGCACCCATGACCAACTATCAGCAATCTCAGCATGGCCATTGGCGTAGAATTCCCGCACAATGGGCACCACTGCCTCCATGGGAACATTACAAAAATCCTCCCACATACGCCTTCGAAAATCAGCGCGGAGTCCAAAGCTATCAGAATCAAAACCACGCTCGGGCAATAAACCCTTGGTTCCCAAACACTTGGAGTAAGCCGTTGCGACTTCAGGAGTCATGAACCGCTCCACAATCGGAGCTGAAGAACTGGAGCTCGCACCTTGCCCATCACGAGTTTTCTGGGCTTTCTTTGTTCTCGGCATTCTTTAATAAACACCAATAACGACCCACAAGACTAAAAATTCAATACTCCAAACCAACTTCCAACCGACCCCCTACTTCAAGTTCACAGATTGCATAAGGCCACACAATAAACAAGAACACACCAATAGTACAATTTCAACAATCCAACTCCAAAAACAACAAATTCCCCCAAACTTGGTGTATGAATAGTAAGAAGAACCAACAAATACCTAACCAAGCTTTATAAATTGGAACCAAAATAGCACCAATCAGAAATCTTACTTGCTTTGATAGCCCTTGAAATTCGAACCCAGCGGCAAGGATTTGAAGAAATCAAGCAATTGATTAGTTTCCCAAAACTTCAAGAAAGCCTTAAGTTTGATGAAGCTTGGATTTCCGTCGCAATTAGCCCTTGAGCAAGGTTGGAGATTGATATGGAAAGTTGTGGTAGTTGTAATTTGGCCGGATGTTTGAGATGTGGTCAGAATTGACGTCGGAATGTGGAGATGGCTAGAGACGGCGGCTGGAGAAGAGAAAGAAGATCTTGGGCGATCGCTGTGACCTGCCCACCCAGACTTTATATTGGACCAGAGCGATTGCTCTCACTTGACCAAAGCGATCGCTTTGTTTTAATTAACAGCCTGACTCAATCTGCCCGAAAGGCGATCACTTTGTTTATGGACAAGGCGATCGCTTTGTATGAAAATCAATTATGCCCCCATTCTGCCTCAAAAGCGATCGCTTCCTTCCCATACAGGGCGATCGCTTTTATCTCAATTTTTCTGTAGTAAGATTCTGTCCCAAGGGCGATCGCTTTGACCAAAAATCCCCAATGTCCCTTTTTCAGCTCCAAACTCTGATTTTCTTGAAATTTCCTGCTACTACCTGCTTAGAAAGCTACAAAGATACACTAAACACTAAAGTATGCATTAGCAAACATATAAATACATAAAAATAAAAATCTTTTTGGAGGGTGACACTATGTACACTTTCTTGGAAACCCAGAAACTCAGAGAGACTCGAAAGAGTGACTCAAACGAAAACATATAAATACAACACTAACTAACAGGCCTCCACCCCCAAACTTAAAACATGCTTTGTCCTCAAAGCTTGGATCGAACGAAAGATACATGCCAAAGTGTGTGAAGTGGAGCCACTTAATTTACCTACAAAAGTAACAAAAATAAATAAATAAATAAATAAATAAATAAATAAAATGATTACCTAGTTGGGTTGCCTCCCAACAAGCGCACTTGTTTAATATCGTTGGCTCGACGCCGATTGAGACGGCAACAGCTATGGATCCCATAAATCTGTCATCTCAATTGTTTCCACAATCGAGACCCCTTCATTGTATGGCTTCACACGGTACCCATTGACCTTGAATGTTGTTTTTGTTTTAAGGTCCTTTAATTCCACGGCCCCATGCGGAAACACATGCACCACCTTGAACGGACTCGTCCATTTGGACTTGAGTTTTCCTAGGAACAACTTCAACCGGGAGTTGAAAAGGAGGACCTTCATGCCGGGACAAATGAACTTAGGTTGAATTCGTTGGTCGTGATACTTTTTCGTCCTTTCCTTATACAACTTTGCACTTTCATATGTATCTTGCCGCAACTCCTCCAACTCGTTCAGGGCCAACATTCTTTTCTCGCCCGCCAATGTCAAATCAATGTTGAGCTCTTTGATTGCCCAAAAAGCCTTATGTTCTAGCTCAACAGGGAGATGACATCCTTTCCCAAAAACAATCCGGTACGAACTCATTCCTATTGGGGTCTTGTAAGCCGTGCGATAAGCCCAAAGAGCATCACTTAGCTTTAAAGCCCAATCTTTCCGCGTGGGTCGAACTGTTTTCTCAAGTATCCCCTTAATTTGACGGTTGCTCACTTCAACTTGGCCGAAAGTTTGAGGATGGTACGGGGTTGCCAACTTGTGCACCACCTCATACTTTTTCAGAAGAGAGTTAAAAATTCGGCTTGTAAAATGAGTCCCTTGGTCACTGATTATCGCCCTTGGTATGCCATACCTGCTAAACACAACATCACAAAGAAACTTGATAACAGTGTTAGCATCATTAGTATGAGTGGCAATTGCTTCCACCCACTTGGACACATAATCAACAGCAACCAAGATATATGTAAAACCATGAGATACGGGAAAAGGGCCCATGAAATCAATGCCCCACACATCAAAAATATCAACAACCAAATTATTTACTAAGGGCATCTCATTTTTCTTACTTATTCCCCCTGTTCTCTGACACCTATCACATTGTTGGCAATAATCATGAGCATCCTTGAATAAAGAAGGCCAAAACAAACTAGATTGCAACACTTTACGCGCGGTTTTTTGGCTACTAAAGTGTCCACCACAGTGGAGCTCATGACAAAATGCCAACACACTCTTTTGCTCTACTTCAGGGAGACATCTACGAATCATCCTATCAGGGCAAAATTTGAACAAATAAGGATCATCCCAAATGTAGTGCTTAACATCAGACAAAAATTTCCTCTTTTTATGGTAGCCAAAATCGGGGTTAATGATGTTTGCAACAATATAGTTCACAAAATCAGAATACCATGGTTCTTTAACTTGAACTGCAAATAGTTGTTCATCCGAAAAATCTTCGTTTACTGGATTCACATTCTTTAAAAAATTTTGTTCAAGAAGAGGTAACATTTCAAGCCTAGACAGATGATTGGCAACTACATTGTCGGTCCCCTTTTTATCCTTGATCATTAAGTCAAATTCTTGTAACAACAGCATCCACCTAATGAGTCTAGGTTTGGCATCTTTCTTTGTTAGCAAGTATTTTAGGGCAGCATGATCCGAGTAAACAATCACCTTTGATCCAAGCAAGTATGGACGAAATTTTTCCAATGCAAACACAACAGCTAAAAATTCTTTTTCAGTAGTGGTATAGTTCAGTTGTGCATCATTAAGTGTCCTACTTGCATAATGAATTACATGTGGTGATTTTTCAACTCGTTGCCCTAAAACAGCCCCAATAGCAAAGTCAGATGCATCACACATAATTTCAAAGGGTAAGGACCAATCAGGGCTAACAAGAATAGGGGCCAAAGTCAACCTTTCCTTCAACAGATTGAAGGCATCAAGACAATATTTGTCAAAGATGAATTCAGTATCTTTGGCAAGCAGGTTACATAGAGGTTTGCAAATTTTAGAAAAATCCTTTATAAATCGCCTATAGAAACCTGCATGCCCTAGAAAACTGCGGACACCTTTAACAGAAACAAGGGGAGGTAATTTTAAAATAATTTCAATTTTCGCCTTGTCTACCTCAATCCCTTTTTGTGAGACAATGTGTCCCAACACAATGCCTTGCTTGACTAGAAAATGACATTTTTCCCAACTAAGGGTCAAATTTGACTCACAACAACGTCTAAGTACCTTTGTCAAATTCTCAAGGCAATCATCAAAAGAATCTCCAAAAACCGAGAAGTCATCCATAAATACTTCCACACACCTATCAATCATGTCAGAAAATATCGAAGCCATACATCGTTGAAAGGTTGCGGGAGCATTGCATAAACCGAAGGGCATCCTTCGATATGCAAAAGTGCCAAAAGGGCATGTAAAAGTTGTTTTCTCTTGGTCTTCCGGTGCAATGGAAATTTGGTTATATCCCGAAAAACCATCTAGAAAACAATAGAAAGCATGTCCTGCCAGTCTCTGAAGAATTTGTTCAATGAAGGGTAAGGGAAAGTGATCTTTTTTAGTGGCGGCATTCAATTTCCGCAAATCAATACACATCCTATACCCTGTAATTGTTCTTGTGGGCACTAACTCCTCTTTTTCATTCTTCACAACAGTGATTCCTGATTTTTTTGGTACAACTTGTACCGGACTCACCCACTTACTATCAGCTATTGGGTATATAATACCCACATCAAGTAGCTTGAGCACTTCTGCTCTTACTACTTCCTCCATGTGAGGGTTAAGTCTTCTTTGGTGCTCCCTTGAAGGCTTGGCACCTTCCTCAAGATTTATCTTATGCATGCACATGACAGGGCTAATTCCCTTGATATCAGCCAAAGTCCAACCTATGGCCTCTTTGTGTGCACGCAAAACACAAAGCAGCCTTTCTTCCTGTTTATTAGTCAAATCAGATGCAATTATAACAGGCAAAGTATTCCCCTCCCCAAGAAAAGCATATTTTAATGTTTCAGGCAATTGTTTCAACTCTAACTTAGGAGGGGATACAACAGAGGGCACAAGTTTTGTGTTAAAATGTCCTAGGGGGTGAAAAGGAGAGTCACTAGGAATTTTCTCTTCTGTCTTATCGAAGACAGCTTTTATTTCACGGACTTCCTCATTATCCCTGTTCTCACCACCATTTAGAAGAGCCTCGATTTCATCACAAATCAGCTCATTCTCCACATTCTCAGAGATCACAGATTCTAACATATCAACAGAGAAGCATTCAGTCATATCATCCGGCAGTTTCATAGCATCAAACACAGATATCTCAACAGTTTCGTCCATAACAGACATGGACAATTTACCATTCTTCACATTAATGACAGTGTTAGCAGTAGCCATGAAAGGTCGCCCAAGGAGGATGGGCATTTCATGATTAACACTAACCTGTTTTTCCATTTCTAAAACCACAAAGTCTACTGGTAGAATCAATTTATCAACCTGAACTAAAATATCCTCCACAATGCCCATAGGATGTTTCACTGATCGATCAGCTAATTGCAAGGACATTGTGGTGGGTTTTAATTCTCCCAAACCCAATTGCTCATACATCGAATAAGGCATTAAATTAATGCTAGCACCTAAATCCAGCATTGCCTTCACCTTTTTCGAATCCCCCAAAGAAATTTGGATGTTGAAACTACCGGGATCTTTTAGTTTAGGTTGGAGGTTCTGCTGAAGAACGGCACTAACATTCTCAGACATTATCACCTTTTCATTCTTGTCATACTTATGTTTCCTGGTAGTGAGATCTTTGAAGAATTTTGCATAAGATGGAATGTTCTTGATCACATTTAACAGAGGAAGATTTATGTTTACTTTGGAAAGCATCTCATAAATTTCTAAAAATTGTTTATCCATCTTATTCTTCATTAATCTGCCAGGAAAAGGAATAGGTGGGGAATATGGAGCTGGGGAAGGAGATTTTGGAGTTTCTTGTGGAATTTCCTTAGCTTGTTCCTTCCCCACTTCCACATTCTTTTCACAACTAACCTCAGGAGTAGGTTCAGGATTTACCTCACTACCTATCACCTTACCATTGCGAAGTACCGTGACTGTCTGGGCTTGTTCTGGTTGACTTGGGAACGTTCCTTGCTTGTGGCCTTGCAGGGATTTGGCCAATTGCCCAACCTGATTTTCCAATTTGCTTAATGCTGCCTCATGCTGCTTGTGCATCTGCTTATTCTGCTTGAATCGCTGGTTCCTCTGACTTTCAAGCATAAAGTTCTGGAACATCTCCTCCAAAGGAGTTTGAGTCGGCTGAACAGCTGCCTGCTGCGGCTGTGGTGGGGGTTGATGAAGAGGTTTCGGGTTACTCCATGAGAAATTTGGATGATTCCTCCAACCCGGATTGTAGGTATTTGAATACGGATCATTGCGAGGCCTTGGAAGATACGAATTCATGGCATTAACCTGCTCAACATATTCAGGAAATTGTGCACTAGATGGACAAGAGTTAGTAGTATGAGAATAAACACCACAAATAGAACATGCATTATGAATATTAGGCATTTGCATATTAGGCTTCGCAGCGGAGAGCTCCTCAACGTTTTTCATCAAATATTGCACATTCTTATCTAAAGTACTGTTGTTATTAATCTTATAAACTCCTCTTGCTTTACCCCTCACACTTTTCTGTTGGGAATTTGCCCCAAGCATTTCATACAAATCCCTCACCTCATCAGGTGTTTTCTCAAGAATCGACCCACCTGCAGCATTGTCCACCATGGCTTGGTGACTTGGGCAAATATTATCATAAAACTGTTGATATAAGATAGAAGGTGAAAAATCATGATGTGGACATTAAAATTGAAGTTGTTTATATCTGTCCCAAGTTTCATGAAAAGACTCTCCTGGCTCTTGCAAAAAATTTATAATTTTCTTTCTCATTTCAGCCAGGGTGGGATGTGCATAAAACTTCTGAATGAACGTGTCAGCCACTTGCTGCCACGTTTGCAAACTTCCTGGAAGCAGAGTATTCCACCAAACTTTGGCGGCATCCTTTAAAGCGAAAGGAATGCAGCGCATCCGGAGTTGTTCTTCTGCTAACGCTCCAAGAGGGAGGTTATCTACTGTGGCGTGAAACTCACAGAGAAAACTCAAAGGGTCCTCTGTGGCCATTCCGTGAAAGGAAGGCAAGAGATTCAAGTAATGACCCTTAACTTCATAATTCCTAGCGGCAGCAGGTAGGGCCAAAGGAGAGGGTGATTGGTCAATTCTAGGACGAGCATAATCCTTCATATACCATTGTGCAGCCATGTTATTGATTTACTGATCCAACTGCAAGTCAGGTTCAGGATTTGGCAGATACTCTTCCTGATTTAGTTCTGCCTTTATGTTCCTACCTACCCGATTAATGTTATCGTCTAATTCTGCCAGCGTGGGATTCAGTGAACGGCGACCGAACATAAAAGTTCAGACACCACGACGTTACCAGTTAAACGTACTCAATCAATCTAACTTGTCCCCGGCAACGGCGCCAAAAACTTGATGAATGAAAATTTTACCTCGCAAGTGCACGAGAATACCGGAATATAGCTGCGCAAAGACAAGGGTCGAACCACAGAGACAAGAGAATGATTGATTTTTTTCAACTAGCAACTTGAGGAATAAAAGTAAAAGACAAGGGGGGGTTTTTGTTGATTTCTTAAAAACTACTAACGAGAATTTAAACTAATTTATCACCTAAAATTATCGACTAAATTATCAAAGTAAATAAATAAGAAGTTTACCAAATATGGAGAGAATCTAGGAATTGGATTTCAATTGTATCGCCTTCTTATGCTCATACAAATAATGTATCAATCAACATCAAGGGTAATCACATGAATAAAGATTGGGACGCTTGGGTCACGGTTTGCAATCTTAGTATTCTCAAATTGTTATACTTTCTTGGTCCGTCCATATAACAATTTAAGAATCCTTTAAGCATACAAAGATTATAACACCTAAATTCTATCTTAGCATGGTCATGAATCAATAGAATTTAAGTAACAGTGGAGATGGCACACATATAGCTTATGTATTCTGGTCGTACAATTCACTATATCCAAATAATCAAAACGGTAAAATATACCTTCACGTATAAATACTAGAAGAGATTCAATTTTAATGCTCCATTGAAACACAAGATGTTGAATGAATAATAAATAAATTAGAGCATAAGAATTTGATACAATTTACATCCAATCCCTAGAAAGATGAGTTTAGCTCATCATTGATTGCAAAACAACACAATTCAATGATGAAAACATACTTACAATTACTCCACAGATTGAAATATTAAACTCCAATCTTTCTAGCATAAAAATTCCTCAAAATCGCGTGTGTCCTCCCCCAAAACAGAGGCTTACTTAAATACAAAGTCACAAGGAAGAAACCCTACTTTTCAAAATTACAAAACAGGCCTACAGCTAAAAACGGGACAAAGCGATCGCTTTGTATGAACCAGAGCGATCACTCTGCTTCAAAATATAGTTTCTGCCTCAAAGGCGATCGCCTAAGGGCGATCGCTTTAGCCCGATATTTTTCCTTTCTCCTTAAGCTTTCTTGAATTACATCCAGGCCCCCTCAGTCTTCCTTTATAGCTTCACAATGCTTCAAATTTAATCATTTGACAATTTACTCCCTGAAACTTCCATCAAACACTAACAACCCATGTTAGATTACAAAAAGCCGAGAAATAGCTTAATTTAAGCCCAGAAAATACCCAATAAATGAGTATAAAACTCATTTATCAAGTGGTTACCATCAGTTGAAGGTTCGGAAGGAAGATATTCCTAAGACAGCATTTAGGACTCGATATGGGCATTTTGAGTTTGTGGTTATGTCCTTTGGTTTGACTAACGGACCTGTGGTATTTATGGACTTGATGAATAGGGTGTTCTTGCCGTATCTTAATTATTTTGTGGTTGTTTTTATTGATGATATCTTTTTTTTTTAGGAAACAGGGACGGCACCCTGCAGAATTTTATTAAATAAAAAAAGAGGTACAAACATGAGGGGGACAACCAGCCTTGCCCTTATAACTGGAAGGACAGAGGAGCCTGACCTCAGAAAAAAATAGCTACATAACTACTTTCTAAAACTATACAAGCCTAAATCATCATGGCCTAAGGCCTGCCAAACACTAACAGGGAGGGAATCCTTTGAAAGATAAGTGATAGAGGTTCTATGAGAATATGCATGAGCAGCCAACCGATCAGCCACATTATTCACTTCACGAAAAACGTGATGCAGCTGATACTCACCCAACAAAGTTTTACAAGATCTGATAGCATACGTCCAAATCCAAGGAATACTGCAAGAATTTGAAATACCCAAAGCTGCCACAAGAGAGTCCGTTTCCACCTCTACTGAAGCCAAATTAAGACGACGACAAAGCTGCAAACCGTCTCGAAGAGCCAAGAGTTCAGCCCCCATATTAGTACCAGGCCCATAGAAGTTTGAGAAAGCACGCACTAACTTACCCTGGCTATCTCGAATAATACCACCTCCTGAGCAATCTCCACCAATAGCTGAGCCATCGGTGTTAAGTTTAAACGAGGCTGAACGCGGAGGAAACCAACGTAACCACTTGCCCCTCCGCAAAGGGACATCAATAATCTGGAGCCCCAAAGTCTGAATAAGAATGGAACCCAAACGATCCATAGAAGACTTGGGATGAAAAACCATAAACATATCCTGTAAGTCTTTAACCACATTACGAAAAATATTCCCAGCAGACATAGGCACATTATCAAACACAGCACTACACCTTGCTTTCCAAATCTCCCAACAAGTAAAAACCATGACGCCTATAAGACAAGCCCCAAGCTGATTACTAACTGAAGAGCGCGCAATCCAAGTCTCAAACAAATGTTGAATTGAAGCATAAGTACTCACCTTGTTAAAAATTGCAGCAAATCTACCCCAAAGGTTCATAGCAACTTCCGAATGGATGAACAAATGAGCTAAAGACTCACAGGCAGGAGTAGAAGTACAACAAACACACTTTGACGTAATAAAAACACGCCAACGTCGCAAAGCCATATCCACCGGAATAGCACCATGAAAAAACTTCCACATAAAACCACTTACCCGCAAAGGAAGCCAGCGCTGCCAAATTTTTTTAGCCCAAGGAAGGTTAGGAGAAACAGTTCTGTAGTTGTCCCAGAATGCTGCCGCCGTGAACTCTCCCGATTTCGTAAGTCTACAGATCAAAGTATCCTCAATGCTAGGATCAAGTACCACCTTACTGACATCATTTTGGAGCCTCTCTGGGATGAATTCCATCAATTCCGAAAGCTGTGGCAGTGCATCACGAACTTTTAATCGAACATCCATGGGAAGAGGGCCATGCAAAACTTCCCCACACCAGTTAGAGTTCCAGAAAGAAACATCCCCGCATCCAAGAATCCATTGACTAGACTGCTGAACTCGAGCCATTTGAACCATAACTGCTTTCCATATGTGAGAAGCCGGCCCATGCATATTAAAATCCTTTAAATTGCCATATTTAGAACGGGCATAAGAAGCCCATAAGCTCTTCCCTTGAAGCACTTTCCAAGCTAACTTAGCATGCAAAGATTCCATGACTTGAGATAGGGATCGCAAACCTAAACCACCCTCAAACAACGGACGGCACACCAAATCCCTAGACAGCCATTGCGCACGATGCTCCCCAGCAACATCCCACAAAAAATTAGCCAACATCAATTCTATGTTACGGATGACCTTCTTTGGAACTCGAATGGCAGCAAGGGTGTATATAGGAATGCTAGATAAAACTGACCTTAGAAGCACTAACTTAGCTCCAAAAGAGAGAAGTTTTGACTTCCAACCATTAATTCTGTTAGAAATTTTCTGCTCCACATTCTCAAAATAGTGACGCTTAACCCTCCCCTTGAACAAAGGAATGCCCAAATACTGCATTGGGAAGAAACGCCGCGAACATCCAGACCACTGAGCTATATTTTGGGCTGTGCGATGAGAGCATTTGTCAGAAACATAGAAGCCACTTTTAGCAATGTTAATCAACTGACCCGAAGCCCTTTCATAATCCTTGATTACCTCTTTCAGAGCCATAATAGAACGACGAGAGCCATTAGAGAAGATTAGCATGTCATCCGCATACAGCAAGTGCGTTATAACCATCCCGCCTCTCCCATGGGCATAGGGGATAACCTTCCCAGAAGAAACTGCCTTATTAATATTAAAGGACAAAACCTCCTGAGCAATGATAAAGAGTAAAGGGGACAAAACCTCCTGAGCAATGATATCTTGGTGTACTCTAAGTCTCGAGAAGAGCACGAGAAACATTTGAGGATGGTGTTGACAGTTTTGAGGGAAAGGAAATTGTTTGCTAAATTTAGTAAGTGTGCTTTTTGGCTTAAGGAAGTATCATTTTTAGGCCATGTGGTTTTGGGTCAAGAAATTTCAGTTGATCCGACTAAGATAGAGGTTTTCGTGAGTTGGAAGAGACCTGAGACAGTGACAGAGATTCGTAGTTTCTTGGGTTTAGCAGGTTATTATCGGAGGTTTATAGAGGGATTTTCTAAGATTGCAACCCCGTTAACGAACTTGACGCAGAAGAATAAGCCGTTTGTATGGAGTGATAAGTGCGAGGTGAGCTTCCAGTAATTGAAAAAGAAGTTGACTACACCTTCTATATTAGCATTGCCGAATGGACATGATAGGTTTGTAATCTACAGTGATGCTTCGAAAGAAGGTTTGTGATGTGTCTTGATGCAGAACGGAAGGGTTAACGCGTATGCTTCTCATAAATTGACTCAGTATGAACAGAATTACCTGACACACGATCTTGAATTGGCTGCGATTATATATGCTCTTCACAAGTGGAAACATTATCTGTATGAGGCTAAGTTTGAGATGTTTAATGATCATAAAAGCCTTAAGTATTTATTCTCAAAAAAGGAATTGAATAATAGACAGCATAGGTGGATGGAACAGTTGAAGGACCATGATTGCACTATTCTGTATCACCCAGGAAAGGCCAATATTGTAGCAGATGCGCTTAGTAGGAAAGCGTATTTCTCCTATTTGATGACTAGGGAGTGGAAGATGCTTGAGGATATTTGTGATTGGGGTCCTTGTGAATCTAGTCATGGGGTAATTTTTAATAATATTCAGGCTACTCCAGTGTTGATCCAACGAATTACGGAAACCCAAGAGAGTGATCAGAAATTGAAAAAGTTGATTGATGAGTTAGATGAGGGTAAAACCCTGGATTTTTCTAGGAACAATGATGGTATTTTGACGTTTTGAGGTAGAGTTTGTGTATCAGCAATTGAGGAAGTAAAACAAGTGTTAGATAAAGCCCATAAGTCTAAATATACAATCCACCCGGGAAGTACTAAGATGTATCGAGATTTGAAAAAGAATTTTTAGTGGAGTGGAATGAAAAAGAAAATTGCCAAATTTGTGTCAAAGTGTTTGTCTTGTCAAAGGATCAAAGCGGAACATCAAAGACCAGCTGGATTATTACAGCCTTTGGAAATTTCGGAATGAAAATGGGAGAACATCGCGATGGATTTTGTGACTGGGTTACCACGGACTCGACAAGGTCATGATGTAATTTAGGTTATTGTCGATAGATTGACCAAGTCAGCTCATTTTTTTCCTATAGCGATGACGTATTCGTTGGAAAGGCTTGCTTCGTTGTATATTCAGGAGACTGTACGACTATATGGGGTGCTAGTGAGTATTGTATCGGATAGGGATCCACAGCTTACTTCTCAATTTTGGCAGTCACTTCAGAATGCTTTGGGTACGAGGTTGAATCTTAGTACGCATTTCATCCGCAAACCGATGGACAGTCTGAGAGAACGATTCAAATACTTGAGGATATGTTGAGAGCGTGCTCGATGGACTTTAAGGGCACTTGGGATTCACATGTACCATTGATTGAGTTCGTCTACAATAACAGTTATTAGTCGAGTATTGAGATGGCACTGTATGAAGCACTCCATGAGAGAAAGTGTCATTCACCAATTTGTTGGGATGAAGTTGGTGAAGCGAAATTGTGTGGTCCCAACATGGTTCATGAGTTAGTAGAGAACGTGAAACTTATTCGGGAGGGATTGAAAATAGCTCAGAGTAGACAGAAGAGTTATGCAGATAATAGACGACGAGATCTTGAGTTTAAAATTGGTGACCATGTATTTTTGAAAGTTTCACCTCGGATTGAGGTTAAGAGATTTTGTAAAAAAGGTAAATTAGCTCTGAGGTATATTGGGCCGTTTAAAATATTGGAGAGAGTTGGGATGTTGGCCTATAGACTGGCATTACCGCCCTCGATGTCAGGTATTCATGCGGTGTTTCATGTATCGATGTTGAGGAAATACTTGATGGATGCTTCACATGTCTTGAAGTATGAGCCGGTAGATTTAACACCCGATCTTTCCTATGTTGAGCAACCTGTGAGGATACTTGATACCAAGGAACAAGTGTTAAGGACGAAGACTATTTCCCTTGTGAAGGTGTTTTGGAGGAATCACAATGTTGAAGAAACCACTTAGGAAACAGAATAAGAGATGTGCGAGAAGTATCCCTTTTTGTTCGAAGAGACTGATAAGTAAATTCGCAGACGAATTTATTCTAAGGGGGTGAGGATGTAACACCCGCATCATTCATGTCATTTGCACGTACCCTATTTATACATCTCATCTTGTATTAATGACATTTCATTTGCGTTTCTTCATTTAAATGCATGGGTATTCACATTGATTTCATGCTTTTTATGTGCCTTGATTTGTGTTTAAATCTGGCAATCATTCGTGGTTGTAATGCGTTGCATTAATAGCCTTGTTATATGATGTTTTGAATGGGTTTCTTTTATGTCTTGGACTTGGCTTGATGTTAGGATCATGTTAGGGTTACTTAGAATCACTTCGGAGACATTTTGGAACATTTTTGAAATAAATTTGCCTTCCTGAGCCACACCTTAGCGCCACTAGAGCGTGCCTTAGCCCTCAACATTTTGGAAAATTGCCTTCCTGAGCTGCGCCTTAGCGCGCATCCTTACGCCCTAGCGCGCACTGTTCAACCGAAAAATTCTTATCTTCTTCCAACTTGAAATTTTGAGTGGCTCACGATGTGCCACACCCCTAGGCCAGATTTCACCCTCTTTCCCAGCCACTTAAACACCCAAGAGAGTCTCAAACACTCTCATTTCAACCCAAACACCATGGAACTTAGATAGAGCTAGGAGAGTCTTGTGAAAATATTGGTGATATCTTGTTCGTTCGGAGTCGGAATCGCGATCCGTCTTCGTTGGAGCGTAGGGAGTAACAAGGAGATTGTTTCTAACCAATCATCTTCTCCGATGTGGGGTGAAATCATAGGTATCCTCCTTTACCCACGTTTTTAGAGTGAGAAGCCTAGTTTTCTCCAAGTTTTAAACTTAGAAGTTGGAGATTTAACCTTGTGAAGCCTTGGAGACCTTGAAGAAACTTCCCACTAATTTGATTTCGTTCTTCTTGGTTATTTTCTTCAAGAGGTAAGCTACTACCCCCCCCCTTTCTTCTTGATTTATGTCTCATATGACTTCTAATGTGTGAAGTTGCCATGCTAAATTTGTGAGTACATGATTCTTGCCATGAAATATCATTATGGACTTGTGAAACATGTTGTTGCTTGTTCTATATTGTTGGGAACTCGAATTTGGGCATAATGTTCTAAGTTTAAAGTGCAAGACCACTTTCGTAACTCGACATAACTAGTAACTACAAATTACTCGAACGGAGTTGGTAAGGGTTTGATAATGAATGTGACCATGTGTGTGTTGTGAGCCCTTGAGGAGTTGAGAGACCCATTTGGTTATTGGTTATACGATATACATTAAATGATATTGTATTTTTTCTTCGGAAATGGTGGTGTTTGAATGGCTATGTGTAGTAGAGTCACTTGGCATACATGAACATGATGTTGTCGTGGTCGTTATACTCCCTACTTTGGAGTATGACATGTTTATATAAATGTTGAGTAAACATCTACTTGAACATTTGATTGATTTGTATTAATGTGTCGAGTAAACATCTACTTGAGCATTCGTTAAGTCCATGGCATATTTGTTGGAGGTGTATTGACGCTCGGTTATTGCGTGCGTCGGGGTTACGTAATAGCCGAAGGCCAATACATTGGGCCTCGCCCTACCGTTGGCCACGGTAGGGGTAATAGTGCTAAATGTTGTACGGAATAAACGCGACCTTAGTAAGCTATACCGTGATTGTTTCTCAGGTCGTGGGGACCGAGTCTTCACGTCGACATGAATACATAAAATGGATCACTATGATTCTTGGTTATTGGTTCGATGATCGAGAACGACATCAACGATTTTTACATTGGTATTATTGGTTGGTTGGTTGAAAGTTTGTATGTTGGTGGTGTACCTCGACGGTATCCTTTTTATATGTATTTACATATAGCTCTTATGTGAGATGTATGCTATATGATATGTGTTACTATAAGATACTTGTTGGCTATTATGCTTCGAGAATTATCCTATTATGGCAAATATTGTTATACTTGATTCTTATTAATGTTCACATCTCGCATGTCGTATTGTTGCATTAGTATCTTATTGAGTTTTAAACTCACCCCGTCCATTGTTTATTTGTTTTCCTTAGATCCTGTACCGACGAGAAACCCCCAGTAAGCTTTCGTCGTGTTCAGTGAGCTCGTCAGGCATTCTTTTAGGTAGTTGCTCCTTGAGCCTCGGTATTTTCTTTTGGTGAGGTCGTGGGGTACACGTTATGTAGACGATGTATTGTTGGGTAGTCGTCTTTGTATTCGATACTTGTTTTATTATTCTTTTGCAATGCTGGCATGATTGCCGAGCTTAGTGTAAATTGTTAACTTGTATATTCCGCGCACTCTGTTATGAATGTATGTTTATCCCGAGTTCTTTGGCTCGTGGGTTTGTTGGCTAGCTAATGTATTACTCTTCGACCTGTTGTATTGCCATTGAGGTTTTGTTTTGCTTTTAAAAATCATTTACTTGCATTACAGGGTTTTTTGTTCTTGTTTCACGCACCGGACGAGGTTCCACATAGGATCTCGGCCAGGGTCGTGACAATACACAAACAACTTCAGTTAGATCAACATCAAGGGTCCAGACTGAAGATACACAGCTTAAAAGGGCCAAAGTGAAAGACACAAAGCCTGAAAAAGCCAACAAACAGTTTTGGTGCGTTGGAGCCTTACTTGGTGCGCTGGAACAACAAAAACATGGTTTAGTGCGCGAGCACTATGCCTGGTGTACCGCGCACCAAAGCTGACATGCCCGGCTGCTAAAGACTTTGAAGGCAGAAAGGAAGCTTCGTGCTTTACTTGGGGACGAGAGTAACACCAATATCTCTCACTTCCTCACCTATATAAGGAGATGATCAGCTCTCTCCTTCAACACACAAGACACAAGAACAACAACCAAGACTCTCTCCCAAGAGAACACACATATACTCACTTACACAAACACATACACACAACACAAACACAAAACGTAAGTCTTCCTTTCCTCGTATCGGTAGCAGTGGAAGAACAACAGTAAGCCTATGAGCTAGTTTGATCCAATATAACACAACGACCTTGAACTTGGCTTGATTTCTGTAAAAAAACAGAAGGTAACCCCTTCCGTTCGTTAGTCAATTTAATATGTAAATAAATATATTTGAAATGTGTACATATTTATTTCGATACATTTGATATGTAAATACATGTGTTACATTTGTACATTATAAACGGGGATAAACACCCCGTAATATTCGCTTCCATTCACATAAAATACCAAACCTGCTATACTTAAATACGAACATGCAAATATATAGAGATCGAAAGGGCGAGATGGGTGCGTAAAACCTTCCCAAATCGTAACTTGGCCCCCGAACCCATAATCTTAGTTTTGCTCTCGTTTACTTTATAAATGAGGGTGACGAATCTGTTATCAAAATAAATGTGTTTTTTCACGTTTATCGAACATACAATCACAGAGGGAAGTCGAAGAGCAAAAAAAGCCCGAAGGGAACGATCTGCAGATCGGAGCGCTCATAATGGCGATTCTACTGGGGACATTTGTTTTTAAATAAATAAAAAGGAGAGCCAGACTCATTTTTTATACATAATTGCATGCTCACATATTTAAATATCGTGGGTTTGTTTGATTTTTATAACATGACTAAAATGTTATATATATATATATTGTACTCTGTCCATATAAATCCTTGCAGGTACAAATTCATTTATTCGTTATTTGTACATTTATTTGGGCGTCAATGCCCATCATTCAATTGTACATTCATTTATGTCTTTTTCATTTTGAGAAATAGGGTAGAATTCCTATTTTTTTTAATTTCTTTTCTCTCTCTTTCCTCGGGGCTTTAAAACCTCGATCTGTGGACATATATCCTTCTTATTCTGTACATACCTGTCTCATTTTCATTTCTTTATAAATTGTAAAAAAAAGGGGGGACTTTTAGACGCTGCGCACTCGTTTATTCCGAGCTGTTGCCAAGTTTCAAACCCTGGTATAGCCACGTTGAAGTGAAACTGGGTAAGTCATGCGCCCAACATTCCTTCAACCGACACTATCCCTTTCCGCGTGATTACTAACCGTCCCCCGAAAAGTAAGCCATCCTAACCCTGTATAGCCACGCGTAATTCATGTAGATTTCTAGGACACTTCAAAGACCAATTGGTTCTTATTGTCACAAACATACTTTGTCAATCCTGTGCATAAAGACAAAAAGAAATCAAATCAAATCAAATAAAAAAAGTCGTCGACCGACAAAAGAGTCTGTTTGATCACAGCAAAGCAAAAAGATGTTTAGAAATAAACGCCCAAGAAAATAAAAAAAAAGTCATACTCTTCCAAAAGAGAATCACTGTGATCAAAAAGGTCGATAAGCAAAGTCCTAATGCACAGGATTAACAAAGAAAGTTAGTGACATATTCCTAGACAATTTGAATGGTGGATCCTGAAGAGGATATAGGCCCTTCGCCTGAGATCTGTCCAATCTTGGGGAGTCAAAATACAGGTGGAATACGAAGGTCCTATATTCTGGCGAGAGAATCCACTGTTCCAGGAACGGTTCACAAAGTCAAAACAAAGCATTATCGCTTATCCAACCATCTTAGGGTGAGTCAAAAGGAAAAGAGGAACAATAAAAATTGTGATGCAACCATCTTAGGGTGAATCAGATGGCCGATCAGGAAGATAGCACTTCTGCGGGACATGACACAAAGACTCCAGGATATGCTCCAACCCTAGCGATGCAACAGTGGATGGACCAAAACATGGAAACCATGATCACTAGGTTTTCAGCCCTTATCCAAGGTCAAGGGGCTGATAAAAGGACTGCACATGTCTCTACAGGAACTGTTGACCCATCACCCTCAAGCGTGAATGCAAGTCTACCCAATCTAAACATCTACTCTACCTAACCACATGCCTACTCTCCATATCCATATCCTTCATATCCAAACACTTATCCATCGTACCCTAACACATTTACTCCTCCACCAAATGTCGATCCAAACATCTATCACCAGTCTCAGACTACCACAATCCCAATCCCAAACACTACTACACCTCCTACAACTCGCATTACATCTCCACCTACCAACATTTCTTTCCCAAATCCAAATGCATTCCCATTTTACATGACCAATCCAATCCAAGATAGCCCACACTTAAACCTAACAGTTACAACCCTCAGCCTTCAACCAAACTAATATATCCATTTGCTGGCTATGCACCACCTTACTCAGTTCTTTCAGTAGGATAGTTTTCAGGCACAGCTATGGTTGATACCAACGATGTTGAACTTATAAACAAAGGTGAAATTAGAGAACTAAAAGACATGGTTCTGAAGGTCCTGAACAAAGGCGAATTCACCGCCCGAGCAATGACACTGCAGTCCGTTGCCATTTTACCTCCGAAATTCAAAATGCCTGATATTGAGAAATTCGATGGGACAGGTTGCCCTATTGCCCATCTTAGGTCTTACGCCCATGCTATGCAGCAGAGAAGTGCATGTTTTGAAGCAATGGCCTCTAATTTTCACTTAACTTTAATTGGGGCTGCCAAACAATGGTTGATGTTTGTAGACAGCACTGTGATTGCTACCTGGGATAAACTCGTGGATGAATTTCAGAAGAGGTACAAGGATAACAGTAATTGGGAAAAGCACATGAGAGATCTTGATTCGTGCACTTAGAGAGAGAATGAGACATTCTCTGAGTATGCTGAAAGGTGGAGAAAGAAGATTACCCAAACCTTTGACAGGCCTGACCCAGCTGAATAAGTCAGGATCTTTTTGAGAAACCTTCAGCCGATTTATCTAGATTGTATGCGTTACCTTCCTTATGTTGACTTTGCTGCAATCTTTGATGTCAGATTTTGCATCGACACAAAAATTTGTACTGGACAGATCGAGGTTTATTCCCCTCCAAGCTCGTTTCGATACTCCAAAGAGAAGGCAGCAACAATGTCTGCACCTGGTAAATATGTCAGGGAATGTTCCGACGATGGCTTTGCCAGTTGTACCATCTGCTCAGAATTATGGAAATATGCCTTTTAATTATTCACCTGATGGGTTCGTAAATACATTGGGAAACAACAATAACAGAGGTTTAAGAAATAGGCATTTTGATGAGTTGCATGCTCCTATGTCACTTATTTTTCGGGGGCTGAAAGTACAAGGAGTCCGCAAACCTATCAAAGATTACAGACCTCCCAATCTATTGCCTGCCACATGGGACCATGCAAAGTATTGTGAATATCATCAGTCTAGTGGGCATCTCACTGACAAATGCTTTTTGCTTTAGCGAGCTATCCAAAACCTGATCGATGACAAAATCATTAAAAAACCACACCCCATGCCTAATGTGGTGAACAATCCTCTACTAGATAACCATGCCAATGCCATCCAGTTTGAAATAGAAGAGGTGAATCCCCCCACCGAGTTTAAAGTTAGCAATGCTCCATTGTTATACCTCTTAATCCCTTTGTCTTCAAAGGAGGAAAGTTTCGAATGGAATATGCTCTCTTAGAGTGACAACTTGTCCAGTGCTTAGGGTACTTCCTAAGAAGAAGTGAACAATTTTAAAAAGGCATTGAAGACACTCTCCTCACTCAGATGAAGAAGACCTAAGCCAATATTTCTATTTGGGGTCTTCTCTGTTCTTTCAAGACCCACCGTGACAGTCTTGCCAAGTCATTAAGTCAAGCTATCATTCTAATCGGGACCTCGCCCGATGAGCTGACTCAGATGATTGGAAACATCCATTTCGGGAATGTTCTCATGTTCATTAACCTTTATTTACCAAAGGGAGGTGTCGACCATGTTGATGCGCTGCATATGACAGCTGGTGTTCAAGAAAAGAGGGTACCGAAGTTTCTGGTAGACAACAGTTCATCCCTGAATGTCTGTCCAACAGAAACCTTAGCCAAGCTGGGAACAAAGATTTCGGACCTAGCTCTATCATCGCAATCAATGCGAGCCTATGATAACACCAGTCGATGTGTGCTCGGGGTGGTAACGCTTATGCTAACTATTGGCCCGTTGGAAATATCCGTTGAATTTCAGGTGTTGGATATCCCTTCTACTTTTAGTATAATGTTAGGTCGTCCGTAGATTCATGGCGTGAAAGGGGTAGCTTCATCACTCCATCAATGTGTAAAATTCATCCACGAGGATCATACAGTCATCATTCTGGCAGACAAACTCATGGAATCAAAAGAGAAAGGGGATATTTCTATTCTCAAAATTGAGCATGATGACACTAGCATCTTTTTGAGCGGAATCGAAGTGATCCATTAGGCGAGGGTGAATGCAATCCAGCATGCTGGTGAAACCGGCATGAGTAACAAGAAAGCTGTGGAACCTAGAGAGATAGTCCCTTATTGCATGATCCGCAATATAGGCTACATGCCAGGGCTGGGGCTTGGCAAGAGTCAGCAAGGCAGAATCAATCTGGTACAAGACGACATCAAAGAATGCATACCACCTTTTGGGCTGGGATACAAGCCAACACCTGCAGAAGTAGCAGCAGTAATGGAAAAGAAGCGCAAGAGAAACAGAGCAGTTCATGTGACGTCCCGACCCAAATCTCTATACGAAATCCAAAGGTCGAGTCGTCAAAAACAACACAACGACACCCAAACAGAGAAAAGCACGTGGTGTAACCACCCGTACTTACGACAAAATACAACTGAAAAACCTGATTTAATAAAAATGAGTCTTCGGCGAAACTACAGCCGGAACCCAACAACTAAAACCACAAGTCTAAAACTTGGGAAAACAAAACAACTACAACAA
The DNA here is from genome assembly GCA_016624345.1 of Platycodon grandiflorus. Lineage (NCBI taxonomy): Eukaryota > Viridiplantae > Streptophyta > Magnoliopsida > Asterales > Campanulaceae > Platycodon > Platycodon grandiflorus. Next base: position 50,081,964 of record CM028361.1, on the reverse strand, counting down.
CAACAACATCGACCGCAACATGCCAGAATAACGAACATAAATCGCGAGCTACAACTTGCTCGGGAAAGAAACTATCTTAACAACAAGGCTATACATGAGCGGGACATACATACGTCGGCTACCAAAAGAATATACAAAACAACATCGAAGAAGTACTACCCATAGTAAAGTTTAGATAACTTCACAAACCGTTCGTCCTTACCAAAAGAAAATAACTAGCTAGAAATAAGATTCTCGAGCTAACAAACGTGGACGACCTCCAAGATAACGTAAACCCTTTTCGGTCTCACTGTGAACTCCCTGGCTGGCTTGGATCTAAGGAAAAACATATAAATAACAAACGGGGTGAGTCGAAACTCAATAAGTTACTAAATACAAATACATGACATGGCATAATGCTCAAGTAAGAAACATAACATGGTAATAACATTTATATACCACAACTGAACATGTATCATCATCCTTGATATACAAATAACACATCTCAACTAGCACCTTGATATTCATATAAGTGATCGAAAATAAACCATGTTACAAAAGGATATCATTTCTCTTTCTTCATCATTGTGTTGCTCCTGTAATACACCAACAACCAATAGTGCCTCGATACTCGTGTATATAATATCGACGTCCCCGACATAATCCCGTCGGGTTCAACATAGCAAGCCAAAGTCATGCGTATTGCTACAATAGTGAGGCTACTTCTCAACTGTGGCCAACAGAAGAGGGGTGTGTTAACTCCGGTACGACGACTTATAGCAATCACAAACATTGATTTATAAAGACTATAGGTCGTCCCACCATAACATTAACAACGACGACGCCAGCTGGACTTACACAACACATAAGTAGGTATGCTTACTCAACTTATGCAAATAACCGTCAAGTTCAAAAGTAGTGAACTTGACAAATATCACGTAGATTATATTATTCTACAACATATAATCATCAAACATAGTGTTCAAAATCTTAAAACACAACTTTAGAGCTAATTTACAAGTCTTCAACATACCAGTATCAACTACTCGGAGGACCGAAATTCATATCAAACGAACTCTAATTTTCGTAGTAATTTAACTTGTGATTTGAAGAATTATAACCTTCCCAAAAATCCGCTTTTGGTGTCATTCCTTAAAGTTCATAAAATTGGGTATAATTGCTATATGCAATTTTCACCATTTAAAGTCCCAAACTTGTTCACTAGTTTACTTCCTTGGTTGATATCCATCTCTACACATTTTAAACCATCTCAACCAAGTATTTCACATAATATCATGTTATTCACATCATCCTACCCTTTTAGACATGAATTCAACAACAACACAAGTCATGCATGTTCATAAATGTTCATACAAGTAACAAATTCTAACATACATTGAGGGTTCAATAACTTACCTCCAAAGAAGACAATCAACCTAACAAATTTACAATTAAGGCTTTGTAATGAAGTCTCCTAGTCTTTAGCAACACCTTGGTGGTCTTGCATGGAAGATCCAATGGTTGGATGTTGAGATATGAACTACACACACTATTCTCACCTTTATCTCCTACACTTAAGTTCTCAAGCTTTCATGGAAGAAGAAATGAAGAAATGGTGAATTGAAGTCTCTCATAGGCTTGGGAGTAACTTATTAGGCTGGTCAAAGGGTCAAACCAAGGTACAACACAATCAGCCTAGGGTCAAAGGAGTCAAAATTGCAAAGTTTAGAAGAGGCTTGTCTGTACAGAATGGGCCTAATTTTCAGTCAACTTCAAAGACGTGCCTAGGATGATCTACAAGTCTAAAAATTACAAATAAGGTATGGTTGGAAAGCTCTTTGAGTCTAGTTTACACAGAATTAAATAGTTCACAAATCTGAGTTTTTTTACACAAAGTTATGGCCAATTTACTACAAGTTGGTAAAATCGGTCTGTACGCACGCTAGGGTGCGAAGAATGGCGCGCTAGGGCGCGCAACCTGGCTGAACTTTGGTCTATTTTCTGATTTTTGTCAAACTTCTGGTCGTGTGTTCGCTCGGGCACGACCTAGGAGTTCAAAAGTGTTCTAAAATGTATCTAAAGGGTTCCCAATCAATCTTAGCATGATTCTAACTTCCAATCAAGTTTAGAACACATCCAAAACTCATTCTAAACAACATACAACATGGCTAAATGCAAACACTTCACATTCATGAATGAACTCAAGAACTTATACCAAATTAAATCATTAACAAGTTAACCTTATAAGCACTATTAAATGTACAAGAACTAAGGCATAACTACATTGAACATATTACTCAAGCATTTACACACATATAATTAACATAATGACATATAAAAAGACAAGCATATAAAGCATAAGAATCCAGGGTATTACAGTTCAGAAGAACCAGCCGTACACGGAACCTCCCATAAACCTCTACATGAAGACCCTGAATGGATACTTTGTCAAGTACGGAGAAACCATGGCTTACCTCATGTTCCCTGAGCCATGTATGGACAACAGTAAAAAGATGCACCCCGGATGGGAGATCTTCAACGACATCAGCATCATGGTAGAAGAAATAGAAAAAGTGATTATCGGCCCACGTGACACCTTTTACAAGGTAGTGACGGTCGAAAACACATGGATTATTGATCAGGAAGATTCTGCCTTGGCCTTATTCGGAGAAGACTTCATGGGAGATAGTTTTTTGGGATTGGTCGACGGAGAAGCAGATAGCACAGAGAACTTGGTAGCAGAGTTTGAGACAGTGGCCTACAATCCGCTTCAAAACTGATACACTACTACAAGACTGCTGCTGAAGGCCGAAAACCTGGTAGAGCGCTTCAAATACACCTTACCCCTTCTTCCCCTTTTGTTAAGAACTGGTCATCAATTGGTTCTACTCCCGATGCCAAAATTGAGGATCTCACTTGTGAGGACTTCAATGAGGTAGTCAACCTTGTAACCCTTCTTTTCATTAATGATAATGCAAGTGTTTCTCTATACTTCTTGGTTACCAAAGTGTTAAAAGATGAATTAACTGAAAATATGATAAATCATCCTGTTAATAATGAATCGATTAATAATGAGATCCAAAAGATAAATACTTCTTAATTGAATTAACTAAGATGATCAAACAACGAGGGGAGCACTGATTGGAAGATCTGCAAGAAGACTTGTCCAACATCAATTTGGGGCTGAATGATGAAGTCATAAAGATCAAGATTGGAAGCTACATGCAAGATGAAGAAAGAGCAGCGTTGATCAGCCTGTTGACAGAATTTCAGGATGTGTTTGCCTGATCTTACAAAGATATACCTAGATTGGATCCAGCGATTGTTGAACATCGGATTCCGCTGTACCCCGATGCCAAGCCGGTGAAGCAAAAGCTCCGCAGAATCAAGCCTGAATGGTCCCTGCAAGTCAAGGAATAAATCATAAAGTTATATTCATCAAGGTAGTAGAATGCCCGATATGGTTATCGAATATCGTGACAGTGCCGAAGTCCAATGGTAAGGTTCGAATTTGTGTGGATTTCTGGCATCTCAAGAAAGCATCTCAGAAAGATAACTTTTCTCTACCCAACATTGACATTTTGGTAGACGCAGTAGCTTCACATAAGATACGGTCTTTTATGGATGGAATGATCGGTTACAATCAGATCAAGATGTCAGAAAAAGATCAGGAGAAAACTTTCTTCATCACCTGTTGGGGAACTTGCTGTTATACAGTCATGCCCTTCGGATTAAAAAACGCTGGGGCTACTACCAAAAGGCTGCTGCTACACTCTTTCATGACATGATTCACAAGGAAGTAGAAGTGTATGTGGATGATATGATTATTCATTCAATAAACGCAGACGCTGCTCATTTTAGAGATCTTCGCAAGTTCTTTGAGAGATTACGCAAGTACCGGATGAAGCTGAATCCCACTAAGTGTACATTTAGGGTCACCCAAGAAAAAGTCTTGGGATTCTTGGTAACTGACAATGGAATTAAAGTCGATCCTGCAAAGGTCAAAGCCATCATAGGTATACCGCAGCCAACAACTCCGAGTGAAGTCAAAGGCTTCTTGGGTCGATTACAGTACATCAGTCGCTTCATTCAGCAGGTGACGTCCATGTGCGAACCTCTGTTCAAGCTTCTCAAGAAGGACACGGATAGAGAATAGGATGAAGAATGTCAGCAAGCATTTGAAAAGGTCAAGAAGTACCTATCTAGTCCGCCAGTTCTAGCTCCTCATACTGAAACACATATTGTTATACCTAACTGTCACAGACACCACGGTTGGACCCATGTTGGCACAAGAAAAGGAAGACTCTCATGCTGAGAATGCCATCTACTTTGTCAGTAGAAAGTTACAGGGCAGTGAGTTGAATTACTCCGCACTTGAGAAGAGTTGCATACTTGAAAAGCCATCATTTTCGAGCAGGCTTGCCAAATGGTCTTTCTTGCTAAATGAGTTTGACATAACTTATGCAAGGGGAAAATTGATCAAAGGAAGTGTAACAGCCGATCAATTAGCAGATCAGCCAATGGAAGTAGAAGAATTTGAAGAACCAGATTTTCCTAATGAAGGGGTTCTAGAAATTACAGATAGAACATCCATACGACAACTCTTCTTTGATGGAGCTGCCAACAAAAGAGGTTACGGTATAGGCATACTGTTGATCGATCACACGGATACACATACGCCCTTTGTTATACGACTAAAATTTGATTTTTCCAATAATACCACTGAGTATGAAGCATACATAACTAGCTTGGAGGAAGCCTTGAAAATGGGCGCCGAAGAATTGAAAGTATACGGTGATTCAGCTTTGATCATAAATCAGGTTAAAAGACAATAGAAGACCCAGGATGCTAGACTGCAGTTGTATCATGCTCGCTTGACAGCATTGGCAGAGAAATTTGAGTCCATATCATTTCACTATCTCCCCCGAGATAAAAATCACTTCGCGAACGCTTTGGCAACTTTGGTGTCGCTGGTTGAAATCCTCGCTGAGTTCAATGTCCAACCCTTTGCCATAGGGACGAAACACACTCCAGGATTCTGTTTTGCCATTGAAAAGGACCAAGAAACAGCCGATGGGCCTTGGTACCTAGATGTTTAGAATTTACTAAAGAAGGGTGAGTATCCACCTAGCACTAAGAAAAAAGGCAAGATTGCCTTACGAAGATGGGTTTCCCAACTTGTAATCAGTGGTGACATTCTATACAAAAAGCATTATCAAGGACTTAACCTCCTTTGCATTAATCAAGAGAAAGCTAAGCAAGTCATGGATCAGCTGCACGGCAGTACTTGTGATCCTCACATGAATGGGCACATGCTCTCAAAGAAAGTAATCCGGCAAGGTTATTACTGGAGTATAATGGAAACTGACAGCATCAGATGGGTGTGCCGTTGCGATAAATGTCAGAGGTTTTCCAACCTGCAACATCTGCCTCCTCACATGTTATACAATTCTACAGAGCCTTGGCATTTCTCAACATGGGGTATTGACGTCATAGTGCAATTGCATCCGAAAGGATCGAACGGCAATGAGTTTGTTCTAGTTGCTGTTGACTATTTACAAAGTGGGTTGAAGCCGCTTCATACAACGTTCTGAATGCCAAGAAGGTTACATAATTTATCAAGACAAACATCATTTATCGATTTGGGGTACCTTTTGAGTTGATCTCCGACAATGGTACACACTTTGAGGAAGAAGTCAACCGAGTACTGGATAAGTTCAGAGTACAACGACACAAGTCTTCACCTTACAGACCGCAGACCAATAGCGATGTAGAAGCAGTCAACAAGACATTGGAAAACATCATTCGAAAAATGGCAGATACATGAAGAGATTGGCCCAATAAATTGCCATTAACACTCTGGGGCTACCGTACTTCTGTTCGTACGCCTATTGGGGATACCCATTTTCTCTTGCCTACGACATGGAGGTAGTGTTTCCTATTGAAGTTGAAATCCCTTCCTTGAGGGTAATGATAGAAGTCGAGGTGGCTGAAGCTGATTAGCTTAAGCATCGGTATGATGAACTGACACTCCTAGATGAAAGGAGGTTGTTGGCTTTAAAACACACACAAGCATACCAGAGGAGGATTGCTCGATCTTTCAAGAAACGGGTCAGCGCCCGAAACACCAAAGTAGGCAACTTGGTCCTCCAAGAAAAGTCGCCTAGCTACATTGACAGTTCTGGAAAATGGAAATCACCATGGATGGGACCGTACGTAGTCAGACTCATACAGTCAGGCAGAGCAGTTTTCCTCACCAATGAAAATGGAGAAGATCTCATTCAGCCCTTCAATATGGACAAGCTCAAGAAATACTATGCGTAGTTGCCCGCTCAGCTATAGTGTATTTAATTTCACTTATGTTTGTAAATACTTTTCTCTCTCTTCTAAAAATAACTCGGTAGGTCGAAAACCCGAAAGGGCGGCCTAGGCAAAAATTAGGGTTAAAAAAAAATGAGAGAGATAAAACATTGGAGAAAAAGAAATAAAAATCTCCGTCTCTTGCAAATCTGGGTTGAACTACAATCCGACCTAATTCTCTTCATGAGATATGTAGGCAGCCATCGGGTTCGGTCGTTTACGTACACGTTTTATAATATTTTTTGGTTCCCCCCTGTCATGTTGTTTTGATCACACAAGGGAAAAATTACTACTCACAAAATAATAATAACACACCTTAATTTATAACAAAGTCCCCAATTTGACAACCAAGGAGTACATAGATAAGACTTACATGCACTCATATTCTGTCTTAATCTATTTCACATACAGTTACATAAATCATCATTACAGCCTATCTTCTCCGGCGTCCACCACGTCTCCTTTCGGCTCCCCGAATGCTCTCGGCATTACCTGATTCGGCATCATCAAAATTTTCTCCAGGTCGAAACACATTCCCCTTATTGCCGACGGGTGGTAAAGGCAGAGAACAGGTTTCCACACTGGTATTTTTAGCCATATCCCCGATTTCTTGCAAGCACATAACTGCACCATTGGTCACAGAGCGACCGAGCATGAGTTTCACGGTGGCTGCAATATGGGATGAATGAAATCCCATATGGGGCACGAACCAAGCAATGTAATCTCGACTCAGAAATTGGTTCTGCCGGTAGCCTGTCGGGACACTCTGGCTATACACGTTCATCGCCCACATGTCATGAATCAACGTACACAACTCTGGATTAAGGTCCCCGACCTTAACGTTAGCTAGACACAGGTCCGGTATCGTCTGTTCCTGGCCAAATTGTCATAATATACGAGGTGAATAGAATGTGATGGTGTGTATTCCAGCTGTAACACCCGTATCACTTGCATCATTTGCATGATCATTAATTATCACGTTCATGCGATGTTAGGCATATTTCATGAATATATTTACTTGAACATATTCTCACTCATATTGGTTACATGCATTTTATATGCCTTGAATTTGTTGTTGAATTCGTATTACCAATCGTACTAATCTTGTTTTATACTTCTAGTTTCATTTTTGGACTTTTCGGGAACTTTCCGTGAGTATTTTGATCTAATTGTGGACTTAGAATCATTTATGGTTCGTCGAGAACCACTTTGGGAGAGTTTTAAAACTGATTGAGACTTACTGGGCACAAAGCGATTGCCCTGTTAGCTTCCTAAGCGATCGCTCTCTAGACAGTAAGCCGTACCCTTAATCTGGGCATAAAGCGATCGCCCTAATTCTCACCAAAGCGATCGCTCTCTAGGCAGAAAGTTGTATCTTGAATCTAGAAAAAAAGTGATCACCTAGTAATCCACAAAGCGATCGCTCTGTACCAAACCGATCGCTTCGTTGGCAGAATGTCAGATTTTGCCTGCGCGCCCTTGACAGCTATTACGAAATTTTTTATTATTGACCAACATTGACTCCCAGTCCTTGGCCAAGGTTGAGCCACGTCCCCCATCAATTAAATTAGACTTCTTGGTCCCTTATAACACCATGAGAGAGTCTTGAACACTCTCATTTTAACCATTAACACCAGAAAATTTCAGAGAAAAGAAGTGAGAGTTCTAGAGTGAGAAAGTGAGCTAGTTTGCTCATTTGGAGTCCAAATCACAATCCAACTTCACCATTGTGGAGCTACTAACTAGGAGAACACATTCCATGGTTTTCATGTGGGTTTCTTAAAGTTTTTCTTGGTTGTTTTCATCAAGTGGTAAGCTACTACCCCTCTCCTTCTCTCTTTATGTCTTGTATGACATCCTAGCCTTGTAAAATGGCATTTATATGTTGAAATCAACATGTTGGAGTATGTTTTGTTGTTGAGCCATGTGAAATTCATGGATGATATGTTTTGTATGTTAAAAGACTTGTTTTGACTTGGTTGATACACATAGAAATGGTATCATTTGCTAAATCTTGAAGTCTAAATGGTTTCTCTTCGATTCGAACTCATTAGAAATGAATAATGACTCTAACGAAGTCAAATAGGTTTCCATAATTGATGAGACCACGTGTGTGACTTGGGGATTTCGTTGTGATACGAGAGTTTTTTCGGGAAAATTAGTTTCCCGAAATTGCGCATGATGTTGTTGTTTAATTCTCGTAAATATTATGAGATGGTTGATTATGTGAGTAGGATTATTATGACCTACTTGAGACATTCATGTTGAATGATGTTGTGCTCCCTATTTGGAGTTTGAATTGTTGTTGAGAATGTCAAGTAAACATCTACTTGTCCATTTGTTATGTCCATGGATTATTTGTTGGCGATGTATTGACGCTCGATTATTGCGGGAGCCGGGGCTACGTAATAATTGAAGGCCAATACGTTGGGCCTCGCCTTACCGTTGGCCACGGTAGGGGCATAGCGTCATTTGTTGTATGGAATAAACGCAACCTTGGTAAGCTATTTCGTGGTTGATTCTTAGGTTGTAGGGACTAAGATCACCCGTCGATGTGAATACAGAAAATGGTTCACACAGTATTGGTTATTGAGTATTGGTTATTGGTTAACGGTTATGATTCGTCGATTGAGCACGTCAACAATGGCTCCTACATTGGTATATCATATGTTGGTTGGTTGGAAGTATTGGGTATATTGAAGGTGTACCTCAATACTGTATCCTTTTAGAATGTGTTTACATATCGCCCTTATATGGTTCCTACATATGCGAATGTTGGTCATGATTTCCAACTGGTAGGGGTCGGTTGGCGATTGTTGAGCCTCTCATGTAGTGTAGGGTAACGTGTTATTATGAGATGTTCATTATACTATGCTTTGAGGTTGATATATCTTGTTATAGCTTGTATCACTTGTTCATATTATTGTCTTGCATCTCGTATGACATATTGTTGCATTAGTAGCTTATTGAGTTTTAAACTCACCCCGTTCAATGTTTATTTGTTTTCCTTAGATCACGGTCCAGCGAGGAACTCTTAGTAGAGTTTTGCTTGGTCTTGGTGTTTCAGTAGGTTGTTCTTTTGGGCCTTTGTAATTCTTTTGGTGAGGCCGAGGGTAAACATTGTTACTTAAACTATGTAATGTTGGGTAGTGTGTTGGTCTTTGTGAATGTAATATTCTTTTGGTTGTGCTGACACGGTTGTCGTGCATGATGTATTTATTAATATCCGTTACTTCCGCATACTCTGATTTGAAGATTGTTATGGTTCTCCGAGTTTGTTGCTCGTGGTGGTTTATGTTATATGTTTGATTTTGTATTCAAACCAAGTTTTAAACAAGTTTAGTTCCGGCTTGTTATTATGCCGATGAAGTATTGCTTTGGTTTTAAACAAAAGTTTTGCATGTGCATTACAAGGTTTTATGCATATGCTTCATACTTGCATCTCTTACGCATGAAATTTTTATAATGCGTATTTTGTGTGTCCCATTCGCGGTCCGACTCGAGATTCCATGTAGGAGTCTGGGTGCGGGTCGCGACACCAGTAATGACTACATGTGTAAATTTGTCACTCCTCAGTACAAATCTCCGGATGCGCCAATGGCGAATTGTCCATAAGATATCAGAAGAGATTACCCGAGCAAAGTGGCAACCCACAAAACCTCAGAAGGTAAATCTCCTTGATAATATGGTCTCAGGTCATACCCAACTGGATGAAATGCTAGAATTCGAGGAGGAGAAGCAATTCTGTTAAAGTACTCCTCCAACCACATATGTAAAAAAAGTGGACTGCTGAAGGGGAACCAGTCCTCACCACTCGCATAAGCATCTAGGCCAAGCAGCGTCTCAGCCAGGATAATAGGGATAATACTCTTTTGGCTTCCCCAACATTGTAAAACCATGTTGAGTGCCCACACGTCAATGAAACCATTGTAATTTCTTAAAATAATTTTTCTAACAAGCATAGGAAAATGGCCGCGAGCCAACGCCGAGTATATCTTGGACAGCAGGAAATGTCCTAGAAAATATCAAGAAGGATAGTCAAGTCGAAAAGATTATCCTTGACCATCGCCCTTGTATCATCTGGGGGAAATCGAAGCAGCTCTAGGGCAGCTATCTCTGGCGTTTGAGTAAGGTCGGGGACGACAATTTGATCAGCAAATGCCGACCCTGTCAGAGCACAAAACTCTTCAACAGTGGGACACATCTCGTTTAGCGAAAATTTGAAGAGATGATTTTCTACAAACCAGCGAGATACTGCTCGTATCATGTCCTAATTTATTGGAATATCAATCCACCAGAATGCGCACAAAAAGTCGCAATCCTGGCCAATAATCAGTTTATCGTCGATATCTAAAAGTTAAACCATAGAGTTCAGACGACTCTCGTAATGAACACAATCTTCCAGAGAACCAGAAGGATGATCCATTTTTAAGAATATTTGTCGAAAGGAAAATTTTGCCAAAGATACGGGGAAAGCTTTCGGGATAGAGAAGGAAAGTCTTCACAATTAGAATGGCTTTACAATTCACGTCGTCTGAATTTGTGAAGAAAGTATACAAAGTCATGGCTTTATGAATCAGAAAGAAAACATATGTGGCTTTATAGGCCAAAGTATCAATACACGAATTTTAAGGGCAATCTACAGCAGCCTAAGCCCTAGGCTTGAGAAAATGCGTCCCGACATGTCTCCGTCCATCAAATTCAGCAACAGGAAAGAAAGGACCAGTTTGGTGAGCGGGCACCAAGCCTAGTGCGTCGCGTACCAAACCATGCATTTGGACATTTTGGTTCAGCTCTCCAGTTCACATCATGCCCCAAAAGGCAAACATGTATCTCCCAGGGTCCTATTCCATTACCTCTTCTGAAGCCACGGAGCATCTCACATGCCTCTGTATAAATCACAGCAACAACTCCTTCCAAAATAGGCGTTGAGCCTATTTTCTTTCTGCCTTTTCCAAACAATTTAGCAGCCTTGGGATTTACGACTTGCATCTCCCATCCAAAAGCAAGAGAACGACGAGTGAATGTCATTTACACATTTGTTGTTCTGCATTTCTCAGAATCAAACAATAGCCGCCCTCGGCTGAATTCCCATTTTCTCTCTCACAGCACAATTTGTGTAATTAAAAGCAATTAGAATTGAGACACTATATTTTCATTTCTATTTTTGGATAATAAATAATACACAAAATAAATAAAATTTACTTACAAATACATTTCTTTTACAATAAAAATAAGAAAAACAGCAGGAAAGGAAATCATTGTCTTCCTTTCTTCGCCCTGCTAGTGCTGGCACCTCCGGAGCCTCCGCTCCGGTCACCTCTGCGACGCGGCCCAGTCGCGTCTGCGCCCCCTCGGCAAGCAAAATCACTGGCCCCGGCCTTCAGCTTCCAATATAGATCGGACAATTTATAGAATCTGCTCAACAGTTTTTGATAGGAGCTAGCCGATACCTGTTCATACACAGCTTTCATCAATATTCAAATATAGATAGAATAGACAGATAATATACATACACAGGGTGATCAGAGATATACCAGATCTCTCCTTCGCGGAAGGTAGTCATGAGGTAAAATCTCACCGCCACTCAGATCCTCCTTCTTGTAATTTTTACCCTTTCCGTAGCCAATATTCCGCGGGACTTTCGAATAGTGTATCTGCCCCGCAAACCAACCGATCTCTTCTACGAATATGGGAAATGGACCCTCCACTTCCTGAGCAGCAGGAGGAGGAGGAGGATATAGCACAGTCTGGACAAACACCACATACTCCATCTCCACATAGCTATGTGCCTCCCTCACGAAAAACCACTCTCGTTTCGGCATCACGTTCGGGGTCATCATTCCAAAGGGTGGTAAAGGCAGTGTCAGAGGATGGCCCACATTGGGCCCATGTTAACGATTGACCCGATTACCCAAATACATCGAGTCGCCCATGATGGAAACCATCATAATGCGACAGCCATTGGCCATCTGGGTCGGACCATAGGAAGCAGGCAGCTGACCCCAAGGGAAGAAGCTGACAGACTCCGGACTCGAGTTGATAATCGCAGTCCGAATCACCTCGGTGTCAAGCCGAGCAGGTACCCTCCGAGCATACTTCCAGTTTGAAGTCTGGAAGTTCACCACAAACGGCGGGGTCATCACCCTAGTGCGGAGCGTGAAAGGGTGGAAGCTGAACATCGCGTAAGCCCAAGCCTGTCACATAAAAAATAATAAGTCAATATTTATTTTAAAATAACAAAAGAAAAAGTTTTTAAAATAAAGTTTTTTGTTCCGAATATTACCTCTCATGCCACATTGTAGCCAGTCATGCTACTGACAATGTTTCGGCTGGCGTGATCCATGAAGAAATAACACTCTGCCAGGCCAGCCTGTCCCCAATCAAAGTCGCCCAGATGGCGCAATCGCCTCAAGCAGCCGAGTAAAGATACTCGCAGCGTTGAGGAAGCATTGGCAAAAAGGGTGATCCCTAGTGCCAAGAACAAGAAAACCCGAACAAATCGGGTCACAGCAGATCGGTCGGTTGTATCGACAAAGTCCACATTGTAGAGCAGCCACTCCCTGACATAGCTGACGGGGATCTCATCATAGCTCTTGTACACTGGTGTAAATCCCAGCAGCTGAGCGACTGCCTCGGTACGGTGTCGTAGCTGAAAATTCGGCTCAATAGCCTGGCCCCGATCAGTTGGTAGCTCCGTGATAGCCAAAAAATTTGTAGGCGCCATGGTCACCTCACCCCTGGTAGGTGGAAAGTATGGGTGGTGTCCCGCCAGAAACACCGCAACACCTCATGGATGTTGGTATAGCCGATAAAGCCACCAACATTCTGGATGAATGTGCCAAGACAGGTACTATCCACCCTCTCCTAAATCAATCGAGGAAGTCGATCATAGATCTCCCTCACCATATCCCCAGTCGCCTAAATGCGGGTGATCCGCCTCCGTGCTTGAGAAAAAATATATTCCAAAATCATTTCCAGCATATCATCACAAAACACACGTGCATAATTTTTATGTCATCACATAAAATTTCTTTCATATTTGTCATGCAATCAAAAAAAAAAAAAACTTGATTTTTTTTTTCCTTTTCTCCAAAAACCATCCCCGGGATCAAAATAAAATATTTTCAAGTGTTTAGTGAAGGTTTTTCTTCACTTTTCTTCGTTGAAGTTTTTTTTCAAACAGTTGGTGTGCGACTTTCGCACAACTTCGGTCAAGAAAAATTCACACATTTTTTAGCCACCCTAACATGTTCAAATTTGCAATTAAAGTAGGCGCTTTAAACATGCAAAATCCACAAAACATACATACTTGTTTATACCAATATTGTATAAATTCACATTTTTTCACTTAGATTCAACATGCAACAACACATATTTGCTACTTGAATACTAACAATTACAGGATTAACATCAAGAATCAAACAAATCACACAAAAATTTCAAATTTAGTATACTTTGCAAAACAAGTGGGTTTTCCGAAAACTCACCACAGGTGGATCTAAAGAAGAAATGTGACTGCTCCGGTCACGATGGATATCGTTCAGATTACTATCCGAGAACGGATAGTGGACCTGATTCCTCGCCATCACCTCGTCGACTTGTTCGTCACCGACATCTAAATCAACAAGAATCTCATTTTCCAAGTCCGAATTGTTCGCTATTATTGCTACAAACAATTTTTGGGGTGATAACCTTAAAAAATTCGAGTGATTTCGGAAGAAATTTAGAAGAAATCGGAGAAGAAAAGAAGATTTGAGAGAAGAGAGAACATGACAGTAGCTATGTTGCTAATGCTGTTGCTAGTGTTCTTCCTTTTGAAGAATTTTTTTTCTCCTTTTCCCTCAAAGTTTTAGCATTTTACAATTTGCACCCCTAAGCCCTTTTAACGGCAACTTAACGTCCAATTAATGGTCATTAACCGGACGCCCTAACGGGAGTCTGCCATCAACATATTTTCAAGGATGACCCCTAGCGGTGTTACTCCCAACGGCCTCACCATCCAATCTAACCTCTCCAACAGAATCCCCATGGGACTCCATATAGTACATCTCAGCAGAAGAATTGCCAATGGCCTAACGCATCATCACCAACAAAGTTTGTCCCTTGGACACCACACAGATTGCAGTGCATTCACACACGTTTGCACACCTAGTTATCCGGTCATTTCACCACAGGTTCAAACCTGAGGCCTTTGGAAGTCAACTGCTCAACGGCCCCGCCGTCCAACACAGTTCAAAATCTGTCCCCCGGACGCCACACAAATATAGTATCTTTATTTTATGTCAATTTACAGCTTATCCTAAAACTGTAATTTGCTTCATTTTGCGTTGGTACAGCTTTCTCTTTATTTTATGTCATTTCCCAACGGGTATAAACCCGGGGTCCGAAAATAAAACCATCCCCTGTAAGACCCCGACCCTATTTGCAATACCTTGGATCCTTCTTTGCATGATACATCATCTTAATGTGTGGTTATCATGTTAGACTTGTTTGTTATACTTACTTGAATAACATATTAATGGATTCATGCCTTGATTTTTTGTTACACTTCATAGTTGCACGTGTTGTTAACTTAGTTATGCTTTAAAGTACGATTTAATCCTTGTAAACATTTGTTGTTATAATGCATTGAGCTTTGTTATTGTTATTTCGGTTGAGTTTCAAAATGTTTTAAACTTGATTGGGGGTTAGGATTATTTGAAAATACTTAGTAAACATTTTGTTTTGACCATAAGATAGAAAAAGATACACACAAAAGCATGGATACATGCTTAAACTCGAAATTCTGTCCATCTGAACACCTTGTAGTAATTTGGCCATAGATTGGTGTAGAAAACTCGGATTTGCAAACCGTTTGATTTTGTGTTAACTAGACTTAAAGAGCTTTCGAAACACACCTTATTTGCAATTTTTGGACTTGTGGATCATCCTAACACGTCATTAAAGGTGACCCAAAAATACAAAATTTTATGCTAACAATTGACCAATGTTTTAATTAGTAGACAAGTTGACTATTTGACCCATTTGCTTTGACTAAAGTGGGCCATGAAATTGACCAGATATTTTTACTCCTTTGGACCAGCAAAGAGACCCAACACACTCTGTGACGACCCGAGTCCGAGATTCAATGTTGAACCCCAACTCAGAGTGCCAAACCGAAGAAGAACAGTTGAAAGAACTAAATAAAGCGAGCCACAAAAGCTCAAAACCAATAACAAGCAGCGGAATAACTAAATGAACTTGAGCTTCAAAGCTCGAATAATAACAAGATCCCAACAAAATAAAACCTCCACGGTTAAACAAGCACCGGAGAACAGCAACATCTAAAACACCACGAGACAACACGCTCGGGAAAACCAAGTATAAAATACCAATGGGCAAACGGCCACAAAACCATGAAGACTGAAGTTCTAAAAATAGTACAACCGGCACGACTCCACAAGTCGGCACCAAATACAAGTCTATAAAATACAAGTATCTCTACCCGACATGCTAAGTTTACATAACACAGTTTAACCTACAATCTCACAAATACAAAGGGTAGAAATAAATCAATAATCTAAGTACAACTTCAAACCAAAGCCTCACTGCGCTGGAACATATCCTACAAACTAAGGGAAAACAAAGGCGTGGAATGAGCTAAGGCTCAGTAAGTTACTAATGCAGCAATATGGCATGGCATTATCCACGTCAATATAACATGATAATAAACAGGTATGAGCACATAAGATAAATCATCCCTTTACGAACGAGAGGCTCAGTAGCCGCCAACCGTTCGGCTCGATTGGAAACCACGACCAACATTCCCTCATATAGGAAGCACATAAAGCGTAAAGTAAACACATAAAGGTGGGTACGATGGATTCAAGGTACACCTCCGAAATCCCTTATAACACTTCTGACCTTATGGCTCCATGAAATCGTAGTAAACGATTGTACTGCTACTCCACAGAACTATAACAGATGTCTTTACTGCTATCCAATGAGATGATAATGATAAGAGATTCATGTGCTTCTATTTCAGATGATCATAAGAGATGGCTTTACTGCTACTCCATAAGATAAGGATAGATGGATGTACTTCTTCTCTCGAAGGCCATATTGATTCCTGTGCTGCTACTGCTGTACACAGCTAATGGTAGATAGATGTACTCCTACTTTGTAAAATCGTAATAGATGTCTGTTCTGCTACTGCTGTACACAGATCATGAAGGGATCGATGCTTATATCCCAATAAATGTATCCGATTGCGTCACGTACGATCTACAAATACCCGTTGTGGACCATTTTCTGTATCCACGTCGATGTATTGCTCGGTCCCCCACGACCTGAGACAAATACGACTCTAGCCACTTACAAGTATCACAAGGGATCGGTGTCCGTATCCTAATGCATACAAAAATGTCGATAATACATAGTCGTCATTTAGTCCGTTCAACTGTGGGACTAGAGAAACCCCTACCGTGGCCAACGGTAGGGCGAGGCCCAGTGTATTGGCCTTCGGCTATTACGAAGCCCCAGCTCCCACAATAATCGAGCGTCAATACACCTTCAAATGCACATATGCCAGCTGAACTTAATACAATGCACAAGTAGATGTTTACTTATACTAAACTAATCAAGAATGTTTTATTGAATCACAACTTATCAAATCAAATTACGATATGTTCTATTGAATCACATACCAAATCAATATAATGTGCTTGTAAATACTAAACACATAATCAATCATCAAAGTAGAATGATCATCCTATTGCTTACTAGAACAACCACACATACACCAAATCATTTAAGTCCGCGAATGCTAGACTTTATAATCACAACATGTGTAAGCCAGCTCGTACTTACAATCACAACTCAACGTTCCATGAATATGTTAAACTTAGGATCTCTACGGTATTCTATAACCACACAAGACGCTTGATCTGTGCGTATCATAATCTGTCGCAATCTAAACTCATCATGAGTTAAGTTCGTACTACTCAACTCTAGTTCCCTTACCCTTATTAGGTGATAGGTGGGGTAGCTCACATCATCAACACACAAATAATACGTCACCAAACATATAGCGACTAAAACCCTCAAGTCGTACATTACACGTCGTCGTACGCGACTCATTGGTAACTCATGTGAAGTTACAAGTACATTTATAATCAATCAAGGCTTAGACGTAATCCAACCCGATTCAAGTAGTCATGTAATCAACGAACGTTAACTAAGTCAATTCTAGGTCCACGTTCTCTAGAGTCATAACCTCACTGATTTATCATCTCACATCGTAGGAGGCTAATCTACACTTATATAGATTTATACCTCTCGTAATCGCATTACACGACGTATATTCTTTACTTCCTATTCAATTCCACTAGAGTCAGTCATCTACAAATTAAACCTCGGGATGAACCGTAGTATCATCCCTAAATAACTTTGTCAATCACAATATCCAACGTTCGCAGTATATACTACCCATGTAAATCTTACAAGTCTTCGCGAGTATACTAACGTTTATAATCTCAATGAGCTACAAATGCTCGATGGAATTAAAACAAGTCATCGACGACTTTACTGCCAGAACCCAACTATAAAACAAATCCACGAGTCTACAACTCGGGAAATAACAACAATACTAACGCTCACAATGTTCACAACACAATCTCGAGGAGTCTCTAATACTCGAAGACAGCAACCATCGCAACAACAACGTGTACAACAACGAATTCCACAAGTCTCTAATATTTGAAGACCATAAAACTAACAACAAATTCTCAATACCCATCATTTAGCATGCTAACAAATCATTTTGAACAAGTATAGCATGTAGAGATTTCATACACAACATGTGTAATACGTAAACATCGCGATACTACTCTACGATGTTTGAAATCTAAGAAGAAAGGTTAGTAACTTACAACACAACGCAAATCCTCCACGAAATCAAAGGGACTTCAGGAGAAAATACACTCCTCAAGGTCCTCTACACTTCTATGGAGCTTAAACGACGAACCCATACTCGATCCATCTCGAACCAAGCTTTTCTTCCTCAAAACTCTATTTTCTCTCTAAAAAACGTGGGATATGATGAGAGATTCGTGATTCCTCAACAAATCGGGGAATCTCTTTGGCTAGAAACGTGCTCCTCGTCGCCCTCTACACTACGGCTAGGACAGATCGTCGATCCGATATCTGAAGCTCAAGATATTGCAATTTTTTTCTCTACTCTCTCTCTAAACTCTCTCTTTCTCTCTCTAACCTCTGATTTGAGGACGTGATTATAGGGGAAATAAAGTTGGGTTCTCTTATTTATTCCATGGGTATGTGTTTGGTCCAATCCCGAGCTTGTTTGGGCATTTTGAATCACTTAAAAATGTTAAAAAATGAGAGAGAACGGACCGAACGAAAACAGAGCGTCGGGGGAGCGGCCGCCTTCCTCCCAGAATTTTTAATTTTTTTGAATTTGATCCAAAACGCTCCTGAAATGTCCTGAAATGATCCTAAGTTGATCTTATCATAAAATCAAGGTCAAGACACAATCAAAACCCACCCGAATCATCCCGTGATGGTGCACGAATGATAACAAACGTAAGTCTTACATGCACAACAAGTCAAACAACTCTCAAACTAAGTCAACTTACGGGTTAATGACAAAGCGAATGTGCTTTTCGTTTGCGAACAAATCTAAGTTAAGGTTAGGATAACCAACCAAAGAGGAAATGTAACATATACGAACACTAATTGATGTCGAGGATAGCCTCGAATGGGTATAGGAACAAAATGCAACTCACCATGAGTTAAACACGCTTCAAATATGGTTCTCGACTCAACATGTCACGCTTAACAAGCATGACACCTCACTCTCTGAAGGTTTCAAGGTCGATATGAAGTGATTATGAGTTAACTAGGAATGAGGTAAGGTCAGGGTGTTATACACTCTCCATTCTATCTTCTTTCACCATTAGAGCTTGAGAGAGAGTAGGTGAAAAAAAGGTGAGATTAGTGTGTGTTTCTTCATCTCTACATGATCCAACCATCCGATTGACGATCCATCTTCACTGTTGTGAATGTCTTAACTAGAGGAAGATTATCCACTGATTGCATGTTGGTTTTCATGGGGTTTTTTTGGGATGAATTCATCAAAAGGTAAGTAACTATAGTGTTTTGTGTGTTTTATGAGTAGAATTGGAAGAGTAAAGCATGTAGGATGTGTTGGTTGTTCATCTTTGTATTAATTTCTTGGAAATATGAAATTTGTCACTCCAATTGATGTTGTGTTTTGCTAAGTTGCTGGCTTAACTTGAAAATATGATTTGGGAAAGAATTGATGATCTTATGAAACCATATACATAGTTCTTGAAATAAGCTTAGTCACTACTTTAGGTTATATTGTAAAATTTTCTGGGAAAAATACGCATGACTTTTGTGGCTCACTTTATTTAGTTTTTCCTCGGTTTGGCGTTCCGAGTTGGGGTTCAACATCGAATCTCGGACTCGAGTCGTCACAGTTGGTATCAGAGCTTAAGTTAGCTGTCCGCCAGGATAGGATCCTCGGCTTAGGTGATTTGGGTATTGGGTTGAGCGTTTAACGTCGAGTTTTGTGTTAAGCTTACCTTGGATATTGGTAAATTATAGAGATGGTCCATGTAGGACTGGATTGGTTAGGTTCTTACGCTCATGAGAGCGGAGACTAACGGTTTGTAGTCGGTTATTTCTCTTGTGGAATTGGTGAGTACGCTTTAAGTCCTCGCTAGAATGTCGACGACTAAGTGTGAGTCACTTGATAAGTTTAGTAATGAGATTTGACCCATATAGGTTGTTTCGTTGATTTTGAGGAGTATAGTCGAGATGTTTAAAGGAACATCTTAGTCTTGAGGTTAGTAATCATTTGAGGAGATAGAGGTGGAAGACCCGAGATTCTGGGTCACGAATCCACTAGTGATTATCGTGGAGTGTCGGGTTACGATAGTGCGAGTATAAGAGTCCGTACTGACTTAGACACTTTATTCTTGCATATCACATCATGGAATGCGACATTTGTGCATACTAGAGACATTGTGTCACACAGGTGCATTTGTTTGTATTTGATACTTATGTGCATGGGACCGATTCTAAAGGCATATTTGTAATCACTTGTCCCTAACGCCCTGTGACGGTAGCTTTTGAAGCCATCTTAGAAGGGCCCCTGATTTGGTTGTCAAGAGATATTCGTCAAGACTAAGTTGATAGCATGATAGATAGAAATTCTCTAACCCTATTACCAACCGGAATGGACAAGTAAATGGATTAGTACACTTGAACAAGTTGTGTACCTCGTGTCTAGATTGTGTATCATTTCTCGTGTATTGGTTTGATTTGACTTGATATTGTGTGAGTCGTTGTGCTTAGTTGAACATGAGTATTTCGGGCATGCGATTAGCCTTTATGACTTGTATATTGTCCCGTGCGTTGTAAGTCTATTTAACTCTAGAGATATTGGATTGATTTGTCACCTTGGCGGTGAGCGTGTGGTTGCTAATTGTATGCGATGTGATATAGATTGGATACATTGTATTAATTCAGTCTTGTCTTACAGATTTTTGCGATACGAATAGATTGTGTCGCCTTGTGTGTATGCCCCTTGGCATGATGAGGTGGTTGTCTTTAGAACCTTACGTGCGTGTTAATTGTGTTTGGTTGAGAATCGAGAACGTTATGTTGATTAGTAGGACTTTAGTTGAACCACTTAATGTGTTTCACTTCCCCTAGAGATTTAATGTCTCTATTGTATGCCTATAGCAGGATGGCACGAACTAGGAAGACTGCAAGGATGTCAGTCATGCACCCGACCGTATTTCAACTCAGACATGTATTACGAGAACTGAGAGAACTTGAGGACCAACTGAATGTGGCCCTAGGTGAGACACCTCGAGTGGAGCAAGTGACCCCACCGAACCCTTCTGCACCGACCCAAGACTCCAATAGAGCGAGTCAAGGTTAGAAGGTGAGACCTTGTGATTGAATCCGTAAGAGTCATGTTCATTATGACTTATTCTATTATTTATTTATTTTTCTGTTATTGGACTATCTCGTGTACTCCGATTAGGTACTCATTCATTAGAATACTATATCTTGTAGTTGACCTGAGAATGTAATCATTGAGAGTGTGATACATTCTATGTTTCGAGTAGCATGTATAGTACGTGGTATTGGTGTCCTATGATACCGATCCGTTTCGTCGAATGTATTTAGAGTTTGAAACTCTTGTTATTATTCAAGTTGACCTTGTGTCTTATTGACTTGAGTAGTTGCATCGCGAGCAGGTTAGCTTGCGATTTCGTTGATCTTTTATTTCGTCGGCCGGCGATAGCCGGTAGTGTCGTTATTCACAACAGAGTCCTATGACTCGTGTGACCCTTATTGTTATGTCATTTGTTTAAACTCGTTCTTGACTATATGTATATGACGCTGCGTAACTTTATGAACCTAAGGGTTGTATTAAACCGGGACTCTTTAATTGCGAGATTTCCCACGACTAATTGATTGGGGGTAATACCACAGGAGGTGGAGATTCGTTAGCGTGCGAAAGCGTGGTGTGGGACGTGTTCGAAGGGTGTTAACATGACACTTTGAAGTGTACTCTGAACTTGGACTTGACTAGAGACGGTAGTGAGTCTCGTAACGAAACCCCGAGATTTCTTACGTCTCAAAATTTTACCTATTCTTTAGAAACCTTGCGCATAAGCAATACTTGAGGTTGATGACCTCTAATCTGGACCTACTCGCCTTATTCGTTAGGCTTCCACTCACTTGGTAGCGGTTTGTTGGAGTAGGCTATTGTATAGCCTTGTTGTGATGTATGTTTTCCTCGTGAACGTTTGATCATTGAATTCGCGGTCGAATTCTTTTAAGGGGGAGAGGATGTAACACCCCGACCTTATCTTCTTCCTAGTTAACTCATAATCATTTCATGTTGACCTTAAAACCCTCGGAGAGTGAGGCGTCATGCTTGTTAAGCGTGACGTGTTCGATCGAGAACCATATTTGACACGTGTTTAACTCATGGCGAGTTGCACTTTGTTCCCATACCCGTTCGAGACTATCCTCGACGTCGATTAGCGTTCATATAAGTTACATTTCCTCTTTGGTTGGTTGACCTAGCCTTAGCTTAGATTCGTTCGCTAACGACAAGTACGTTCACTTTGTCGTTAATCCATAAGTTGAGTTGGTTTGAGTGTGGACGTCTCGATGTGCAATTGAGACTAGTGTTTGTTATCATTCGTGCCTCGTCACGAGATGATTCGGGTGTGTATTGGATGTGTTTTGACCTTGATTTGACCTTAGGATCAACCTAGGATCATTTCGGGAGCGTTTCGGACCAAATTCGGAAAGTCAAAAAAATCTGGAGGAAGCGCGGCCGCCTAGGCGGCCGCTCAAGTGGCAATATGGTGGGATTTGGGCAGCACGGGCGCCTGGGCGGCCGCCCAGCCCCGAGCCCTGTTCGTCCAGTTTTTGTATTTTCTCGGTTTTTCGGGTTTTTAAGTGGTTTAAAATGCTCAAACAAGCACGGGATTGTACCAAACACTTACCCATAGTATTTATAACATAACCCAACCTTATTTCCTCTCATTTTTATTCCTCAAACCCAGATTTTAGAGAGAGAGCAAAAAGAGGAAGAGAGAGAAGAGAGAGAGTAGAGAGATAATCCACGATATCTTGAGCGTTTGAAGTCGGATTCACGTGCCGTCTTCCCTGGAGCGTAGCTAGCGACGAGGGGAACGTTTTTAACTGAGTAGATCGTCCGATCTGTTGAGGAATCACCACCTCATCTCATCTCCCACATTTTAGAGAGAGAAAGTGAATTTTTGAGAGAGAGAGAAGGCTTGATTCGAGCTTGGTTCGGGTGTGGGATCGACGTGTGGACTCCGTAGTGGCGTAGAGGTCATGGAGGAGTACGTTTCCACTTGAAGACCCTTGGATTTCGTGGAGGATTCGCATTGTGTCGTAAGTTACTAATCTCCTTCTTAGATTTTGAGCATCATAGAGTAGTATCGCGATGTTTACGTGTTATTTATGTGCATATGAACTCCCTACATGCTATACTTGTTCAATGTGATTACTCTAGCATGCTAAATGATGAGTATAGATGAATTGTTGTTGATTTTATGGTCTCCAGATGTTAGAGACTTGTGGAGTTCATTGTGTACACTTTGTTGTTGTTATTGTTTTCCCGAGCCATAGACTCGTGGGTTTTGTTTTATAGTTGGGTTCCGGCAGTAAAGTCGCCGATGACTTGTTTTAGTTATGTCGAGTACTTGTAACTTGTTGAGATTTTAATCGTTAGTACACTCGTGAGATTTTTATGAGTAATAGACCATCGGTATATTGAGTCTCGTGATTGAGATGGGTATGTAGGGATGATGCTACGGTTTTGTCCTGATGTTTTGAATATTTGTAAGACCCGAGTGTGGTCGTTAGGATATTGTGAATCGGGTATTTCACTGAATGGGCTAGACTCTAATTGTGACTGACTTTAGCGGAGCCGAATAGGACGTTAAGAATATACGTCGTGTAATGAGTTGTGAACTATCATGTGCGATGCACGTTGGGAACGACTTAGTCGCTATACATTGAGCGACGTGTTTATGATGAGTTGGTTATATCCTAGGTAGTTAATGATACACCTTGGTTGTCGGTCCTTTATGGGCTATGTGACTTGTTGGGAGTCGTGATATGTATTGTACACGACGGAAATGAGGTGGAATATATATGCATGAGATAGGGTGTATCGTGATCGTGGCATACCGTAGAGATGCTAAGTTAAGCGTATTAGTGGCGCATTGATTCGTGATTATAAGTACGAGTAGGCTTATACATATGTGGTGATCGTAAAGTCTAGCATTTGCAGACTCAAATGATTTGGTGTATGTGTGGTTGTTCTAGTAAGCAATAGGGCAATCATCCTACTTTGATGATTGATTGTGTGTTTAGTAATTACAAGCACCTTATGTTAATTTGGTATGTGATTCAATAGAACACATTATGGTTTGATTTCATTAGGTTGTGATTCAATAGAACACATCATGATTTGGTTTATTAAGTTGTGATTCAATAGAACACACTTAGATTAGTTTGGCATGGGTAAACATCTACTTGTACATTGCATCGAGTCCAGCTGGCATATGTGCATTGGAGGTATATTGACGCTCGGTTATTGCGGGAGCAGGGGCTTCGTAATAGCCGAAGGCCAATACACTGGGCCTTGCCCTACCGTTGGCCACGGTAGGGGTTTCTCTAGTCCCACAGTTGAACGGAATAAACGGCGACTGTGTATTGTCGACATTTTTGTATGCATTAGGATACGGACAGCGGTCCCTTGTGATACCTATAAGTGGCTAGAGCCGTATTGTCTCGAGTCGTAGGGGATCGAGCGATACGTCGACGTGGATACAGAAAATGGTCCACAACGGGTACCTGTAGATCATGCGGGTCGCGGTCGGGTACATTATTGGTTGGGTACTTGTAGATCGTGCTTGACGCGATCGGGTACCTATATTTGTTTGGGGATACGAGCACCGGTCCCTCTGTGATTTGTGTACGGCAGCAGCAGCACAATCATCTATATCTGTTCGTTGTTCGATGTTGGGAGATGTGTCTAGCATCAGCGGCACAACTGTTTAGTATTGTTCTCTGGAGCAGAAGCGCAGGAATCTATTATTACTCTTATCTTGTTGGATAGCAGCAGAGGCATCCTTTATAGTTCTGTGGAGCGGCAGTACGATCGTTTATTACGGCTTCATGGAGCGATAAGGTCGGAAGTGTTTCAAGGGATTTCGGAGGTGTACCTCGAATCCACCGTATCCACCTTTATGTGTTTACTTTGAGCTTTATGTGTTTCCTATATGAACGAATGTTGGTCGTGGTCTCCAACCAGTGCATGACGGTTGGCGGCTACTGAGCCTCTCGTGAATATAGGGTTGGTTGTCTTATGTGCTACAACCTGTTTATTATCCTGTTATATTTATGTGCATAATGCCATGCCATATTGTTACATTAGTAGCTTACTGGGTCATTCGACTCATCCCTTCCATATTTGTTTTCCTTAGTTGCAGGACACCTTTCGGTGCAGTGAGGCTCTAGTTCGAAGATCCTCTAGTTGTGTCTAGTTAGTATTTCATATTTATTTTCTGTACTTGTGAGATCGCAAGTTAAACTGAGTTATGTAAACTTAGTATGTCGGGTAGAGATTCTTGTAATTTATAGACTTGTATTTGGTGCCGACTTGTGGAGTCGTGCCGGTTGTACTATTATTAGAACTTTAGCGTTCATGGTTGTTGTGGCCGTGTGCCCGTTGGTATTTTACTATTAATTTTCCCGAGCGTATTGTCTCGTGGTAGATTTGATATTGTTGTTCTCCGGCGCTTGTTTAGCCGTGAAGGTTATTTTTTTATGTTGTTGGGATTCTTTGTTAATCGAGCTTTGAGGCTCAAGTTCATTTGTTATTCCGTTGCCTTGTTTTTAGTATTCCGCTGCTTTGGTTTTGGTTTCGAGCTTTTGTGGCTCCCTTTATTTAGTTTTTCCTCGATTTGGCGCTCCGAGTTGGGGTTCAACATCGAATCTCGGACTCGGGTCGTCACATATTCAACCCCCCCTTCTAGCCTATTTGAACACCTTGAGACCTAACACCCGAGCACGTTTTAGCTCGTGGTTTATGTTTGTTTTTTTGGCATGTTGTGGCCAATGAAGTTGTTGTTGTTTATTTTTCCAAAGTCTTAGACTTGTAGTTTGTTAGTTGGGTTCCAGCTGTAGTGTCCCCGATAAATTGTTTTTATTAAAACAAGTTTTTATTTAGTATTCCGCTGTATTATTTTTGGTATGAGATTTTGTGGCTCGCTTTTATCAGTTGATTCAATAAGTTATATTATTTTGGCACATCGAGTTGGGATTCATCATTGGATCCCGGACTCGGGTCGTCACATCCCCACACACAATATATACCACAATCGTGTTTCTTCCCTGAAGAGACGCGAACTACATTGTGACCTGATTCTCTTTATAGATACGTAGGCAATCCCTTAGGAGATCCGGTCACCCTTTGGCATTTTTGTCATCCTCTAGACACTCATCACAATCATATTTCTTCCCTGAAGAGACGCGAACTACGTTGTGACCTGATTCTCTTTATAGAGATACGTAGGCAATCTCCGAGGAGATCCTGTCACCCTTTGACATTTTTGTCACCCACAGCACATTTCACAATTGTGTTTCTTCCCTGAAGAGACACGAACTAAATTTTGATCTGATTCTATTTATAGAGATACGTAGGCAGCCTTTTATAAGTTTCGATCACCGAATGGCATACTTCCTTAGTATGACA
Organism: Platycodon grandiflorus; assembly: GCA_016624345.1. NCBI lineage: Eukaryota > Viridiplantae > Streptophyta > Magnoliopsida > Asterales > Campanulaceae > Platycodon > Platycodon grandiflorus. Next base: position 50,055,275 of record CM028361.1, on the reverse strand, counting down.
ATCCTTTTCCCAGAGTGTTGCAAGCCTTTTGGATCACGACATTTCCGCAAGGATCTTTTTCCCAGTGGTCATGACTAAATGTTCTTCTCCCTAGAGAATTCGAGCTAAAGTCTTGACACACCACACTTGGTCATACAACCCCGATGCAAGGTTCGACCACACACATATACACTTGGTCATACAAAACTCTGATGTAAAGTTTGACCATCCAATTGCCAATGCAAAGATGGATGTCTATCTTTTTCGACGACGCTCGCTTACTTTTAAGCAAACGTAGTCGAGGGGCTCTGTAGACACCCATAATTCCTACACCTACATTGTACGAATTGTCCTATAAACAATTATTTATTTACAAATGGACTAACACTTGTTTCTATGATCATTTCAGGAAACAACCTATCAAACAGGACTAACAACGTCCAACATACACAAACAACTTCAGTTAGATCAACATCAAGGGTCCAGACTGAAGATACACAGCTTAGAAGGGCCAAAGTGTAAGATACAAAGCTTAAAAAAGCCAAAAAAATAGTTTTTGTGCGCTGGAACCTTGCTTGGTGCTCTGAAACAACAAAAGCATAGTTTGGTGCGTGGGCACCATGCCTGGTGTGCCGCACACCAAAGCTAACATTGCCCCAGAAGTCAAGTCGCCCGGTTGCTGAAGACTTTGAAGGCAGAAAGGAATCTTCATGCTTTACTTGGGGACAAGAGTAACACAAATATCTCTTACTTCCTCACCTATATAAGGAGATGATCAGCTCTCTCCTTCAACACACAAGACACAAGACACAAGAACAACAAACAATACTCTCTCCCAAGAGATCACACCCACACACTCACTCACACATACACATACACACAACAAAACACAAAACGTAAGTCTTCCTTTCCTCGTATCGGTAGCAGTGGAAGCACAACTGTCAGGCTACGAGCTAGCTTGATCCAATATAACACAACGACCTAAAACTTAGCCCGATTTTTGTAAAATGACAGAAGGTAACCCCTTCCATTCGTTAGTCAATTTAATATGTAAATAAATATATTTGAAATGTGTACATATTTATTTCAATACATTTGATATGTAAATACATGTGTTATATTTGTATATTATAAACGGGGATAAACACCTCGTAATATATGCTTCCATTCACATAAAATAACAAATCTGCGATACTTAAATACAAACATGCAAATATGTAGAGATCGAAAGGGCGAGATGGGTGCATAAAACCTTCCCAAATCGTAACTTGGCCCCCGAACCCACAATCTTAGTTTTTCTCTTGTTTACTTTATAAACGAGGGTAGCGACTCTGTTTTCAAAATAAATGTGTTTTTTTACGTTTTTTGAACACACAATCACAGAGGGAAGTCCATGAGCAAAAAAAGCCAGAAGGGAACGATCTGCGGATCGGGGCGCTCACAACTACTTGTAGATTTTCGATCCAATTGACATCATGCATAATCCGATCGAGTCAGAGTATCTAATTAAAGCAAATGGTGATTCCTTGGGATACCATAGTCCTAAGTTAGAAGTTCCATTGAGGTATCTTAAAATCCTCTTAAAAGCTTTCAAATGTGATTCATTTGGATTAACCTGAAATTTTGCACATAAGCACACACTAAACATTATATCAAGTCTAGATGTTGTTATATGTAATATAGATCCAATGAAACTTCTATAAGATATGGAATCAATTGATTTTCCAGTGGGATCTTCATGCAACTTTGTGCATGTTGAAAGAGGTGTTTTTGCTATTTTTGAATCATCCATATTGAACTTCTTCAGTATATCTTTAATATATTTTGCTTGATTTATGAAAACGTCATCTTTCATTTGCTTGACCTGCAGTCCTAGGAAAAATGTTAGCTCACCAGTCATGCTCATTTCAAATTTGTCATGCATGATCTGGCCAAATTCTTTACATAGAGAATCATTAGTAGATCCAAAAAGAATATTATCTACATATATTTGTACTAAAATAATATCATTCTTTTGCTTTTTGATAAACAAAGTGCTGTCAATTTTACCTTTGTCAAAGCCTTTTTATTCTAAATAATGGGATAAAGTGTCATACTAGGCTCTTGGTGTTTGCTTGAGACCATAAAATGCTTTGTCTAGTTCATATACATAAGTGGGATTTTTATCAGATTCAAAACTTGGGGGTTATGCTACATTCACCTTTTTTTTGTAACACACCATTTAAGAATGCACTTTTGACATCCATTGGATATACTTTGATCTCCTTAAATGCTGCATAAGCTAGAAATAGTGTCCCTTCTTCATTCGTCTTTTTTTTTTTTTTTAAGACCCATCTAGTTCCTTTAACTGTTTGATTTTGGGGTCTTGGCACTAACTTCCATACTTTATTTTTTTCAAACTGGTCTAATTCTTCTTGCATTGCCTCAATCCAATCTGAATCTTTCAAAGTTTCTTTAGGGTGTGTTTGGCTACCCCAATTCAATGGCATATAAATGTAATTGAATTATAAAATTTTAATTCTATTGTTTGGATACTAAAATGGGGGACATAATTGGAATTGAATTGTAATTCAGTAAGGCTCAATTTCGTAAAACTAATTCAATACCGGAAGATGATAATTACAAATCCAATTCTAAAATTTTAACTCAAAACTTGCGTGTCTTCGTCCTCGTCCCAAATCCAGCCGCACCTCGCGTCCCTCATCCCACCCAAGTCGCCATCGTTGCTGCTTGCCATTAGAGCCTATCTGATCTCTTGATCTCTTTCCATCTTTCTCGATCTCTTGATCTCTCTCGATCATGCTCGATCTTTCCCAATTTCTCGATCTCTCTCGATTTGACTTTTAATAAGGTATGATCTCTCTCGATATGACTTCTAACTGTAAAATGTGTTTGATACTGTTTTGCTTCTGGACTTTTGTTTATGGGTCTGTCCTTTGGTAGCCAGTTGTAGAAAGAAAGGGGGGGGGGGTAGCCCGGCCTTGCTTTGATCAATCTGTTGTTGTGCTTGTTATGTGTATTGTCATTCTGTAATTTTTGGTAAGAAAAATTGGTTCATGTTGTGTTTTCTGAATGAATCCCAAAGCAACCTGCAAAGGCATGCCTCCTGTACACTGTTGTGATAGAACAAATTGAAGATAGTTTTGTTAGAATTTATAGAAGTCAGGACCTTTGTTTTCTAGTTTTGTATCAAAATTTTGTATAATTTTATTGAGATCTAACGCAGTGACAGCACTGCTAAGTTGTTACACAACTGATTATGTCAGCTATTATTTTTCGGTTTAAACTGTTGATATGCACATTTGGTTCTTCATAATCCCGTTATAGCCAATATCAAAATTAGGACAGATTTAGGTTTAAAACTCAAAAAGCCAATTAACACGAAGGTGGTAATATGGTACAAATTACTAGAGAAACTGGCTGAGATTCCAGTTGAATGCCACAAACTCACCCAATTGGATGCTACAAATCCCTCAAGGGAAAACAATTTTTGAAAAAAAAAATCCAATCCTATTTGAAAAGATACGACATAAGAGGAAGATATGTACATATCAGTAGGGTTGCGAAAACCCGCTTATAAAGAGACATGTCCCTTCCTTAGAAGATCTAAATTTTGAAAAATCTACAATATGAATGATTTAATTTTGTCTGTATTTAATTTATGCAACTAAGACATGACCCATCTCTAACTTCCTTAGAGATGAATGATTTTTGGTAGTCAGTCACAGTTTTAATTGTTGATGAGAATCTCTCTCTCATTTTGATAAATTAGTTATTCAAGTTTTATTTCTTAAAATTTCAGAGTATGGCTGATAGCTCGGTGGATGTTAATGCCTTAGCATGAGCAATGATTGACTCCTACATGAGCAATGATTGAAGCCCCTTTTCTTCAGCATGAGGAAACCATTGGAAGTGAACCACGAGTCTATTGACATAGAGGAGACCATTGGACACCGAGGGAGATGGGAGAGGTTTAGAAAATGATGCTATGCATCCACTCAGAGAGGAAAGTAGACGAGGCAAGTCTAATGCCTCATCTTCATCTATTTCTTGTCCCAAAAAGCGAAAACATGGTGGTTCCCAAGCATTACATGATGTACTCTCTTGTATGACGGATTCTCTTGACTGCTTTATTAACTCCGAAGCTCCTAAAACTATAGCACAAATGATATTTGAAGAGATGTCTAAAGTGGAAGATTTAAATGCTTTTGAAAGTAGTTGATGCATTCATGAAAGATCAAAGAAAATTTGAAACATTGACATGCCTTCCCAATGAGTTGAAGAGATAATATGTTTTGATGCAACTTGGTCTTATGTAGTGTTGTTGCATAGTTCCTTAAAATTACGTGTTGTTTTATTTTCATTGTTGCTTAAACTTGTTAAATGTAAAAACTTTAATTGTTCTGAGGATGATTTAGTATTAGGTGTTTCTTTATTTTCAAGGTTGCGTAAACTTGTTGAATGTAGTAACTTTAGTTGTTTTAAGGATGCTTTAGTATTAAGCGTTGCTTTGTTTTTTTGATTGCTTAAACCTATTGAATGTAGTAACTTTAGTTATTCAGAAGATGGTTTAGTATTAAATCGTGTTTATTTTTTATTTTCATTGAAGTTGAAACTTGTTTGGTTCAATTTTCTTATTATTTGAAAATGGAATACAAGTGGAAAAGTATATAGAAGTAGCAAATTTATTTCCATGAAACTAGTTGAGTATCCAAACAATAGAATTAAAAATATGAATTAATTCTAATGAAATTCCACAGATTAGCCAAACAATAGAATTGAAGCTTTATTGAATTTGAATATGTTAAAATCTAATTCTTTATAATTGTGATTCTATTTCAATTCCAATTCGATGTATCCAAACGGACCCTTATTCTTAGGTTCTATTTGTGAGATGAAAGCTCCATAAAATCCCTCCTCTTGCATAATAGCAAAGTCATTTCTAGTGATCATTCTAACATTTGCATTACCCAAAATCTGTTCTAGTGGATGATCCGTAAGAATTCTTATATTTGATGGTGGTGCAGGATTTTGGTTGGTCATGGCTGTTTCATGCAATGTTTCTGTATTTGACCCTTGAAGATTCTCACTAGCTATACTTGGTATACATGTGCATTTGTTCAAATTGGTTTATAAGATCTGAAATGGGTGTATGTTGATTTTGATTTGCATTTTCAGACATAACTGTTTCTGGTACAAGGTTAGCTGTTTGATTCACAGCTTGGTTGGAAGATTGATTTTAATGAGTGACTTGAATGGGTGTCTTCATGATGTTGTCACTAAGAGTTGGTATTGGCCTATCTATAATTGTAACAGTTTTGGTAGTTTTAGTTGTTATAGGGGTAGGTTTGTAGTAAACAACTAAGTTTGTGAAGGCCTCTCCAGGGTTTTTTAAATTGTTGTAAGGCAGATATTATCTTATCAAGTCTTTAGCATGTTCAACAAGGTTTATTTTGGGGAGCAAAATGAGGAGCCTTGTGTACAACAAGGATTCTTTGGGTAGCAAAGAGGAGCTCAAAAAGAATCTCCTATTTTGGGTAGCAAAATAAGCTACCAGATTATTTGGGCCTCAGGCAGCACAAAACGACGCCGTTTTGAGCTCCTCTATATCAAAACGACGTCGTTTCATTAGGAAGATAAAAAAAAAAAATGTAGCGCATGTTCACGCGTCAGACTTGTCGGCCACGTGTCAACAATCTGGTGGTGCTTGGAAAATATTTTCCCCTCTTCGGTTTTTGGTGAATTTTGAGACAAAAAAAATGTTTTTTTATTTTTTTGAATTAAAGTACACATTTTGGGCTATAAATAGAAACTTGGATTATTTCATTTGGACACCAGATCAAATTTCTACAAATTTTTGAAGTTTTGTAGTTGTTTCTCCACTTTTCTCTCTTCTCTTTCTTGGAAAATTGATTTTTTAACTATATTAAGTTATTTAATAACTTAATTTATTACTAATATTATTATTTATTAGTTAAATACTTTAATTATTTGAATTATTGTTTAAATTGGTTTCTCTTCACTTAATTAAAATTATAAAAGTAATAGTTAAATTATAAAAATAATAGTTATATAATTAAATAACAAACACTAAAAAATGAAAAAATTAATTCGAAAAATATTTTAATTATAATTTAATATAATTTTGAAGATATTAATTTAACAAAAATTGAATTCTAATTGCATAAACAAAATTATTAATTTATATAATTAAGATATAAATATATTAAATTATAGAGATAAAGATGGTGTGGTATGTAAAAGTTATTGGAGTTTGTGCATTATTGGAAGAACTATTTTGCTTGAATAGCTTCATGGGGAGCTTAAGGGTGTTTTGGGAACAAAAATACACTTTTTCCTTAAGCTCCCAAAAAGAAAAACCTTGTTGAACTTGCTCTAATGCTTCCTAAATCTTAAGTTATTGGCCTAACTTTTGAAGTATTTTCTGGATCATGCCATATTAAATAGTAGCAATGTTATGAGAAAACTGTGATGTTTACGAAAAATTTGGAGATAGTATTATTTAAAAGGGTCTATTCTTCGTGTAACGTCATAAAACTTCAATTTTTAATTTTTCGCTTTTTCTCTTTTTAGCCCCATCAGCTTTCCTCTATCATTCTTTTACTTTTTTCTTCGATCATCACAAAACAAAAGTTTAAAATTCAAAATCTAAAAACCAACCCAAAAATCTCTGTGCCAAACATGCCAACAAAAATCACGTGAATGTTGTGAACTACCGCTAATCAAGCCCAGGCCCATATTAATAGGGGGCCCAAACTTAAATTTTTTAATTGCTATATTGTATATGTAAATAATTTTAGAAAAAAAAAAACACTGCCAAATCTAACAATTTTGTAAGGACATAAACATCTTGGACTGTGGGTCGTTGGCCTGTGATTGAAAACTTCAATGATTTAAGGAGATGCACAGGAGTGAACTCACCACTTGAGGCCCATTTCAACTTTCAAGGGCACTTTTCCTAAGAATTGAAGATCGAAGCATATAGGAAAAAGAGTAATGCTATGGGTACCTAAAAAATACTAAATTTTTTATACTAAATGATATGTTAGTTGATGTGACAGCTGATGTGATGCATTAATTATAATTTTTAATTTTGTTTTTGTTTCACATCAGCTGCCACATCACCGACACATCATTTAAGAAAAAAAATTGATACTCTTAGTCTCATAGCATTACTAAAAATAAAATCTGAAACAGCGGCTGCTATAAGAATTAAAAAAAAAATTTCTTCAAACAAAAATAAAATTAAAAAAATTTATAAATTTGCCACTTGGATTTGGGATTGGAACGTCTTTGCGAGATAAAAACAAAATCAAAGATAGAACGGGGAGACTCGAGAGACGAGATACAAAGGTCTGATAGGAAATTTTTTTTTATTGAAATCTCCTAATCTCCATTTTCAAAAGATATTAAGTATGTTCTTTAATAATTTTTTTTTATCATATTTGTTTCTGTATAATATATATTAGAGTAGTATTATATTATATTTTTGTTCATTGATTCGTTCTTGAAATCTGAATTAACTTTTTTAAGAAAAATCATTAAAACAAGCACATGTTCTTGTTTTTTTATATTATGTATAGTATATCATTCATAATTCATTCTCGCTTTTTGGCTATTTTAAAATAAAAATTTGGCTATGTTTTTTACTTTACTAACTTATAGTTTTAGACTTTTAGCTTACAAGTTATAATTAACATTTATGATTTAATTGGTACAGTTGCATGCAATATTTGTAAACCTTAATAGAAATTCATGCTACTTTAATTTCATGAATTCATAATCTATAATGCCCTAGAATCTTGGAACACATAATAATCACTAAACATATAATTTTAAGAACATGAATTTAAGTACTAACCTTGATCCATGCTTTGCTTAAAGTTGAATACTTTGATGTAGGAATTTTCTTCCTCCTTGCCTTTACTTTAATCTCTTCTTGATGGTGAGAAGAAAACCCTAACCCTAAGCCTTTTCTCTTTTCTCTCTCTACAACTTTTCTTAAAGACGTGAAAAGAAAACCTTAAAGTTTTTAGGGTTTGGAACTATAAGTCTTTTTATAGGCAGAGAAAGAGGGAATCCTTTTCCTTATATAATTCCCAAAAGCTTTAATAATATTTTATTCCCACTAAACCATCAAAGTGGGCCCTTAATATTAAAGCCCAATTAGATATTAAGTCATGTGGGACACTTTTATTTGAAATAATCCAACACTCTCCCACTTGGCCCATATGACGACTTGAGAATTTAATAACAACTTTAAGTGCGCAATGTTATTATATCCTCCATAATGTCAATTTGGACTTTTCTCTAATTAAGTTAAGGTTGACTGGATCATGGCGGTCACACATCATTCAATCGACATGATCCCTTCCATGTATCACAAGATCAATTTAACTTAAACTTTAACCATAATGAGGTGAACCATAAGCTCAACCATACGTCTTCCTAAGAAGACTAAACCATAATACATTAAAACAATACAATGTAAATAAGCGAAAACATATCCATAAATGATATGAAAATGTCATAAGATAATGAGCAAATAAGCGTTATGCATACGTATACACATACAAACTATCATGCTAACAAGGACTTATCCATGATACCCATCCTTTCGACATGTCCACAAAATGTCTTAGGTGGCAACCCTTTTGTTAACGGATCCGCTACCATAAGATCGGTCGATATGCTCAATCGACACTCTATGTTTGCACTTCTTCTTTGACCCAGTACTTCAATTCCATATGCTTAGCACCCTTAGAATACTTGTCGTTCTTTGAGAAGAAGACTGTGCGGAATTGTCACAATAAATTCTCGGCGCTTGGCTATCTTGTCAACAATTCCAAGCCCCGAAATAAAGTTCCGCAACCACAATCCATGAACAGTGGCCTCAAAGCATGCCACAAATTCAGCCTCCATAGTAGAAGCAATGACTGCTTTCCACTTCTCCATGATATCGCTCCTCCTAGAAGAAACAAATAACCGAATGTTGACTTTCTCGAGTCAACACATCCGCATAATCTGAATCGAATATCCTATAACCGAGGTGATTAGACCTCCTATACATGAGCATGTGTTCCTTGGTGCCTTGTAAATACCGAAGGACTTTCTTTGCGGCTTTCCATGATCAATACCGGATTACTTTGATACCGGCCTAGCATTCCAACAAAAAGGCGATATCGGCCGAGTACAAGTTTGTGCATACATTAAGCTCCCAACCAGCGATGCATAGGGAATCAAATTCATTTCCTTTCGTTCCAAATCATTCTTTGGACATTGCATTTGACTGAACTTGTCACCTTTCTGTATTGGAACAATTCCTGCTGAACACTTTTCCATTTTGAATCTCTCTAAGACCTTATTGATGTAAGCTTTCTGAGATAGTCCCAACATTCCATGTGACCTATCACGGAATATTTCTATTCCTATCACATAAGATGCCTCACCTAAATCTTTCATTTCAAAGTTCTTAGAGAGAAATTCCTTTACATTACGTAACATCCCAACATCATTAGCAGCAAGTAAAATATCATCAACATACAAGACCAATATTACGAACTTGCTCCCACGACCTTCATATAGATACACCGATCAACGGTGTTTTACGTGAAACCATAAGAAGTAATGGTATCATTAAACTTAATATACCATTGGCGGGAGGCTTGTTTTAGTCCATATATTGACTTCTTCAATTTACACACTAAACTTTCCTTATACGTGGTCACGAACCCTTCAAGTTGATCCATATAAACCTCCTCTTCCAACTCACCATTTAGAAAAGCGGTTTTAACATCCATTTGGTGAAGCTCCAAATCATAATGAGCCACCAAAGCCATAACAATTCTTAAAGAGTCCTTCTTAGATACCGGGGAGAAGGTTTCTTTATAGTCAATGCCATCCTTTTGTGTATAACCCTTTGCAACGAGTCTAGCCTTATACCTTTCAATGTTTCCATTCGAGTCACGTTTAGTCTTAAAGACCCATTTACAACCGACTCTTTTGGAACCTTTAGGCAACTCTACTAAGTCCCAAACTCGATTGTCATACATTGATTTTATTTCTTCTTTCATAGCATCTAACCACTTTTCGAATTGTTACCATTCACCGCTTGACTAAATGAGGTTGGATCATCATCAATGCTTAAGTCACATTCATGCTCAAGATTATAAACCACATAGTCATCGAAATAGCAGGTCTCTTCTGCCTTACAGACCGTCTCAATCCTATTTCCTCTTGTGGCTCAATAATCTCTTGCTCGACAGTAACCGGTTCATCTATTATATTTTCATTCAGTGGGGTTTCAACATTAACTTGTTGTTACGGTATGTTGCGAGACGTGATACAACAATAGGAACAACAACTTCGAAGGAATATCGGTGAGCATTTCAACCCGAATTTCTTTAATGTCAACTTTTCTTGGTTCCCCACTCCCACCGACTAAGCCATTCTCAATGAACCGAGCATTGCGACTCAACGATTCTCGTACTATGGTTAGGACAAGAAAATCTATACCCCTTTGACTTTTCGGATAGCCAATGAAATAACCACCGACCGTCCTAGCATCAAGTTTCTTTTCTTGTGGATTATATAACCTTACCTCCGGGCAACCCCAAACATGAAGATGTCTCAAACTCGGTTTCTGCTTCCACAATTCATAAGGTGTCTTAGGAACGCCTTACTAGGAACCCGATTGAGAAGGTATTCAGCGGTCTTTAATGCATGCATCCACAAAGATAAGGGTAAAGAACAATTACTTAACATACTTCTAACCATATCCATTAATGTACGATTTCGTCTCTCGCCACACCATTCTGCGAGGTGTACTGGCATTGTATACGTGCACAAATGCCACGACTTTCGAGGAATTTTGCAAATGGACTGGACATTGTCCCTTCTCGATGAACCTTCCATAATATTCACCACCTCTATCTGATCTCACTATTTTCACTTTTTTATTTAACTGCCTTTCCACCTCATTTATGAACACCTCAAGGACATTCACAGCATGAGACTTTTCTTGCAGTAAATAAATATAACCATAACGTGAGTAATCATCGATAAAAGTGATAAAATACTGTTCACCACCCCAACTAGGGTTATCAAAAGGACCACAAATATCAGTGTGTATCAATTCAAGAAGTTGAGTGCTTCTTGTGGCAGACTTTTTAATGTGGTTTTGGTTTGCTTTCCTTAATGCAATCCACACATATAACCCGATCACTAAAATCCAATTGAGGAAGGATCTCACTTTTCACCAACCTCATTAACCTTTCTTTGGAAATATGACCCAATCTTTGATGCCACAAGAAAGCAGAATTTTCATCAGATGCACTACGTTTCATGCCTACACTATAATCAACATGATACAGGGATTCGGAAAATTCATTATTAAGATTAAAACGGTAAAGAGAATCACACAAAGTACCAGAACCATAATAGTACTTGTTTTTAAATAATGAAAAAACACCGTTTCCAAACTTAAAATTAAAACCTAAAACATCCAGCTTCCCTACTGAAACAAGATTTCTAGCACAATCAGGAACATAGAGACACCCTTCAAGATCTACATGACAGCCGGTGTCCAAGATCAATCTATACGTCCCAATTCCTTCTATCCGTGCTTTCATCCTGTTTCCCATAAACAAGTATTGCTCGGTTCGTTTATGGGGATCGTAAGGAATCCCTGTATAACATGAGACACATGAGTAGTTACACGAATCTAACCACCGGTATTATTAGGTACTTCTATAAGGTTTGATTCAAAACATACATAAATATTATGCATACCTTTCTTTTCGAACCATTCCTTCCTTTTAGGGCAATCTTTCTTTACGTGCCCTTCCTTATTGCGAAGTAACATTTAACCTTTTTCGGATTCAACCCTCATTAACCTTCATTGGGGCCTTGTCCTTTTCTTGTTCTTCATACCTGGTTTGGCCTTTTGTTGTTATTTCCATCATAGGCGTGAGGTTGATGGAGTGATCCCTTATCTTCTTTAATCTCCCTTCTTCCTGCACTAACATGGCCTTAAGTTCATTTGAGTTCCATTTATCCTTAATGGTGTTGTAGTTCACAACCGACCAAATTCAGCGGAAGGGAGTTCATAATAAACTACAAGGAATGAGTCACTCACATCCATCCCCAAGGTCTTCGATTTGCTAAGTTGGACATTTCATTACGTGATCATGAATTGACTTAGACCAATCAAACTTCTTTGTAGTTAGCTCACCCATAAGGCTACCCACACTTGGATTTATCGGCTAAGTCGGACGAGAATATTCTTTAATTTTCAGCAAGAACTCCCTAGCATCATCTGTCTTCGGCATCGAAGGCTTGATATTTTCTGTCATGGTCATCCTCATAAGGTTCAAGCTCAGCCTGTTAGACCGCTCCCAAGCCATATAGATTGACTTTTCATCTTCCGTGGCCTCGGTAATGGCTGCGGGCTTCATCTATTATTATGGCTAGGTCCAAGTCCATAACACCCAGTAAAGCTGGATCTGTTCGAACCAATCGGCATAGTTCAACCCGTTGAACTTGACAACCGAATTTCCTGATGCGAAGAGATTCATAGAAACTGCAAACATTCATACATGCTTATCTTTTAGTGCTTTGAGTTAACTTTAATAGATTCAGATATATTTATGTAAAACTTTAAGTATGTATTTAAGTTCACCTTTGGGCAATCCCTAAATACATAAACATAATTGATGCCAATATAAAATACTTTAATGGATAATCATTACATACATTAGCTAAATAAGTTTTTTTTTTTTTATCTTTGGATATACGACTATCTAACCAAGGCTGAATGATTTATCCCTTTAATGTTATAGATTACTAGCAATGGTCCATCTTTGGATGACCTCCTAGCTAAATAATCTATAATCTCAATTATTCAATTAACCGTTCTTGTCATTCTTTAAGGGCATCTCTTTACTCATGAACAATTGTAATTTTTATTAATTTAATGTGCTGATATTCTATTCAGCCCGGCCACTTTGGTGACTAACAAGCTATTTAATATCATCACGTTCTATTTTATTTTTCATATTTTAGGCCTCAAATAAAATAAAATTTTATTTGGAAATAAACATACTATCCAATTTATTTTAACCTTAACGTTTATAGGCATAAAATATATAAATAAAAAAACATACAATCACATATAACTATATAGTGAAGCCAAACAAGAAGACCATGTTCCATGGAAAAAGACAAACCCGAGTGTACGGTGCTTAATGTGCAAGTTTCAACCTTGCATACTGTTCAATATTTATGTCCCTTTCACAACCAGATGTGGTCCCATGCTTTAAAGCCATTCACCATGCATACACAAGAAAACTCAAATCTGAACAAAAATTGAATTGTTGGCTTGAGCTTTCTCGTTATATTACCGTTCTTCCATGGATCGTACTTTCAAATCCATTCGTCCATTGATTCAACTCGAGCGAGAGACTAATTAAGCAATTCAATTTAACAATAATTTTCGGCGGAATATATTTTAATCATTAAATTGAATTATCAATCATAATAGGAAAATTATGGGTTCCATAATCTGAGGCTCTGATACCACATGTAAACTTTAATTGGAAATTCATGCTACTTTAATTTCATGAATTCATAATCTATAATGCCCTAGAATCTTGGAACACATAATAATCACTAAACATATAATTTTAAGAACATGAATTTAAGTACTAACCTTGATCCATGCTTTGCTTAAAGTTGAATACTTTGATGTAGGAATTTTCTTCCTCCTTGCCTTTACTTTAATCTCTTCTTGATGGTGAGAAGAAAACCCTAACCCTAAGCCTTTTCTCTTTTCTCTCTCTACAACTTTTCTTAAAGACGTGAAAAGAAAACCTTAAAGTTTTTAGGGTTTGGAACTATAAGTCTTTTATAAGCAGAGAAAGAGAATCCTTTTCCTTATATAATTCCCAAAAGCTTTAATAATATTTTATTCCCACTAAACCATCAAAGTGGGCCCTTAATATTAAAGCCCAATTAGATATTAAGTCATGTGGGACACTTTTATTTGAAATAATCCAACAATATTATCTATTATATATATATATATATATATATTATACTAGAATATGTTCCGTATAGTATATTCAAATAAAGTCTCAAGAATTGAGCTTTATTATGGCAATTTTTTTTATATTTATCTGTCTCTCTAATAAATTAAATTAAAAAATATATAAGATTAGTATTTGGGTTAATATTTATTTGATTGTGTAGCTGTATTTTAATGCCATGTACATGGTTAAACAGAGAGTTAGAACAAAAAAATTGAAAAATTGTTGAGTGAGCCCTTGTTTTTTCTTAGAATCTAATTATTCATACATGTGCATTTGTTCATTTTCAGTAATTTTGTTGTTGTCAATAATTGTAACACGTTGTTAGATATTATTATGATTAGTTAGCCTTAATATTATATTTGAGTATGTTATAACTTGAGTCACTTATGTATAAATATTAAATTTGGTAATTAAATAAGGACACGTCCTTTAATTTTTTCCAAAACCTATAAAATGTTAGAATATTGTTAATCTAATTATCTCTTTAGTAAAAAATACTAGACACATAATTAAAGATGCTCTTAGCAATAGTCCAGACGCTAATCATACGTTTTTCTCAGCGTTGAAAAATGTTGAAAACAAAATGTTTTTTTTCTTTAAAAAAAAAAAAGAGTTACTACTGTTTTTTTTTTTTTTTCCTTCGTGCAAGTCATGGTCATGGACCTATTATTAGTACAGTACTTTTACTTTATGACATTAAAGAAGGAGTAATGCTATAGGTAGCTAAAGAGTATTAAATTTTTTTGTACTAAATGATGTGTCAACTGATGTAATATAAAAAATAAAATTAAAAATTATAATTAATACATCACGATATATCATTTAATACAAAAAAATTTAATACTCTTTAATTACTCATAGCATTACTCTAAAAATAATAACAAACAGTATTATTTTTGTACGAAAACCATGTCAGCATATTAAGATATGGGATCTCTAAAGCTGATTTATGACCAGTGAAAATATACATTGTACGAGGCAGATAAAATAACAATTAACCACGTGAAGGTTCTGCTTCTATTCTCCCCCATGTTACCCATATCTATCCTTGTACTATATATATACCCAATACCTGCTGAACAATTTTACATTTATTTACCTAAGGGATTTAGCAAACTTATGATACCATGCATTGAATTTGATTCTCAACTAATGTATTGAAAATGCAGTGATTACGTCCATAAACTTGGATCGTGTCGTTTGATAATGTTGAAGGTGATAGAAAACAAAGGGAAGAGAGAAATAGATTTGCACTAATCTTTATGTTTTCTCAATATCCATCGTTAATCTTGATTTACAAAACCGAGAGAGAGAGAGAGAGAGAGAGAGAGAGAGAGAGAGAGAGAGAGAGAGAGAGAGAGAGAGAGAGAGAGAGAGAGAGAGAGAGAGAGCTCTTCTTTAATGAAGGCTTTTGAGAAGATAAAAAGTACAAAGCAACTTACCAATTTACCTGCCTATTTATAAGTAATCTAGATAAAATAAATTACACCTGACACCCTTCAACTTACAAACAAATAGAGAATTGCAATTAAACCCCTGAAGTCTCAGTATGTTGACTTTTATCATCCCCCCTCAAGTTGAGAGGAGTAAACAAATTCTTTACACTCAACTTGGAGAGTAAGTGAAAGTATTGAGCAGAAGGTAAAGGCCTTGTGAAAAGATCTGCAGGTTGATCTGAAGAGGCAATATGAGCAGTGGACACAACTCCTTCCAATATCAATCCTGAAACCAAGTGGCAATCTATTTCAATGTATTTTGTTCTTTCATGAAACACAGGATTTGCTGATATGTGGAGAGCAGATTTGTTGTCACAATGAAGAGGGACAGGCAGAGTAGGGTTAACTTGAAAATCTTTCATAAGAGCAATTAGCCACTTAACTTCACAGCATGAGTTAGTCATACTCCTGTATTCAACCTCAGCTGAAGATCTACTAGCTGTTAATTGTTTCTTACACTTCCATGACACCAAGGAGCTCCCAAGGAATATAAAAAATCCAGACAAAGACCTTTTGGTCACAGGACAAGCAGCCCAGTCACAGTCACAATAAGCTGTCAATGAGAAAGTGTTTTGGCTTGGGAAGAACACACCTTGGCCCAGGCTACCTTTAAGATACTTAACAACCCTTAGAGCATCATGCCACTGATCCTCAAAGGGTTGATTCATAAATTGGCTAAGAAAGTGGACAGAATAAGAAATATCAGGCCTGGATATAGTTAAATAAATGAGTCTACCTACTAGTATTCTATACTTGGCTAGATCAAAGAAGGGTATACTGGTGTTGACAGCAAGTTTATGATTCTGTTCAATGGGGGTTATAGCAGGTTTGACATTAGTCATTCCTGTGTCATTAAAAATGTCTAAGGTGTACTTTCTTTGGTGAAGACATATTCCAGCTTTATTTCTTGCAATTTCTAGCCCAAGAAAATATTTTAAGGATCCAAGGTCTTTCACAGGGAATTTGGACTGGAGGAAGACCTTGACATTTGACAGTTCCTGCATATCTGACCCTGTGATGAGTAAGTCATCAACATAGACAAGGATCACAGTAAATGTCCCATTTTGGCTAAGGTAAACAGGGCATGATCATTCTGAGATTGGTTAAAACCATACGAAGAAGAGTTGTAGAGAACTTTTCAAACCGGTCTTGGGGCTTGTTTCAAGCTATAGAGATTAACTAACTTGCAAACCACGAAGTCTTGGATTGTGGTATATTATGAGAGTATCCCTCAGGCAAATCCATATAGACTTCTTCATGAAGGTCTCCATGTAAGAAAGCATTTGAGACATCAAGCTGTGATGTGGACCATTGTTTAATAGAAGCAACAGCTAAGAATATCCTTACAGTTGTCATTTTGGCAACAGGACAAAGGTCTCAAAATAGTCATCACCCTCGGTGCGAGTAAATCCTTTTGCAACTAGTCTTGCTTTGTATTTAACAATAGTGCCATCGGGTTTGTGTTTGATTCGAAGATCCATTTGCGAAGCGTGTGTGCTTATTCTTAGGTGAATGCTGTACTTTCCAAGTTTTATTAGCTTCCAAAGCTTGTAGTTCACTCTCCATTGCTTGACACCAAAGAGGATCTTGAACAGCTTGTTTATAGGATTTAGGCTCATCAACAGAAGAGATGTTACAGCAGAAGGATTTGTATTTATGAGAGACATTATCATAGGTAAAATATTTTTTCAAAGTATGAGAATTAGTATAGTTTACTACACAAGTGGAGGAGGCTTGAAAAGTAGGAGGAAGATCAACATAATCTTTATTTTGCAGGTAAAGTTTTGGTTCTTTGAGGCCTCATAGATATGGTAGGAGGGTTGTGATCCTGTGAAGGATTCTGAGTCTCTTTGGATGGACTAGATGTGTCAGAATTAAATGTGTCCTGAAGATTGTTACTAGGTTCAGAACATTCATCCTCACTCAAGGTTTCTGGGGAGTATTTAGGAAATAAAGACATTTGAGTGTGAGATGCAGTATTGTCCTTAAAGGGAAAGATGGATTCAATAAATTCCACATCTCTATTGTATATAACTTGATGAGTGTGTAAGTCATAGACCTTGTAAGCTTTTTTATTAAAAGGGTATCCTATGAAGACACATTTTCTGGCCCTAGCAGAGAATTTATCTCTATTATGAGAGTTAGTAGAGGCATAGCATAAGCATCCTAATGTCCTAAGATGATTGTACTGAGGCACACAACCAAAGAGGACTTCATAAGGAGTTTTGTATTTCAAGACAGAACTAGGGAGTCTGTTTATAAGATAAGTGGCAGTTAATAGACATTCTCCCCAGAATTTTATAGGTAAACTGGCTTGGAATCTCAAAGCCCTGGCCAACTCAAGAAGGTTCCTATGCTTTCTCTCTGCTCTCCCATTTTGTTGAGGAGTGTTAGTACAAGTGCTTTGATGAAGAATTCCATGAGAAGAGAGAAGAGAACCAACAGCAGAGTTAACAAACTCAGTTCCATTGTCAGTCCTTATATATTTGACTGAAGTTTGTTTAACAGAACTATTAAACTGATTTCTTACCATAGCAAAGAAAATTTGAAGAATCTGATAAACCTGAGTCTTAGAATTTAATAAAAAGGTCCAAGTGACTCTGGAATGGTCATCTACAATTGTAAGGAAAAAAGTGCAGCCATCATAAGTGCTATGCCTATAGGGTCCCTACACATCACAGTGCATAAGATCAAACATACACTTACTATGAGATTCACTTAAGGGAAAAGACTGCCTGGTTTGCCTGGCCAGATGACATACATCACAGTTAAGTTTGGCTTTGGAATTGAAATGTTGTTTAAGAGAATCAATATATTGTATAGCTTCAATAGGAGTATGTCCAAGTCTGTTATGCCACAAGATCATCTTATTAACAGAAGGTACTAAACTACAGCTAGAAGCAGAAAAATCATTACATAGCTCAGTGTTATTGTTACAAGTAGCTTGGATTTCTTCAGAACCTTGAAGTTGTTGAGTGTCAAGTTTATACAGGCCACTTACTTTACCAATCACCTTGGTTTTCTGCAAATTCAGGTCCTATAGAGAACATAGGTTTGCAGAGAAGATTAAGCAGCAGTTATTATCAGAGGTAAACTAACTTCCTGACATAAGATTGAATTCAAAGTCAGGGACATAGTAGACATTATAGAGGGTGATATCTCTGGTTAAGACAACAGTGCCTTTATGAGTTATGGTAGAAAACTTTCCATTAGGAAGATGAATAACAGAATGCACAGCTGTGGAATTTATCAATTGATCAAAGGAGTTAGTGATGTGATCACTAGCTCCTGTATCAATTATCCAATCACTGGGATTAGACTTATGAATGGCAAGGCACACAGGAGAACCAAATTTAGTATAAACAGTAGGAGTACCTGACAGATGTATTTTAGGATTATCAAGAATAACAGCAGAGTTGATGCTCTTAATATTGTTGATCATGGACATTAGGTGCTGATATTGTTCTAGGGTGAAAACATCTTTACTGGCTGTATTAGTCCCTTGAGTGGAAGTACCATTTTGAGATGTTTGAGCAGCTGCAGTTGTAGAATTCTTTTTATTCTTTGGCATTCTTGAGAGATCAGGTTTAGTTCCAAAGAGAGGATGCCAGTCAAGGTATCTAAATTTAAAGAAACACTTCTCCTTTTGGTGAGAGTCCCCATGACAGAATTCACAGAAGAACTTTCCTTTTGATGAGTTACCTCCAGTAGTTTTATTTCTTCCAAATTTGTTCCCACTATTGACATAGTTATCAGAAGTTGAAGCAGCATTCACTTTACTGGCCAAGATCATAGAAGTAGTTTCAAGATTCACATTATTGGCACATTGTCTTTTCCCTTCCTCTTGGATAAGCATTGAGACAGCCTTAGAGAGAGAAGGAAGAGGTGACATTCTCAAGATTTGTCCCCTCACATCAGTAACTCTCAGACAGTCCCATTAAAAATTGAGTGAGTTGAAAGATGTGTTCATAGTCTTCTTGTTGTTTAATGGCCCCACAATTACAATTACAGATACACTTAGGTAAGTGCAGGAGGCTAGCTAATTCATTCCACAATCCCTTGAATTTTGTAAAATAGACACTTATACTTAAATGCCCTTGAGTGCACAGCATGATTGATTTTCAAACTTGAAAGATTTTTGGAGTGTCACTCTGTGTGTATCTTGTGAGAAGGTCATCCCAGATTTTATAAGCAGTTTTAAAATACACCATACTTTGCCTTATTTCAGAGTTGACAGAATTTAGAAGCCAAGAAATTACCATACTATTGCATCTTTCCCAAGCAGTGATATACTTTGACTGGGGTGAAGGCCTTCGATTTGCACCAGTAATCATCCCAATCTTGTTCTTGGCAGTAAGAGCAATAGTAACAGAGATCTTCCATTGCATAAAGTTTGAATCAGAAAGGACTTCATTTACAAGCAGCACCCCAGGGTGATCATTCACATGTAAGAACAAGGGATGCCCAGAATGTAATTGCAAGGTAGATTCAGGAAGATCATAATCATCTACAGGTGTCTCGATATTGGGTGTGTTTTGAGTTACTGTGTGAGAGCTATCACCAGATTCATTCGTTCTTTGCGAAGGATTAGTCATGATGAATTACGGGAAAGTTTCAAGGATTATGAGGAAAAAGAAAATTAAGAACTTGAAAGACAAGAAAACTTGATCCAAACAGAGATAGCGAAAGAAAGGAATTGATTGAGAATTTTTATGGCTTTGATACCATGATAGAAAACAAAGGGAAGAGAGAAATAGATTTGCACTAATCTTTATATTTTCTCAATATCCATTGTTAATCTTGATTTACAAAACAGAAAGAAAGAGAGAGAGATCTTCTTTAATGAAGGCTTTTGAGAAGATAAAAAGTACAAAGCAACTAACTAACTTACCTGCCTATTTATAAGTAATCTATATAAAACAAATTACACCCGACACCCTTCAACTTACAAACAAATAGAGAATTGCAATTAAACCCCTGCAGTCTCAGTATGTTGACTTTTATCAGAAGGGATATCTGACGTTGTAATTTGGAGATAAAAAAAAAAGAAAAAAAGGAAAGAACTCTAAAGTGATTATAGAGGTTCGTCTAACAAAGTCATTTCGGTGTGAGAGTAAAAGTTTAAGTAAGATGAAGTCTAGAGTAATTTTGACAAAGTTTGAGCTAGTTTTTAATAGGGGTGACAATTTGAGGTACGATACGAATGAACGAAACGAACACGACACGAAATTATAGGGGTCCGATCGAACTTTATCGGGTTCGGCTGTTATTGGGCCGACCCAATAACAGCACGTTAAAATTGGGCCGTGTTTGTGCCAAAGATGTTGGGACATCCTCGAACACATCTGCCAACGACTCAGAACCAGGTGAAACAGAATCAAAAACTGAAAAGTCTGAATATGTTGATGAAGGCTGGAACTAGTTAAGGTTAGAATGTGTCAAGCGAATTCAAAAGAATCACTCTATAACTCAAGTGATTGGAAATGTGTTTGATGAAATGAAGACAAGACAAAAAGGTAAAGTTGACTACAAAAAAATGGTAAGCTTAACTTATTTGTCTTACGTGTGTCAATGCTAGAACCCATTGTTTCATGTCCAATCTTGAACCCAAAAATGTGAAAGAAGCACTTAGGGATGAATTTTGGATAACTGTCAGGTTAGAAGAGTTAAATCAGTTTACCAAAATGATGTTTAGTACTTAGTTCCTAGACCTAGTCAAGGTAATGTGATAGGAACCAAGTGAATTTTCAAGAATAAAGCGATGAATCTAGAAAAATAGTGAGAAATAAAGCATGATTGGTACCTCAAGGGTATACAGGTAGAAGGGATAGACTTTGATGAAACCTTGGCTCTTGTAGCCCACATTGAGTCTATTCGATTAATGCTTGCCATTGCTTGTCACCTAGGAATCACACTCCATCGAGATGGATGTGAAAAGTGCCTTTTGAATGACATTTTGAATGAAGAAGTTTTTGTAGAACAACCAAAAGGTTTTAAAGATCCCCACAAACCAAATCATGTTTTTAAACTAAAGAAGGCATTGTATGGTCTTAAACAAGCTCCTCGAGTTTGGTATGGAAGACTCACTGAATATCTTCTTGAAATTAGTTTCAAAAGAGGGAGGTTGATAAAACTTTGTTCATTCACAAGGAGAAAAATGAAATACTCATTACACATATATATGTGGATGACATTGTGTTTGGATTATCTACGTGCGAAAAGATGTTAGGACATTTTGTCAAAAGCATGACATCCACTTTCGAAATGAGTATAGTAGGTGAGCTAAACTATTTTCTTGGCCTTCAAGTGAAACAAAGTAATGAAGGAATTTTTGTGTCTCAAACCAAGTATGCTCATAACTTGGTTAAAAAGTTTGACTTGAGAATGCATCCCACTTAAAAACTCCCATGGGATCGTCTCAAAAGGCTGTGTAGGTATGATGAAGGTGAAGGTGTAGATCACACCTTATTTAGAAGCATGATAGGAAGCCTATTGTACTTGATTGTCGTGACCCGATATCATGTACGGTGTTTGTGTCTATGCAAGATATCAAGTCAATCCTAAGGTACCCACTTAAAGGCTTTCAAACGTATTATTTGATATGTTAGTAGGAAAACCAAACTTGGGTTATGGTACACTAGAGATACTAATACCAATCTTGTTGGTTTTAGTGACTCGGATTGGCCAGAAAATATTGATGATCGAAAAAGCACCACAGGGGCTTGCTTTTACTTGGGGAATAATTTGGTTTAATGGTATAGTAAGAAACAAAAATATGTTTCTTTATCAACCGCTAAATCAGAATATGTAGCTGTTGGTAGTTGTTGCTCTCAACTTCTTTGGATGAACCAAATGATCAATGACTATGGACTGCATAGTGAAACTCTCGTCATTTATTGTGATAATTTCGTGCTATAGATATCTCGAAAAATCTGTTCAACACTCACATACCAAACATATTGATATTCGACATCACTTTATTCGGGATTTGGTTGAACAAAATATTGTCTGCATGGAATTTATAGAAACTGAGAATCAATTGGATGATGTTTTCACCAAAGCCCTTGATTTTGAGTGATTTCTACTTTTAGGAAATCTCTAAGTCTGTATGTCATTTGATCACAAAATGTGGTTACATGTATGACCACATGTGCATGTTGTAAAAAAAAAAATTATCATCCTGTATTTGTTTTGGGCACAACTTTGTCAAATGATATCATTCTTAAATGTGGTATTTAGAAGACATTTTTTTTAATGTAGATCTCTAATCAAAATCTTGTGAAAATTTGTGTTCCAATGAATGAGCCAAAGTAGTGATTGGAAGCCTTTGAGGGAAAAAGCTACCTTCGCAATGTTGTATGCAACCACTCATTGTGATCTTATCATCTAGATCAAATATGTTATTTGAAATTTTGGTGTGATCATATGAGAAAGGGTTATCCTTGAAGTAGAGTAAAAGCTACCTACTGATAAAATCCATTCAGCTTTACGGCAAAAATCATCATTCAAAGGAATTGGGAGAAAGAAATCTTGATCTATTGAATTCGAAATTGCAAATGTGTCTCTCAATGTGCCAACATTTTTCTTCACATCCGTTGAACAAAGTCTTTCACCTGTATGTGCATTGTCTTATTCTTCATGGTTAGGCATAACAATAGGGCATTTGGTCTGGTGAAAAATATTCATGCTGCTGCTTCACGCAATCTATTTCTTCAAGTATGGTACATTAACTGAAAATCTTTATCCTTGATTTTATTTGTCTAAAAACAATTTGAATTGATTTTTGAACAGTGAGACAAATTGATGATATTTTGTAGAAATTTTATCAAAAATAAAATTTTGGGAACTATTATGTTTCCTAATATCTCCTGATTTATTTTGGATAATCCCTGTGATTCGGAAACAGGTAGCTACTGAGCCTATTCTCCTTCCATAATTCAAATCAGAACTCCAGGTAAGTAGGAGAAACCTTGTCTATTACGGTTTCCTACCATTTCTAGACTTTAAATTTTCTGCTATTGACTAAACTGTTACATCATCTTCCTGCAAATGCCTCCATTTCTAGCCAAAAAGGGGAAGAGAATTCTAAGGTAGGGGTCCTTAAGGGGTGACCCAATGGTAGAGTTGAGGCTTCACAAAGTGTGAAGTCTCTAGTTTGATCATTTCCCACGCCCCCTTAGGACATTAAAAAAAATGTTAAAAAAAAAAAAAGAAAGAGCTCTAAGGTAAGGGGAGAAATTGAATATTGGTTATCATCAAATTCAAGGGGAGTATTGATCATTGATTATTGTTTTTCCCTAATGTATGTTTTGACCAGAAAGGCAAAAAGGGGGAGATTTTTGGATTTTAAAATCCTCTCAATCAATCATTGATTTGTGTCAATTTGGTAAATTGGTAATTAATTGATTGATTGATTAGTTTTGCCTTTCTTGGTAAAATTTTAGATCAATCACAAGATTGTGATTGATTGTATTTTTGGTAAATCTTGACTGATTAAATAATTAGAGGATGATTGATTATAAATATGGTATATAATAGGTTGACTTTAGATAAGTTTAATCAAGGATCTTTATTGAAGTATAAATGGTAATTATTTATACTGTAAACACCTAGAATTCGTACAGCTATATTATACGAATTGTCTTATAAACAATTGTTTATATATAAATGGACTAACACTTATTTCTATGATCATTTCAGGAAACAACCTATTCAACAGGATTAACGATGTCCAACACATAAACAAACTTCAGTTGGATCAACATCAAGGGTCCAGACCGAAGATACACAACTTAGAAGAGCCAAAGTACAAGACACAAAGCCTGGAAAAGACAAAAAACAAGTTTGGTGTGCTGAAGCCTTGCTGAGTGCGCTGATACCACAAAACATGGTTTGGTGCGCGAGCACCATGCCAGGTACGTCACGCACCAAACACTTGCATTTCCCCCAAAGTCAAGCCGCTGTGAAGACTTTGAAGGCTGAAACAAAGCTTCATGCAAACTTGGCCTGGAATGTAACTCACAAATATCTCTCCCTTAGCTCCTATAAATAGAGCTCTTAGCTCTCCCTCACAATATATAGATTAAACTCTCTCCCAAGAGATCCCACACACACAACACACACACACACACTCACACACACACACACACACTCTCTCTCTCTCTCTCTATCAAGCCTCTTTAAGAGGAAGAAAAGAGAGAAGTAAAAGAGAAAAGAGTATTGACTCTCTTTCTCTCTCTCGCACACAAAAACGTAAGTCTTCTTTTCCTCGATCGGTAACAGTAGAAGCACAACGGTCAGGCTACGAGCTAGCTTAATCCAATATAATACAACGGCCTAGAACTTGGCCCAAATTCTGTAAAACGACAGAAGGTAACCCCTTCCATTCATTAGTCCATTTAATATGTAAAGTATATTTGAAGAATGTAATTGTTTCAATACATTTTTATATATGAATATACATGTAAAAAATATATTCTGTCACAAAAAATAACAAACTTACGATACTTAAATACAAGCATGCAAACATGTAGAGGCCGAAATGCCGAGATGGGTGCGTAAAACCTTCCCAAATCGTAACTTGGCCCCCGAACCCATAATCTCAATTTTTCTCTCGTTTCTTATATAAACGAGGGTGGCGACTCTGTTTTCAATATAAATGTGTTGTACGCATTTATAACATTCTTTTATTATTATTATTCAGGAGTCCAAAGCTAAAAGGCCCAGGAACGATCTGTGAATCGGGGTGCGCACAGTGGCGACTTTGCTGGGGATATTTGTTTTTAAATAAATAAAAAAATGAGTCAGACTCTTTTTTTATACACGATTACATGCTCATATATTTAATTATCGCAAATTTGTTTAATTTCTATTACATGACTAAAATGTTATTTGTGTAGTATATATATACTACTCTGTCCATACTCACCCTTGCAGGTACAAATTCATTTATTTTTGTACATTTATTTCGGGCATCAACGCACATCATTCAAATTGTACATTCATTTATGTCTTTTTCAATTTAAAAAATAGGACACAAAATGTAATAATTAAAAATATGATAGAATTCCCATTTTTTCTATTTCTTTCTTCCCTTTCCTCGGGGCTTTAAACCCTCGATCTGTGGATGTGTTTCCATTCCTGCTAATTTCTACTGCTAACTAAACACAACCCACATCACATGAATCAGAAAAAAAGAACATATCTCCTTCTTATTCTATATATATATGTCTCACTTTTATTTTGTTATAAATGTAAAAAGAGTCTCTTAGACGCCGTGGACTCATTTATTTCGAACTGTTACCAAGCTTCAAACCTGTATAGCCACGTTGAAGTGGCGGGTAAGTCATGCACCCAGCATTCCTTCAGCCGATACTATCCCTTTCTGCGCGATTACTAATCGTCCCACGGGAAGTAAGCCATCCTAACCCTGCATAGTCATGCGTAATTCATATAGATTTTTAGGACACTTCAAAAGACCGATTGGTTCTTATTGTCACAAACATGATTTGTCATTCCTGTACATAAAAACAAAAAGAAATCAAATCAAAAAGTCTGTTTGATCACATCAAAGAAAAATGATGTTGAGAAATAAACACCAAAGAAATACAAAAAAGAGTCATACTCTCACCAAAGAGAATCATCGTGATCAAAAGGTCGACAAACAAAATCATCATGCACAGGATTAACAAAGAAGTCAATGACACATGCCTAGACAATTCGGATGGTGGATCCTGAAGAGGATATAGTCCCTTCCCTTGAGATCTGTCTAATCTTGGTAAGTCGAAATACAGGTGGAATACGAAGGTCCTATATTATGGCGAGAGAATCCACTGTTCCAGAAATGGTTCACAAGTCAAAACAAAGCATTATCGCTTGTCCAACCATCATAGGGTGGGTCGAGTCAAAAGGAAAAGAGGAACAATAAAATTGTGCTGTACCCAGAAACATTCCAGAACCTAACTCCTACCCATACCCCAACCTTCCAGAAACCTAGCCTTGAATTGGAGGAGGACTAGCACTGGGAGGTTGACAAGAGTATCATGTTTGGGTTCAAAATCAAGTACAGAAAGTCTTCATTGGAATCAGATGGTCGATCATGAAGATAGCACTTCTTCAAGACATGACATAGGGGCTCCAGGATACACTCCAACCCCAGCAATGCAACAGTGGATGGACCAAAACATGGAAACCATGATCAATAGGTTTTCAGCCCTTATCCAAGGTCAAGGGGCTGATAATAAGACTTTACCCGTTTCGGCAGGAACTGTTGACCCATCACCTTCAAGTGTGAATGCAAGTCTGCCCAATCCACACACCTATTCCACATATTCACGTACCTACTCTCCATATCCATATCCCTCATATCCAAATGCTTACCCATCTTACCCTAATACATTCCCTCCTCAGCCAAATACCGATTCAAACATTCATCACCAGTCTCAAACTACCACAATTCCAATCCCAAACACTACCACACCTCCTACGACTCGCATCACATCTCCGCCTACCAATATTTTTTTCTCTAATCCAAATGCATTTCCATTCTACATAACAAATCCAATCCAGGATAGTCCACACCTAAACCCAAACAGTTACAACCCTTAGCCTTCATTTGCTGGCTATACCCCACCTAACCCAGTTCCTCCAATAGGACAGTTCCCAAGTATAGCTATAGTTGATACCAATGATACTGAACTTGCAAACAAAGGTGAAATCAGAGAATTAAAAGACATGGTTCTGAAAGTCTTAAACAAAGGCGAATTCAACACCCGAGCAATGACACTGCAGCCCGCTGCCATTTTACCACCAAAATTCAAAATGCCTGATATCGAGAAATTTGATGGGACAGGTTTCCCTATTGCCCATCTTAGGTCTTATGCCCATGCTATGTAGCAGAGAGGAGCAAATTTCGAAGCAATGACCTTCACTTTTCATTTAACTTTAATTGGGGTTGCCAAGCAATGGTTGATGTCTATGGACAGCACTGTGATTGCTACCTGGGATAAACTCATGGATGAGTTTCAAAAGAGGTACAAGGATAACAGTAATTGGGAAAAGCACAGGCGAGATCTTGATTCGTGTACCCAAAAGGAGAAGGAAACATTTTCTGAGTATGCCAAAAGGTGGAGAAAGAAGATTGCCCAAACCCTGGACAGGCCTGACCCAGCTGAACAAGTCAGGATCTTTTTGAGAAACCTTCAGTCGATTTATTTGGATCGTATACGTTACCTTCCTTATGCTGACTTTTTTGCAATCTTAGATGTCAGGTTTCGCATTGACACGGAGATCCGTACTGGACAGATCAAGGTTGATCCCCCTCCAAGTTCATTTTGATATTCCAAAAGAAAGGCAGCAGCAACATCTGCGCCTATTAGGGAATGTTCCAACTATGGCCTTGCCAGTTGTATCATCTACTCAAATTATGGGAATATACCTTTCAATTATTCACCTGATGGGTTTGTAAATACATCAAAAAAAACAATGACAGAGGTGTGAGAAATAACTTCCGTAGAAATGACAGACATTTTGATGAGTTGCACGCTCACATGTCACTGATTTTTTGGGGGCTGAAAGCACAAGGAGTCCTCAAACCTATCAAAGGTTACAGACCTCCCAATCTCACTACAACAAAAAAGGGTTTTAACAACGTTTAAAAAACGTTGTAATAGACTTTTCACAACGTTTTACAAAACGTTGTGGAAATCAACGTTTTAATAGGTCCGTTTCTTTTACAACGTTTTGGTAAACGTTGTATAAAACGTTGTTTTTTGTTCTTCCACAACAATATTTTATTCTTTGAATTATATTAGACAACGTTTTCAAAAACGTTGTGGAAACTAGTGACAACATTTTACAAAAACGTTGTAAAAAATGTAAGACAACATTTTCTAAAAAAACGTTGTAAAATGTGTAAGACAACATTTTCGTAAAAACGTTGTAAAAGGTGTAAGACAACATTTTCTGAAAAACGTTGTAATAGGTGGAAGACAACGTTTTATAAAAAAACGTTGTAAAAGTGTAAAAGAATTAAGACAACGTTTTCTAGAAAACATTGTAAAAGTTGGAAGACAACGTTTAAAAAACGTTGTAATAGCTATTTTTTAAAAAAAAAAATTACAAAAGCAATCCAGATATTCCCGTTTTGTTCCTGCACCTACACTGGCCAAATTCGACCTCTTCATCATATGCATATTGTAATTAAAAGGCATAACTAACACCTCAAACTGAACATAATCATGGATTTCATGTTCATCTTCCACTAATTCTCCTTAAACAAAATTACATTTAAATAATTTACAGATGCATATCAATAGCCTCAAAGTATATAATGACAAATCCATTAATGTTTGATCCTATATAAAATATCAAACCTTGCATTGTGCTAGATGGAAATTCAAATCCCCCAAGACATTATTATGACATCGCGTTCTTGGCCTTTTAAATTGTTAATATCTAAAATTCCACCAAAAGCCTTTTTTCGCATCACAGCAAATTCAGTGTTTCTATAAACCTGGCTAAAAGGCACACTTTCTCTTCTTATATTGCGAGCTCATAGATCTTCTCCAAAACTATAATCACTGCTAGAAAAGTAAAAGAAGGCAAAGTTAACGAGTAGGTACCCCAATTAAAAAGCAGATTAATACAGAGAAGGGGGTCAGCTTGTGTTATGTGTGGATTTAAGTATAGTCCTCACTTGGGCTTGAACTCAACCAATGAATTTGATGTGCATATATAAGTATAATTTATCATAAAAGGCTTGTTATCTATAGGAATAAACCAAGTACAAACTATTACCAAGTCTATTTTGCCCTTTGAGTTTCCCCATCAGCGCTCTCAAACGATATAAACTCGGGTTCATCAACACCATGCACCATAAGTCCAAATCGGGCACTGACAGTTGGCACTCCTAGGATCTCATGACCACTACTCACCTCTGGAAAATTCCTGAATATAAATAATGGTTCTTTAACTATATGTATTTTTGATTAGAATAGTAACTTGCAGCTAACAACATTATGCATATAAATAAGCAGCATTTACTAGGGCAATTGATATAGTAAATGCCGAAAGTAGATACAATACTAAGGGGAGTTAGTGCAAATGTTGATTGTCGAGTTTGCTGCAAAGTACACTATAGCCTCACGACCATATCTTTGTCTTCAGTTTAATTGTATCAATACTAACAGAAACAAATATAAACTCCGTATAACTTCACTAAAATTAAAGGAAATAAACATGTGTAAAATAATGATATTTAAAAGTTTGACTTATCAAATGGGACTACTTTGTTGGGATGGAGGGAGTATAACAGATTTCAGATATCATAGATTGGGTAATGGGACAAAACTAGGGGTAAAAGTGTAATACCCTGGTTCCTCCTATGGTTGACTTGTTTATCATATGGGTATCGTTATCATGTTAAGCATGTTTGTTAGACTTGATTAAACAACATGTTGATTGATTCCGCATTAATTTCATGAGATTAAATTGCTTCGATTGTAATTGAATTCTTGTTCATCATTCGTAATAAGAATTCATTTCATTTTAAGCCTTGTTACATGTGTTTTGAATGAATTTCAAGTGTGTTTTAATCATTGTTGGAGGTTAGGATCACTTTGGGATCTGTTGTAATTTATATAAATTTGCTTGTATCCATAACCTAAGTCTAAGCTAAGGTGACTAATGGGCCTGCGTGTCTGTTAAAGTGGCAACTTGTACTTAGACATTGCTTGAATAGCTTAGGGTTGCTTATTGTAATTAGCCTAGCCTTCAGAAGATAGCCTGTATTATATCAGCCGTGTTCATATCAAGCTGTCTTCTGGTCATCAGCCAAAGTTTGCATCAGCAGAGTCCATCAAGTTATTAGACAAGTTTGTTTCAGCCAAGCTTCATCAGCTAAGTTAAAGACCTTAAGATCGTCCGATCTAGAATTGCCTGGGACATGCCTTAAGACATCAGCAAAGTCATTCATTGACTGTGACACAACGATAACCTGCAAAATGCATTCAATGATTCTTTCCTTTTTAGGCATTCATCTCAGAAAAGGACATTCTGCCTGCAACCACTGTCTACCTATTTTTGGCAAAGTGACAGAATTTAGTCTGAATCCTGCAGAATTACCTATCAGATCTCAACAGCAATATTAGAGCATTTAATGCTCTTCAATTCGAATGCTCCAACAGATGAAGATCTCTAACGGCTACAATGGCTTCCTCTGAGTATATATAGAAGACTCCAGTGAAGCATTTAACACTCTACACGAATCAACAACTCTGAAATCTTCATCTTCTTCAAGCTAGTTCATTAAAAGCTTCAAAGTCTTATCTGTAAAAACATTCTTTGAAGAGCCTCAAATTGAGACGATTAGTCTGTATAGCTCTTCATTGATTGCAACCCTTAGCATTCATAGCACATGAGAATTATATCTTAGTAGATATTAATTCTCCCGCAAACACTTGGTCAACTAATTTTTGTACACAATCCATTAGTGATATATCTTGTAAAGATTATAGTGGAAAACTTAGTACACATTTCTCAAATCTAAAGTTGACCACTTTGGTTGTGGACGTAGCACTTATTTACAAGTGTGAACCATATTAAATTTCTTGTCTATTTCTATGTGCTTGTGAACTGCTATTGCTTATTGATTTCTAAAATTTCAACGCTTTGAGAACAGCTGATCTTGTCCTATCAAGATCAACCATCTTGAACTTGTCCTATACTTCACCAATATTCTGCTGCAAAATTCTTTATATAACTTAAGTGAAGTAGCTTTTTAAATCATATTTAAAAATAGGACATAGGCTATTCAACCCCCCTTTCTAGCCTATATTGAGCACCTTAAGACCTAACAATTGGTATCAGAGCTTGACTCTTTGAAAACAAGTTTTTCCAAGATTAAACTCTTGAGAGATTAAAGATCCAATGGCTGCTCATCAAATGTTGGAAACCTCAAATGTGAATCATTGTCCTGTACTGGATGAAGTTCACTTTGATATCTGGAAAGACAAAGTTAAAAGACACATGAACTCTATTGACAAACGTTTATGGAAATGTGTTACAGATGGACCAAGAATTCCTATGAAGCCAAATACTCTAGCTGCACTTGATCCAACAGCTGATCCTGAAATCCCAAAGCTTGAAGAAGAATGGGATGAAGAAGATAAAAAGAATGATGCTCTGGATGGAAAAGCAATCAACATCATCACCAGCTGTGTTGATATCAGCACCTACCAGCAGATCATTAATCTGGAAACTGCTAAAGAAATGTGGGAAGCTATACTGGAATACCTAGAAGGTGATGGTGAAACCAAAAACAACAAGCTGTATACTTGCATCCAGAAGTTCGATTCATTCAAGAAAGATCCTAAAGAGACCCTACGAAGTGCATGTTAGGAATATGCCTGTAAATCAGCTGATATATATGTATGCATATTCCAACACAGTGATTTGCTTGTCCCCATTACAACGCATGTTTCACAAGTGGCTAAAAGGGCTGCGTACCGGTTAGTGTGGCAGCTTGTTGAAACAATGCATAGGTCACTAGACTAGGAAGTCTTTGTACATATCCGAGTCTTTGTCCTACCGAAATGATGACAAACCTTCATATGAATCAAGCTCTTCTAAATTGCCGGTGACGTGACTATCGGCAGATGTCTCACAAGCGAACATTTCCTTCGCTATGATTGCCTAAATAGCCATCTCTACATCGGCGGTTCTATATCGGCAGATTCTCGTATCCGCCAAAGCACTTCATCGAGCAAGCTGAGAAGCTATTTATTCAAGAGGAACATCGTGACCATCGGCGGTTTCTACATCGGCAGTTCTATAATGGCGGATTTCGAAATCGGCCAATCCTCATCGAGAACAACCGCCAGAAACCGTAAGATCACGAGATACATCGGTCGTTACTCAACGCACTTCAAGCCAAAATAGATCCGTTACAAGATCGTCGACAAATCCAAGATACGCATCGATGTCTGCACCTTCACGTTTATCCAATAGACATTTCCTCTTCGAACAGTGTTCGCGGTCTTCAAAGCTTCATTTCGAAAAGGCCAAGCACGGGGCCACTTCGGTCAAAGCAATGATACGTCCACATCAATCAACCGCATCCAGGCTAAGCTCGACACGTCCATCTATGTCCGGCTGTGTCACGGATCATCTTCAAGACTCAAACCTAGCGAAGGTCTTTGCCCAACAAATCCAAAAATGTACTCTGCGCATTATGAGATTCGAGATCACCAACGGGCATAAACCTACTCAATACACCAACGGTCATCTCCTCTTCTCCGGCTATATAAGAAAACTCTTATTCTCATTTCCAAAGAGCACAAGTGCACAAGGGAGAGAGCACAAGCACTAGAACACACAAAGCGTATGCTTATGCTTGAGAAAGGTTGTGGTATTGATCTTCATTTCTTCAATCCGAACCACTCCTTGAGTGAGAAATCACAAGTGTAAGAACAAACACTTTGTGAGAGAGAGAGAAGAAAATCCAAAAGCGAGAAGCTCGCTTGATCAACAACCTTGTTGTTGATTTGAGTTCTTCTTCCTTCGAAGAACTCGGTCTCTTGATGGCCTCAACTCCATTATCCATAAAGAGACCAAGTATCTTACGCGTTGAAGCGGATCAAGCTTGAAGATGTCCGATGAAGAGCGAACTTACATGTCAGTTGCATTCATATCGGCGGACTTATACTACATTATAAGCTGTGATTGTGCAATAAGGTGTCATCATATTTGGTCGAGTGCTTAGCACTCGGTTGTTCAAATACTTGCTATTTGAACAACTCCTAATATTCTCTTCTCACAACAAATATATCAAATTGAAACTACGGAAGATGTCTTAATAAATATTAAGTACATCTTCTAATGTATTTTCGATATATTTGATTTCGCTTTCTTCATTTCTCCTTCTTTTTCCTAAGGAGATTGCTAGGTTAGAGAGTCTAGGTTGATGTACTAAGCATGTTTGCCTTTGAGCAAACCTCTGCTGAATTTTAATATAATATATAATTGTTACATTCAGCCTTGATTTCTCTCTCGTGTATAATTTGCTTTATCTTGTGCAATCTGTTTAAGGAAAGTAAATGATGCATCTAATACAGATTATAGTCAACTGTCAAGCTCTCTTTCATATCAAATCTTTACAGTTACTTTAATCTAAATTGTTAAACTTATCTTTGTTTATTCTTCCGCCGCTCAAACTCATTTCCATCGGCTAAGTTCAACATACATCTTCCAACGCATATTTCATATCTGCGATCCTAGATATCCATGATCTACATCTGCGATCTAAGATGTCCGATCACTCTATCTTCGACTAATCATTCAAGTATGAGGAAGATGATCTATGTGTAGTAATCATTTCATCTACTCTTCAATCTAAATGTAAAATTTGGATGAAATTTTTATTACACCAAGTATAGGCTATTCACCCCCCCCTCTAGCCTATACACTGAGCAACCCTCGGACCTAACAATTGGTATCGAGCTAGTACTCGTAAACCTTATTTCAGCTTAATAACACGAGAGTTTAGATCCTGCGCTCGATTAGATGCATAGTCAAAAGGAGTCTTTTCAAAATCTTTTATCCACAAAAACCTTTTGACCGAGAATCCGAAAGCCTTTTGAAAACCATCTTCAAATCAAAATAAATTTTGTTTTCAAAAACATGTGAGAAAGAATATTGTGATGACTATGTGTTCACTATAAGAAAATTTATCATATATCGAATTACATTGATATTGTGAAAAGAAGTATTATAGTGAAAGATGACTTGCTAAAGATTATGCATGTTTAATAAATCGTTCTTAATTCTTGGCATCTTCTTTGGCAAATGGGTTAAACTCATATTTGATGGATGAATAACTTAGAATCCCTTCCAAAAACTTGCTCTCTTGACATAAGGCTAACGATTGTTCCAATCCAACACCTTCTCAAGAAAACTTTTTATAAAAGTTTAGAGCGAGAGGAAATAAGAAGAGTTTCAAAGGAAATTCAAAGGAAATCAAAGATATGTCATCTTCAAAATCACGAATTGTAAGTTCTTGGCCTAAGGACATCAATGATGAATTTGTCTTCCTTCAATGAAGAGCCTCACCGATCAAGAATACACTCAAAGAACCTATGCTCGTATTAGAACCGGTGCTTCAACGACTATGAGCGAGACGCGTTCAAAGAGTTCAATGAGGAAGTAACCCCAGACTCCTAATCTCTTAACACTTTGGGTTACACTTATAAGCGTATTTTGAATAATTATTCTTTTATCATGCTTATTAAGTCTCATTTGCATTATTGGATTACTAGAGCTATCTTTAGCTCATAAATGTTGCTAATTTTCTCTATGAGTACTTTGGGCGGAACTCATATGAAAGAAAAGGTCAATCATGCAACACCTCTCTCCATCGGCAGATAGTAACATGGCTGGCGATATATGAAGGATGCGATCACTCATGAGAATTCACTCATGTCCTTCACTCACTCAAGGTCAAAATCCTCACCGCTGGACTTTACAACAATAAAGTGAAAAATCTGCGATAAGTCCAAAGGAGTTGATAAAGACCCTCTCTCATGCCTATACAAAACAGGTTAGCTATTTGCTTTCTAATGACTGTGCTCATGTCTCGAACTAATATGCTCATACATATCATCGAGACAACAATGCATAATAACTGTCATACTTGCACTTTTAGTAATATACATTGATTGTATGATTTGTTTTATGCAAATGGTTTTTCAAAAACAAATCAGCATTTTTCCTATCACCGGTTTCAAATGTTTTTAAAACCCGTAGTTGGTGAATTTCTACATCGCCAACCAACACTTCATAAGCTCGGTTTATGTGCTGACTTATAGGAGTAAAAATCCTTTAATGACCTACTCTCTCAAGTCAATTAAAGGTGGAGGCACACTTTTCGAAGTTTGACTGCTTCGATTAAAGTTAAGACTATTTTCAAAATCTTGGAAAACGACAAGACAGTCAACATCAATCCTTACCAAGAATCTTGAAAATATCTAGACTTCACAGCCTATCCCTGCCATGGCGTGATCGGAAGGACAACTCAACAAGAATGCTTCATTATTGAGTATCCTTCAGTCTAACCTCCGTGAGTATAAGTAGAGCTCCTTCTTCATTCAAATCTCTACTATGACAAAACTCACAAACTGCCTATAGATTACACTAGTTACAAATCGATGATTCAAAATCTCACAAATGTTACTAAATCCAAGTCCTAAGATTGGATCAAGACAATTCCTTAACAACAGGGTATGATTTCTTCATATTCATTCAATGTTGTTTCGATTTTATTTCTGTCACTTCACAAGAGTTGATCTAAATTTCTCTCAATAATGTATTTCCAAAAATCATTCATAAACTGTGAAAATTATTTTCAAAATCTTTTCAATACACGTTTACAAACATGAGAGAAATTGCATCAAGTCTTGTGTGCCGAAAATCATTAATTATGGCTCCACAGTCTTGTTGTGAAAACAATTGATAAAAAGATCTTCTTTTGTCTTGTCCGATAATCATAGAAGTTTGCCATCAAGCATGATTTATATGCTGCAAACCATGATTGTCAGAACACCTAAGAACTCTTTTAGTCAATTAGTTTTAAAAGTAAGATTGAAAACCATTAATTAATGCCCAAAAGTGATTTCATTCTCTCTTCTAACTTTTAGCTATCAATCTCATTGATACTCCAAAATGTCTAGATGAATCACCGGGAAAATCAATTAGCACATACTCATTCCACTTTTGGAAGTCGCTTGCATACTTGAACTTCACGAAAAGATCCCGAAAAGAAATGTCAAATGTTTGGAAAACATTTAACATATTGCCATGTGCAACAAGTCTTACGGTTATATGTAGGTATGCCGACCATCACCTCAAAGATGGCCGATGCAGATAATTGGTTCCTGAATTAAGTAGCTAATATGGAATTGATGAGGATGATGAGCTGCTAATAGTCGCCACCAATTCCCTCATCTATCAAAGGGGATTCATGGGCCAAGCAAGACATCTTTGACGGCCATCACCCTTCGGTGCTCTCATAATGACCCGAAGAAGTGAAGATGTTACGCCTCCCAGAGTTGGAGGAGATCAAAAGGGAACACGGCCATCTTCTTATCATCCAACTCCTTCTAAATCCTTGACCAATGACTCCTCATCTAAAGTCTAGGATTAGAATTTCTAGGACACAAATTTGTAACATATATTTCTTTCTGTAAATTGAATCATTATGTATCTTTCTCATGTAATCTGCAGTTCAGTCAAAAATCCAGTTGTATTGTTCTTGTAATCAGCTGATCCTTGCATCATAATGTGTAAAACTACTTGGATTATTGAATACAAGCTCTGCAACTTCTACTCATGCTTATCTACTTGTATGCATTCCTTTGATAGCATGAACTAATGTGTTAAGTGTATTGATCAAACCTATCATTCTTTAATTATCTCCATTTTATTCTGGTGATTAAAAGAATTGCTCTTAATGAAATGATCACTCCACCGAGACACAAACTCTGCTGACATCCCATCAGCAAACCATTCTTGAACAATCTGCTACATCAAGTTATGGTCTTCTACTACTACTTAACTTTCATCCTTAGACACCATGATAATTGCCTTTCAGAATTTAATCTTTTCACAAAGAGTAAATTCAAGTTCTGCCAAAATCTATAGTCTCTTAACAAATAGGCAGACTGCAGTATTCATGACCTTCATGTCAACCTATCAATGAATCTGCTATTACTCAATCTCTATCCTTCATGATTAAAAGGTCAAGATTATTAGTAAATCTGCTTTGAACAACAGTGTCTGCTAAATTGAACCTTTCAAGACAATTCAACAGCACTTTGTGTTCTTAGTTACGACAACTACAAAATCTTGTGTACCTTATGAGATTGCGGTTATAAAGGCTTAATTAGTTGTTCTCATTATAATGGCTCAACAGCTAATTGGTATACAGATTGAATTCAAAACACTCTGCTACACCTTATCATGAGATTCTTTGTCAAAAAGGATGTAGTTAAAAATCTCTAGTAACTCGACCTATCCTCAAGATAGTCAGACATTCAAGAATTCTTGGGAAGACTAATATTTTCAAATATTAAGTCCTTCCTCAGGAGTGAACAGCCGATATGACCCCTGCTGTATATAGGCTACGTCTCACTCTCTTCAGAACAAGTCTAGTCTGCAGATCTCTTCCCTTGCCATAGAATGCCTAGATCTGCTGGACAGAAAGAAGAACGGACATCACTTCAGGTACACATTTAACATGTCACTTACTTGATCTATTTAATATTCTTACTAAGCTTTATTAATCTTAAATAGATTGATGTCCATTATAAATAGAGTCTACTCAATCGGTATCAGCTGTCCTTACCTTTGCTGATATTAATCACCCTACCAATGATAGACATAACAATTGATATCAGCAGTTCCTACTTTAGCAAATACCTAATACAACCTGCTGATAGTGTCTTCATTCATTAAAAGACTCATCAAATCTCTCAAAATTGGTATCAAACTTCAAGATTGATATCAGCCAATCTTAAGACACATTCATCTAAAACCTCCACATATGTGTCATGTACAACTGTGCCATATGGCTTGGACAAGTTACTTTGTCCCCAATTCGTCTTTAAACAACCAATGCTGTTCTATCTTTGATTAATTTACTCAAACAATTCGCTTGAAGTAAAATAACAGCTCATATTGTTTCTAGAAGCAGTTGTATTCATTAATACCACAATAAAGGCAATCAAATTAATCTAATTATGTATTAATTTTAAACTTCTTGTTTGAAAATAATATCAATATCCTCTAGACTGCCTAAGTACTAGCCATAATTACACTAAAGCATGATGACATAATCCCAAATCAGACTATCATTACTATGTCATTAAATGCAATCACTTCTTTAAGCCCCCAACATGTCTTTTCCCATTCCTCTAATCAAGAAACCCTTTCATCTTCTCAAAAATTCAAAAAGTGGTATAAAATTGATATCAGTCTCCAAAAACAGCAAACTGACTTCTGCGTACCTCAAAATCTCCATCAATAGAGTCATTTGCATCATGTGTTCTCCAAATCTGCCCAGTCCTCCGCATCGACCCATCTCCCACACTGAATGGCGTCATCGTATGATGGTTCTCCTTGCCACTCCTCTTCCTCAAGTGATTCAACGACCTCGTCGAATCTCTCGTCGTGTAAGGAATCGTCTTCGAGACCCCAGAAACGATGTATCCAATTTC
Organism: Platycodon grandiflorus; assembly: GCA_016624345.1. Taxonomy (NCBI): domain Eukaryota; kingdom Viridiplantae; phylum Streptophyta; class Magnoliopsida; order Asterales; family Campanulaceae; genus Platycodon; species Platycodon grandiflorus. Next base: position 50,016,425 of record CM028361.1, on the reverse strand, counting down.
ATCCCTTGGATTCCCACAAGAGACAATACCGCTACTACTGCTCCTGCTCCCATCGCCTCAAATGCTCACCTTGAGCAACCATCATCTCAGGAGGAGCTTCAGCCAGCAAACGCCAACTCTGCGTCAGATTCAGCGGTCAATGTTCCCTTCTATTAGAATCAGCAGACCTTCATCCTTTAACTCTACCTCATTAGGATGACTAGCTAGGTCTCTGTTTTATCAAATTAATATGTAATGTGTTTAGTTTTGTGTACGTCTGTTTGTCTATATTTGACATTCTCTTTTAAGATAAATATTCAAAATTTGTCCTGATACATACTCGTCCATGCCTGCAGTTTACTTTCTTGATGAACTTCAGCAATACCTCGTAGGCAGACCTTACATCTCATGTTTTAGATGTATATCTCATGCATCCAACAAAAGTCAACATAAGACTCAACCATACTTGCCTATTTCGACTTGATATACTTTAAGAAGGAGACTATTTTGAATGCTTTACCACTCACCAATTGGTATCACTAATTAAACAGCTTACCCTATTTGGTACTCCTATTACAAAATAAAGCTTGTCCCTTTACATTCTTGTAAAATCTTCTTACAAGCAATGGAAACACAATTCCCAACCTCGATATCCTATTATGTATATCTCATACATGAATATTGTGTATCTTAAGCCATCTGCACACTAAGAGTCTGCAAATATGACAAGTAACTGTATTTACTCGATACAGTCTATATTCTCTGCAGAATCACTTCCAGCAAATCACTTCGGCATTTCTAAAGAGACAGCATTTAACAAGATCAAACTTCCTTCCTTCTACCTGTCAAAATTCATACCTTATGAATTACCCTAAGCATGTTCTCTCTCATATTTAGTTTCTAATACTCCATAATTCCATTGATAACTATCAATCTATCTTTAACTTGTGGCCATTAAGGAGGAGAGATTGTGAAATAGTAATGGCCCCAAGTAATTGTGAAGTAGTAATTACCCCAACTAGGAAGGAGGAGAAAACTAGTAAGGAGGAAAGAAGAAGGAGGAAAGAAGGGGAGATTGTGAAAATTGCAAACAATCAATGAACCATTAAAGAGAAGAGATTGGAGATGAAGAAATGGCCCCCAAGTGTGAAGTAGTAATGGCCCCAAGTGATTATGAAGGAAGTTAGGCCTTAAGAAATTATAGTAGGATTAACACTATTGAGAACAATATTCATTAAGGAGGAGAGATAGACAAATATTAAGGAGGAGAGATAGACAAATATTAAGGAGGAGAGATAGTCAAATATTAAGGAGAAGAGATAGACAAATATTAAGGAGGAGAGATAGACAAATATTAAGGAGGAGAGATAGTCAAATATTAAGGAGAAGAGATAGACAAATATTAAGGAGGAGAGATAGACAACTTGTAGGACTGTTGTAAGGTTGTGTATCTACCCATACAGCAAAATACTATATGACTATTATAATACGCTGACTATATGAAGATGCTTAATCAATTCGATTAAGAACTAGATAAAAAGTTAATTATACTTTCTACTTCTTGCTGGAGCAACATTCTTCAGATCATCCGATGCAAGAAACACACTCTTAAGGCAATATTATCATTTGCCTAAATAATCATTTCAATTATTGCTTCGTATTTGTTCTTTCAATTATTGAGTCTGTAAATACTTAGCAATAGGTGACTATACATACGCTATCGCTTGTAAGTTCAACCTAGGGCATGCCTTGATATAAACTGAATATTCAGTAGTGGCATGTTATTACTAAGGATTGAACAACCGCTTTAAAGAGTTATATGTATAAGTCAATTGTAGTAATGGTCCCAAGCAAATAGGAGGAGATTGTTAGGAATATGCGTAAATCAGCGATATATATGTATGCATATTCCAACACGGTGATGATTTGCTTGTTCCCATTACAACGCATGTTTCACAAGTGGCTAAAAGTGCGTGCCGGTTAGTGTGGCAGCTTGTTGAAACAATGCATAGGTCACTAGACTAGGAAGTCTTTGTACATATCCGAGTCTTTGTCCTACCGAATGATGACAAACCTTCATATGAATCAAGCTCTTCTAAATTGCCGGTGACGTGACTATCGCGGATGTCTCACTAGCAGACATTTCCCTTGGCTATGAGCGCCTAAATAGCCATCTCTACATCGCGGTTCTATATCGGCGGATTCTCGTATCCGCCAAAGCACTTCATCGAGCAAGCTGAGAGAAGCTATTTATTCAAGAGGAACATCGTGACCATCGGCGGTTTCTACATCGGCGGTTCTATAATGGCGGATTTCGAATCGGCCAATCCTCATCGAGAACAAGCTGGCGAGAAGCGTAAGATCACGAGATACATCGGTCGTTACTCAACGCACTTCAAGCCAAAATAGATCCGTTACAAGATCTGTCGACAAATCCAAGATACGCATCGATGTCGCACCTTCACGTTTATCCAATAGACATTTCCTCTTAAGTGTTCGCGGTCTTCAAAGCTTCATTTCCAGAAAAGGCCAAGCACGGGACGCGCACTTCGGTCAAAGCAATGATACGTCCACATCAATCAAGCGCATCCGAGGCTAAGCTCGACACGTCCATCTATGTCCGGCTGTGTCACGGATCATCTTCAAGACTCAAACCTAAGCGAAGGTCTTTGCCCAACAAATCCAAAATGTACTGCTGCATTATGAGATTGAGATCACCAACGGGCATAAACCTACTCAATACACCAACGGTCATCTCCTCTTCTCCGGCTATATAAGAAAACTCTTATTCTCATTTCCAAAGAGCACAAGTGCACAAGGGAGAGAGCACAAGCACTAGAACACACAAGTGTATGCTTATGCTTGAGAAAGGTTGTGGTATTGATCTTCATTTCTTCAATCCGAGAACCACTCCTTGAGTGAGAAATCACAAGTGTAAGAACAAACACTTTGTGAGAGAGAGAAGAAAATCCAAAAGGCGAGAAGCTCGCTTGATCAACAACCTTGTTGTTGATTTGAGTTCTTCTTCCTTCGAAGAACTCGGTCTCTTCGATGGCCTCAACTCCATTATCCAAAAGAGACCAAGTATCTTACGAATCGTTGAAGCGGATCAAGCTTGAAGATGTCCGATGAAGAGCGGAACTTACATGTCAGTTGCATTCATATCGGCGGACTTATACTACATTATAAGCTGTGCCGATTGTGCAATAAGGTGTCATCATATTTGGTCGAGTGCTTAGCACTCAGTTGTTCAAATACTTGCTATTTGAACAACTCCTAATATTCTCTTCTCACAACAAATATATCAAATTGAAACTACAGGAAGATGTCTTAATAAATATTAAGTACATCTTCTAATGTATTTTCGATATATTTGATTTCGCTTTCTTCATTTCTCCTTCTTTTTCCTAAGGAGATTGCTAGGTTAGAGAGTCTAGGTTGATGTACTAAGCATGTTTGCCTTTGAGCAAACCTCTGCTGAATTTTAATATAATATATAATTGTTACATTCAGCCTTGATTTCTCTTTCGTGTATAATTTGCTTTATCTTGTGCAATCTGTTTAAGGAAAGTAAATGATGCATCTAATACAGATTATAGTCAACTGTCAAGCTCTCTTTCATATCAAATCTTTACAGTTACTTTAATCTAAATTGTTAAACTTATCTTTGTTTATTCTTCCGTGCTCAAACTCATTTCCATCGGCTAAGTTCAACATACATCTTCCAATGCATATTTCATATCTCTGATCCTAGATATCCATGATCTACATCTGCGATCTAAGATGTCCGATCACTCTATCTTGACTAATCATTAAGATGAGGAAGATGATCTATGTGTAGTAATCATTTCATCTACTCTTCAATCTAAATGTAAAATTTGGATGAAATTTTTATTACACCAAGTATAGGCTATTCACCCCCTCTAGCCTATACGAGCAACCCTCGGACCTAACAAAGGCATACATGATTCTATGAGGTAGTAAACTCTTGCTATTCTTTAGGAAAGAAATATGAAAAGAAAGAAATAAACATGAGATTTCTTAATGCACTAGGATCGTGGCATGTAAATATCACTGCCATGAAAGAATCAAAAGACTTGAATAAATTGTCTCTCGAAATCTTTATGCAAGTCTTTCGGTTATGAGCTTGAAATCCACAAGCTCAAGAAATGGAAAAGAGTTTTAAAAATGTATCCTTACCGGCCATGTCTGTTGAACCTCCCTGTTCTACACAGATGAAATCCCATCTACATCCGTGATGGTGATGATATTCTTAGATGAAGCCTTTGCAATGTTTGTTAATAAGTATCAACATTTCAAAAGGTTTAACAAGTCATCCCATAGGCGAGTCCCCTACAAGACCTGCCATTCCTCAAACATTGCTCCTCCAAAACTGCCGCTCCTTATAAACCTGCGACTATCAAAAGGAAAATGAGCTTGTCTGTTTTAAGCGTAGGAAGCCGGTCATTTTGCATCAAAATGTCCAAAGCCAAAATATGAATTTTACAAAAACGTCCCGAGTCTAAATTTCAAAAACAAAAAGGGATGGTGGTGAGGACATGGATGAAAGCAACTTGCCCACTTGGTGTGACACGTATGCGATGAGGATGATTCTGACTTTGCTGAGGAAGCAAATATATGTCTTATGGCCAGGGAATCATCCCATGACTTAGGTCACTACCATTTCAACAGGATGATAGTGATGATGATGAGCTCAATGAACCCTTAAGGGGAGAACTCATTAAAGCCAACAAAGACATCTTTGGAAGAATTCTCTAAATTCAAAACTACCTATGTAAAATTAGCCAAAAAGCATGAATTGGTGTCTCGAAAATCTACCTTGATGTCCGAAATCAAAGATCTCAATAGACAACAAGCCGAGAATATCAAGATTCAAAAAGAGAACAAAGCTTTAACGAAAAGTGAAATTCCTACTAGAACACATAAAGAAAATCAATTTTGAGAAAGATGACCTTCAAAAGTTGTCGATACTTGGAATAATTCAAAAGGAAATTTTGATACCATTCTTTCAAATCAAAAATTCTTGTCGACAAAACAGTATCGGTTTCCAAAGTGAATTCAATGTAGGAAGTCCATCTGGTTCTCAAGGAAATGAGACAACTGAAGTAATTGCTAAAGAAATGGCTAAAGAAGTTTTCTATAATCAGCATCCTCCTAAAAAGGAAAAGCAAGGGCTTGGTTTTAACAAAGTTCCATTCGTTTATCCCCAAAACAAAATAGACAAGTCAAGGGTAAGCAACTGTCAACATCTATGACACTTGCTAATAAGGAGTCGAGCAACAAAGACACGCTATCGGTCATCCTAAGAAAACAGTGATGAGTAACAAGTCAAAGAATTCTCAACTCAAACCTATTAAATTTATCAAAGGAAAGATTGCTGACCCCAATTTTGCTGATAAAAAGCTCAAAGGAATTTTGCCTGAAAATATGAAATCTTTTGATAAAAGGTCTACATTTGTTAAACCTAATATCACTAAGAAATTGCATTATCACCCTAAATCCAATAAGCTTGTCATCAGTAAAACGGTCATTTCCAAAACTGCTGATAATAAGAAAACTTTAAAAGAAATCATTAAACATGTTTAAGGTTTTCATAAATGCTATTTCGTAAAGACCATGGCAACGAAATTCATGAATGCCTTCGAGATTCATACCCAAACCTAGAGGATTCACACCTCCAAAGGTTAAACGGTATGGATTCCAAAAGGTTGCTAACCTTAAGGACCCAAAATAAACGGGGACCATATTCTTAAATGATTATATTTAGAATGCTTTATGGTTGTTAGTAAAGAAGAGAAAGATTTATGGTATACGGATAGTGGCGCTCAAAGCACATGACCGGTGATCAAAATCTTCTCTCAAATATTCTTTGAAGCTAAAGGTCCTCGGTAATTTTTAGTGACAACTCAAAAGGGAAGACAATCGGCTATGGAAGTATAATTAGAGGAAATCTTTCCATCAGCAAAATATCTCTAGTAGAAGGATTGAAACATAATCTCCTAAGTATATCACAATTCTGTGATAAGGGATTGATATGTCAATTCACCGCAAGGCACTACTTTATCAAGGATAGTGAGACCGGCTCAACGATCTTAACGGTTTCGAAAAGGAAATGTCTATGTGGTTGATCCGAATACGGTAGGGAAAATCAAGCCTATGTTTGATGGCAAAAACATCAAAGGATAACGGGTTTGTGGCACAAAAGACTTAGCCATCTTAACTTTAAATATTTATTGAAGTTATCAAAGGACAACTTGGTTGTTGGTGCGCAAAAAATATCGGCTAATCATGACAAGCTTTGTAAAGCATGTCAGTTGGGCAAATTATACAAATCATCATTCAAAAGCAAGCCATGCTTATCAACTTCCAGACCTCTACAGCTCCTTTACATGGATTTATTCGGTCCAGTTACTACTACAAGCCTTGGTGGCGGCAAATATACACTAGTAGTAGTTGATGACTACTCAAGATTCACACAGGTTGAGATGATGTCTTCTAAAGATGAAGCATATGACATCATAACGAAACTCTTGAAGGGCTTCTATAGGAGGATTCTAAGCGTCTTGGTCTTGAACTACGAGGATTTTGACCTCACGGACTCGATCACGATCCTTATGAGCCCGATGAACCCTCTCCTAAGAAATAAAAACAATCATCTCTCATCACCAAAACCCAAACAATCCAAGAAGCTACCATCCAAGCAGTACGAAAAACACCACTACTTTTCAACCTTTAACCTTCAAAACCCTTCTCGGCCTTCAACTCTTCCTCCAAAACCCATCTCCAAACCGAGACAAGTCCAAAACTAAGCGGACTCTTCTTTCAACGAGGCGAATCTTTTGGCCTTCCAAAGATCTCATCTACAACTCCTCCAACACAAGACATTCCTACATCGGACACTCTACAACCCGCTCCTACCTCTTCAACTCCAACAAGGTCAAGACATGGCAAACGACTTAAGAAAAGTGCTAAAAGGTCAAGTTTGTGCCATCTACCGATCAACCATCTTCGCCTCTATCTTCCACGACTCTACTGAACCTTCTATCCACTCTCCGTGTCTTCACCTACTCATCCTCAACTAACCCTCCCATCTCAATACCCTTAGACTCGAAGTCTCCTCTCACCTGAATCTCAACCACTCATACGTTCTAAACGTCCTCTCACCTCTCCCTCCGATCACCCTACTCCCAAATGAACCAAAGTCAACCCCTACGAGACATCTTCACCCGATGTGCAAGAGCTGCATTGGGACAACAGGCCAAAGCCAAACCCTACCGACATTGACCCTTTCCTCTCCACATTGGATTATCCTAAGCGCATCCCTGCCCCCTATGTCTGCTGGGAAATTCTTATCGATGGGGTGCCTTTTATGATCCTCTGCCACCTTCCTGGTCCCGGCAATTCTTCTCTCACAACTTTCTTTGTTCAAGATCTCATGCTCTTTAAACAATGGACGCTATTCACGGGGATCTAGGAATACCTCCTCAACCAAATCGACATATCTCCATTCCTTTCTCTTCCAATACCTCCTATCTATACCCTTATCGCCATCCTTCGTTTTCATAAAGCCTTTGGTCGCAACTTCTTTGACGTAGTCGCCACCTACATTGGGTTTAACCCTCGTTTTCCTATCCTCTTCCATTCTCCTCATATACCCATTTCATTATCTCTTCCCGTTTTCATTCACACTCTCTCTATGACGCCTACATCGAAAAGCTCTTTCTGTTCCTCGCATAGTCCAGCCTACTGGAACTTCGTCTTCATAATCCTCTACCGGCCAACCTCAAATCTCATCCACCATCCTCAATCATCTACTAACCAACCTCAAACCTCCACCTAACCCTAAATCCTCTCCGGTCAACCTACTCCTTCAATCGCCCTCTTGACCCGTATCCTTCATCCCTCCTCCATTGAGGATCTGCGAAAAATTTTGGCGTTATATTGGCTGACCTCAACAAATCCTTGCAGCATCTAGCCACTACCCAATCTCATACGACTACGGTCACTGCTGATTATATGACTCAAGTCATAGGCGTTGCCCGAGGTACCAAGGCGGCCTCCACGTGCCAACAGGCCATTCTTTGTATCTCAAAACATTACGGTTAGTAGACTCTCCTCCTCCTACCACCAACGCCCTCATCAAAGACAATTGGGAGGCTCTTTCTCAAGGGATGTTGTCTATGATCGAGCTCATCGATACTGGCTACAAAAGTGTGCTTCATGCTCAGCGCAATGCAAATCGCTCTGTCCACTCATCCATTCGTACCACTCGGAGGCTCACAGACAAGCACTATACTCTTTTTCGCAAGGAGCTTCGGACCAATATTCATCGTCTCTCCAACATGGATTAGTCGCTTGCGTCCATGAAGGAGGAGATGAGCAAACTACACAATGATCAGCTGACAACTTTGCTTGAAAAGAATGCCATGTTAAGGATTGAGCAAATCTAACCACGAGCTAGAAGAAGCCAAAGTGAAATAGCAAGACTAAAAACGTGCTAGCTCAAGACAAGAAGACCAAGCTTCAACTTAGTAGGTATATTCTTCTTGATATCCGTTTTTGCAAAATCGTTATCAAAACATTTTATTAAACTATATCGATTGACTACTCGTAATGCGCATGAAATTTAAGCTGGCAGGTTTAAAGACATATTCTATGTAGTACTATATTTATCTGTCTTTAATATATAGCCTTTCTACAAGTATTCTTATGACATCTTTCATTATCTGTAAACACTTTGTAATCTTGAATACACTGACCCTTCTGTAAGTTCATCTAAGACATGTTCTTTTAATATATTACTTCTGTAGCATGTTATTACTAGAATCGGACATGGTCAGCTTCCATTGTAATCATAAGGTCATGGACTCAAGCAAATAGGAGGAGGTTGTTGTAATTTATATAAATTTGCTTGTATCCATAACCTAAGTCTAAGCCAAGGTGACTAATGGGCCAGCGTGTCTGTTAGAGTGGCAACTTGTACTTAGACATTGCTTGAATAGCTTAGGGTTGCTTATTGTAATTAGCCTAGCCTTCAGAAGATAGCTTGTAATATATCAGCCGTGTTCATATCAAGCTGTCTTCTGGTCATCAGCCAAAGTTTGCATCACGAGTCCATCGAGTTATCGAGACAAGTTTGTTTCAAAGTTTCATCGGCTAAGTTGAAGACCTTAAGATCGTCCGATCTAGAATTGCCTGGGGACATGCCTTAAGACATCAGCAAAGTCATTCATTGACTATGACACAACGATAACCTGCAAAACGCATGCAATGATTCTTTCCTTTTTAGGCATTCATCTCGGAAAAGGACTTTCTGCCTGCAACCACTGTCTACCTATTTTTGGCAAAGTGACAAAATTCAGTTTGAATCCTGCAGAACTACCTATCAGATCTCAACAGCAATATTAAAGCATTTAATGCTCTTTAATTCGAATTCTCCAACAGATGAAGATCTCTAACGGCTACAATGGCTTCCTCTGAGTATATATAGAAGACTCCAGTGAAGCACTTAACACTCTACACGAATCAACAACTCTGAAATCTTCATCTTCTTCAAGCTAGTTCATTAAAAGCTTCAAAGTCTTATCTGTAAAAACATTCTTTGAAGAGCCCCAAACTGAGACGATTAGTCTATATATCTCTTCATTGATTGCAACCCTTAGCATTCATAGCACATGAGAATTATATCTTAGTAGATATTAATTCTCCCGCAAACACTTGGTCAACTAATTTTTGTACACAATCCATTAGTGATATATCTTGTAAAGATTCTAGTGGAAAACTTAGTACACATTTTTCAAATCCAAAGTTGACCACTTTGGTTGTGGACGTAGCACTTATTTACAAGTGTGAACCATATTAAATTTCTTGTCTATTTCTATGTGCTTGTGAACGCTATTGCTTATTGATTTCGAATTTCAACGCTTTGAGAACATCGCCATCTTCAACTTGTCCTATACTTCACCAATACCATTTGCAAAATTCTTTATATAACTTAAGTGAAGTAGCTTTTTAAATCATATTTAAAAAATAGGACATAGGTTATTCAACCCCCTTCTAGCCTATATTGAGCACCTTGAGACCTAAGGGATCATTTAGAATCATTTCGGGAGCGTTTGAGCATTTTCAAAGTGTGGAGAGTCTTGACACAAAGCGATCGCTTTGGGGAGATCGAAGCGATCGCTTGTTTTGACTATGTCCATCCGACAGCTGTAGTAATTTGGCCACAACTTTGTGTAAAAACTCAGTTGCAAACTGTTTGATTCTGTAAACTAGACTCAAAGAGATTTCTAACCATACCTTATTTGTAATTTTTAGACTTGCATATCATCCTAGGGACATCTTTAAATTTGACTAAAAATCAGACCAATCTTTTAGACAGCATTTTCCAAAGTTTGCAATTTTGCCATTTTGACCCCTTGACTCACTTAAGGACATACCAAGGCTTGTTGACTTTTAAAATTGACTTGTTTCAGACCTTAAGGAGACCCCAAGTTACTCTCCACTTCATTTTAAACATCCATGAAAGCTTGAGAACTTAAGTGTGGGAGATGAAGGTGAGAATAGTGTGTGTAGTCCATATCTAAACATCCAACCATTGGATCTTCCATGCAAGACCACCAAGGTGTTGCTAAAGACTAGGATACTTCATTACAAATCCTTGATTATGAATTTGTTAGCTTGATTGTCTTCTTTGGAGGTAAGTTACTAAACCCCCTATGTATGTGTTAGGAATATGCCTGTGAATCAGCTGATATAAATGTATGCATATTCCAAAACAGTGATTTGCTTGTTCCCATTACAACGCATGTTTCACAAGTGGCTAAAAGGGCTGCGTACCGGTTAGTGTGGCAGCTTGTTGAAACAATGCATAGGTCATTAGACTAGGAAGTCTTTGTACATATCTGAGTCTTTGTCCTACCAGAATGATGACAAACTTTCATATGGATTAGCTCTTCAATTGCCAGCTGACGTAACTATTGGCAAATGTCTCACTAGCAGACATTTCCTTTGACTATGACTGCCTATTAGCTATCTCTAACAATCAGCAGTTCTAAATCGGCATCTGAATCCGAAAGTCCTTATCGAACAACAAGAGAGAAGCTAATTATTCAAGAGGAACATCGTGACCATCGCAGATTCTACATCGGCAGTTCTATAATGGCGGATCCCGAGACGGCCAAATCCTCATCGAGCAAGCGCCGAAACGTAAGATCACGAGATACATCGGTCGTTACTCAACGCGCTACAAGTCAAAATAGATCCGTTGTAAGATCGTCGACAAATCCAAGATACGCATCAATGTATGCGCCTTCACGTTTATCCAATAGACATTTCCTCTTACGTACGGTGTTCGCGGTCTTCAAAGCTTCATTTCGAAAAAGGCCAAGCACGGGCGCGTGCCTCGGTCAAAGCAATGGTACGTCTAAATCAGTCAGACTGCATCCAGGCTAAGCTCGACACGTCCAATTCTGTCCAGCCTGTGTCACAGACCATCTTCAAGACACGAACCTAACTGAAGGTCTTTGCCCAACAGATCCAAAAATGTACTGCTACATTATGAGATTGAGATCACCAACGGGCTTAAACCTACTCAATACACCAACGGTCACCTCTTCTTCTCCGGCTATATATGAAGACTCTCATTCTCATCTCCATATAGCATAAGGGAGAGAGGCAAGGCGTGCTTATGCTTGAGAAAGGTTGTGGTATTGATCTTCATTTCTTCAATCCAGAACCACTCCTTTAGAGTGAGAAAACACAAGTGTAAGAACAAACACTTTGTGAGAGAGAGAAAAGAAAATCCAAAGGCTGAGAAGCTCTGCTGGATCAACAACCTTGTTGTTGATTTGAGTCCTTCTTCCTTCGAAGAACTCGGTCTCTTGGGCCTCAACTCCATTATCCAATAAAGAGACCAAGCATCTTACGGTCGTTGAAGCCGACCAAGCTTGAAGATGTCCGATGAAGAGCGAGAACTTAAATGTCAGTTGCATTCATATCGGCAGACTTATATTGCATTATAAGTTGTGCTGATTATGCAACAAGTTGTCATCATTGTTGGTCGAGTGCTTATCGGTTGTTCAAATACTTGCTATTTGAACAACTCCTAATATTCTCTTCTCACATCACTCTAACACTAGCACTTTCCTTCCACGACCTCCAGGTTGTTAGGAACTGCTAGGATTAGAGTTCTAATATAGTCTTCCTGGTATCCCATCTCACTTTCCTTCTACCTCAGGGAAGATTGCTAGGATAGAGAGTCTAGGTTGATGTACTAAGCATGTTTGTCTTTGAGCAAACCTCTGCTGAATTTTAATATAATATATATATTTGTTACATTCGCCTTGATTTCTCTTTCTTGTATAATTTGTCTTATCATATGCAATCTGTTTAAGGAAAGCAAATAATGCATCTAATGATTTTAGTCAAGCTGTTAAGCTCTCTTTCAAATCAAACCTTCTGATTACTTTAATCTAAATTGTTTGACTTATCTTGTTTATTCTTCCATTGCTCAAATTTATTTTCATCGGCTATGTTCAACATACATCTTCCTCTCGCACTCTTGACATCTGTGATCATAGATGTCCGATGTCACTAACTTCGGCTAAGCGATCGAAATGAGGAAGATGACCTATTTGTATTAATCATTTCATCTATTCTTCAGATTATTTGTAAAATTGGATGAAATTTTTAATACATCAGTATAGGCTATTCACCCCCTCTAGCCTATACCTTTGAGCAACCCTTGGACCTAACAATTGGTATCGAGCTAGTACTCATGTAAACTTTATTCCAGGCTTAACAACTTTGAGAGTTTAGATCCTGTGGTTAGATGCATAGTCAAAAGATTTTTTTAAATCTCTTATTCACAAAAACCTTTTGATGAGAAACTGGAAGCCTTTTAAAACATTCTCCAAATCAAAATAAATGTTGTTTTCAAAAACATGTGAGAAAGAATATTGTGATGACAATGTGATCACTATAAGAAAATCTATCATATATCAGAATTACATTGATATCATGAAGAGAAGTACTATAGTGGAGATTGACTTGCTAAGGATTATGCATGCCTCATAAATCTATCTTTTAAACCTTGGTATATCCTATAGCAAATGGGTTAAACTCATACATGATGGATGAATTGCTTAGATTCACTTCTAAAAAATTTGCTTTCTTGACATAAGGCTAACGATTGCTTCAATCCAACACCTTCTCAAGAAAACTTTTTATAAAAGTTTAGAGCAATTAGAATAAGAAGAGTTTCAAAGGAAATTCAAAGGAAATCAAAGTTATGTCATCTCCAAAATCACTGAAATAATAAGTTCTTGGCCCGAGGACATCAATGATGAAATTGTCTTCCTTCATGAAAAGCTTCATAGGGTAAGAATACACTCAAAGAACCTATGCTCAACATTAGAACCGGTGCTTCAACAACTATGAGCATCGTTCAAAGAGTTTAATGAGGAAGTAACTTGACTCTAATCTCTTAACTTTTTGGGTTACACTTATAAGCGTATTTTGAATGATTATTCATTTGTCATGCTTATTAAGTCTCATTTGTATTATTGGATTTCTAGAGCTATTTTTTGGCTCATAAATGTTGCTAACAATTTCTCTATGAGTACTTTAGCGAGGAACTCATATGACGAAAGAATCAAACATGCAACATCACTCTCCATCGCGAGATAGCATCATGGCTGCCGATTCATGAAGCTCACGATCACTCATGAGAATTCACTCATGTCCTTCACTCACTCAAGGTCAAATCCTCACTTGGACTTGGGCTTGCTATGCGAAAAATCGCGATAAGTCCAAAGGAATTGATAAAGACCTTCTCTCATGCATACACAAAATATGTCGTATTTGCTTTCCAATGACTGTGCTCATGTCTGTAAATTGATATGCTCATACATATTATCGACATAATGCATAATAACTTTGTCATACGCACTTTTATTGATATATACGTATTGATTGTATGACTTGCCTTATGCAAATGGTTTTTCAAAAACTAATCGCATTTTTCTTATCGTGATTTCAAACGTTTTCTAAAAACCTGCGGTTGGCTGAATTTCCATATCGCCAACCAACACTTCATCTTCGGTTTATGCGCTGACTTATAGGAGTAAAAACCCTTTAATGACCTACTCTTTCAAGTCTATTAAGGTGGAGGCACACTTTTGAAGTTTGTGCTTGATTAAAGTGAAAAGTATTTTCAAAATCTTGAAAAACGACAAAACAAGTCATTATCAATCCTTTCCAAGAATCTTGAGAATATCTAGACTTCTGACCTATCCTGCAAGGCGTGATCGAGAAGGACAACTCAACAGTAAAGCTCCATTATTAAGCACCCTTCAGTCTAACCTCCCTGAGTATAAGTAGAGTTCCTTCTTCATCCAATCTCTACTATGACAAAACTCACAAACTGCCTATAGATTACACTAGACACAAATCGATGATTCAAAATCTCTCAAATGTTACTAAGTCCAAGTCCTAAGAATCGATCAAGTCAATTCCTCAACAACGGGGTATGATTTCTTCATATTCATTCAGAGTTGTTTCGATTTTATTTGTTACTTCACAAGAGCTGATCTAAATTTCTCTCAAAATATATTTTCAATATCATTCATAAGTCAGAAAATCATTTTCTAAAATCTTTTCTTATACACGGTTTCAAACATGAGAGAAATTGCATCAAGTCTTGTGTACCAGAAATCATTAATTATGGTTCCACAATCTTGTTGAGAAAACAATTGATAAAGAAATCTTCTTTTGTCTCGTCCAATAATCATAGAAGTTTGCTGTCAAGCATGATTTATATGCTGCAAACCATGGTTGTCGAACACTTAAGAACATCCTTAGTCAATTAGTTTAAAAGGTAAGATAGAAAGCCATCAATTAATGCCGTAAAGTGATTTCATTCTCTCTTCTAACTTTTAGTTATCAATCTCATTGATACTCTAAAATGATTACAGATGAATCATGTGAAAATCAATTAGCACATACTTATTCCACCTTTGGAAGTCGCTGCATACGTGAACTTCACAGAAGATTCCAAAAAAGTGTCAAATGTTTGGAAAACATTTGATATATTACCATGTGCAACAAGTCTTGGTTATATGTAGGTATGCGACCATCACCTCAAAGATGGCCGATGCGATAATTGATTCTGGCTGAATTAAGTAGCTAATATGGAATTGATGAGGATGACGAAATGTTAACCGCCACCATCCATCCACGAGTTTATCAAAGGGGATTCATGGTCAAAGCGAGTACATCCTCGGTGGCCATCACTCTTCGGTGCTTTCATAATGACCCGAAGAAGTGAATATGTTACGCCTCCCCGAGAGTTGGAGGAAATCGAAAGAACACCGCCATCTTGATCTCCTCAGAATCCTTGGGCGATGACCCTTCATCAAATACCGGGATCTGAACTTCTTGGACACAAACTTGTAACATGTATCTCATCTTGTAAATTGAATCATTATGTATCTTTCTCATGTAATCAGGTTCGGTCAAAATTCGGTTGTATTGTTCTTGTAATCGGTGATCCCTGCAACATCTTGTGTAAAACTACTTGGATTATTGAATCAAGTTAAAGCTTTATCTCATGCTTATCTACTTATGCATTCCTAGTTGATAGCATGAATTGATGTGTCTTAAGTGTCTTTGATCAAACTTATTATTCTTTATGATCTCTATTCTCTTAAATTTGATTAAAAGAATTGTCCTTAATGAAATGGTCACCTTGCCTAGACACAAACTGCATTTTGTAAAGCAAACATTCTTAGATATTTTATATCGAGTTATGGTTTCTTACTCTTTGCTTAACTCTCATCCTTAGACTCACGATAATTGCCTTTGAATTTAATTATTTCACAATGATTAAATTCAAA